>JAIUCT010000007.1:17652919-17707362 GCA_021307375.1 Tetraneura akinire | reverse complement strand
AGAATTTTACGAAATATTCAAAGTCCAATATTTTGTAGAAAAATTAACATAACGGTTCCAAAATTATACCACATATAGATAGTAGCTATGTGAACCCCAAAAAAATTTTCAAGTCTTTATCTTAAAAATTGCCCGAGTTATCGAGAAATATAGAAATCGAATTCGTCAAAATTTCATTTTTCGTGAAAAATGCCGTTTTTTCGTCATTTTTTTGAAGTTTTTTCTACCGCTTAGGGTCAATTTTGAGAAATTCGAAAAATGACCTAAATAAAGTACCAACTAGATCCACTTTGCTACCGGAAACATACCCTATTCATGATAATCGGAGCATTATTTTGGGTAGTAAAAATGTTTACAGAATAAAAAAAAAAAAAAAAAAAAAAAACAAAAAAAAATCACACATCATTGTAAAACCAATACATTCTTCGCTTCGCTCAGAATCTAAAACACATAATTGTAAAACCAATACATTCTTCGCTTCGCTCAGAAACTTGAATTTAATTAGAAATTATTTATCATATAGATATAAAATATAACCAACTAATCATAATAAATAAATTATATATATTAAATCATTTCATATTAATATATTTATTTGAAAAAAATATTTTTTACTTATTCTTTAGTGTATATGGATACGTAGTTTATATTTTATATAGAAATAAAATATAGTTATTTTAACATTTCCTGTTCTATTTATTCTTATAATCTTTTATATTTAAAATATCAAATCAATTGTAATGGGTCATCATATTATTATTTCAACTTAATAAAATGTTTACTTAAAAAAGAAATATTAAAAGCACGTTTCTGCATTTTGTTCAAAACTAAACAATTTAAATGATTATAATTTATAATTATAATATTATTCAGGGGCGGATAGGGCCACCGTGATACCGGGATTTTCCAGGTGCGCTCTTTTTTCTGCGTGTATTATGCCGCCTCAAAGAACTAATGCACTAAAAGTCTAAAACGATAATCAAAGAAAACTCTAAAGGCTAGCTGGTTTACACGTAACGACTTGTACGTTTTATCAGACATTAAAACTCGACAAAATAACGTACATTTTATACAGTGTCTACCACGTTCCGTTTATTACTCAGTTTTCCATTTCAATTTCAACTTTATTTTATTTTCAGTTCAGTTCAGTACTGAACGTCTGAATCGTTGGTCAAATCAGTCTTTCGATCCCATATTGCATTTCATTCCGATTCGATAAGACGTACGATTTGCTATACATACGCTCAGTTTTAAAATAAATAAACAAATAAAAAGTCACAGTGAAAAAAGTTCTTCACTATTAATATAAAAATAATAATTTAACTATGCTACAAAACATATGAAAATCCTTATAAAATTGTTTTAGCTTCACAGTTTCACACTTTCATAGTTTAATTTTTTCTCACAATTGTCTGCAATTACAATTTATTACAATATAATAAGAATAAAGTTGCCCAGTATCAGTGTGTTTAAAAATTGCATAAATTTTAACTTCTTAATATATAGCCAACACCGGTTAAAAAAATTTTCCAAATACGTATTTAAAAAAATATTTATATCTCCGATTATAAAAGTCGTATAATCTTAGAAATCGTTTCATTCGATCAAGGAAATCGTAGATTTGAAATATATTTTAAAACAATTAATAATTATTCATAAGTCTAACGGTTTAATATTTAACTTTAATCACACGTTAGCAACTAGGTTAAAACTTTTATTATAATTAATACAAAACAATGTAATGATTATTGTACATAGTGTACAAGTGCGCAATTTTGAGATGCGAAAAAAACCCCTTTTTTAAATTGTAGTAAAATATTTAAATACCACTTAGGAAAACAATGTGCCGCGGCGCTCAATTCAAAATGTTCCCGGTGAAAAATTATTTACCTATCCGTCTATGATATTATTACAGTAATTCCATTTTTAATTATTAAAAATATACTACCTTTAGATCCATTTTCCTCTATAAAATTATAATTATTTTAATATTATTTAATATTTATATTATTAATTATATTAATATATTATATATTATTATATTAATATATTTATTATATTATTTAATATAAATATAAAATATTTACCATTCACTGAATGTACAGAATTAGCTAAAATTGTTAAAACAATTAATATCAATTCTATATTATTCATAGACAAAATCATGATAAGTTTTAAAATAAAAATATTTTTTTATAATACTGAAATTGGAATGATATAAAATAGTTTTTTATAATATTATTTTAATTATAAATGAAAAATAATATAATATATTAGCGCAATTGTTCAAATAATTACAGTATTAAAAATATATTTCATTTCCATAAAGTATTTTTAATTTTAGACTTCAATCACCTGAATAAATATATATTAGTAAGAAATTTATATTTATAAGTATATATTTAAAAACAAATTACTAATTATTTTTATGGTGCTGCAAATAATCTATTATTTGACTTTACATCTTTCTAATAACATTCCATTTAGGTACATTCTAAATTACTATTCTCTTTAATACAAATAACCTAAATCCACTAACCGAATTTCTGAGCAAAGTTCAGTAGGATAATATTGGTATTGATTATAAATTATTAACCTAACCTAACTTGTTTAAATTTTAAGAGTTCCTAAATTGTATCACGTATATGATATATATATGTGAACACCCAATATAATTTTCAAGTTTTTATGTTCAATATTTCTTAAATAATTTTAATATATTTAATAAAAACTTATTATAATTATTTAGTAGTATTAATTTTAATTTGTGTTTTTAACTAATTATTTAAATATCATTGATCATTCAACTAATTTACTCGTTTGCTTCTACAGAATTTTTCATTATGAAATTCGTCATTAATGGCCTTCATCTATGACACCAGTAGGCAGTAAGTGACCAAAACATCCTTCAATAAATCTCCTAATTGCCCATTTCCCATATTTGGTAAAACTTCGATCTGAATCGTTTTTTCGAATACAATGATTTATCATTACATTCAAATTTTAATCATAATACAAAAATATGAACTCTGCACCTGTGTCCTACTCAAACTAATAACAAATTGTTTTTACAATTTTATACTTAAAACAGATATACTTGTAAAAATGGATATTGTAATATACACACTTTTTTGTAATTATGATTAGCACAAAAAGTTAAAGATTTTATAAAATTCTCAAATTATAAAGCCAAAAAATGTCAATTATACCTACATAAATAACAATATATTTAGAAATAGTAACCAAAATCTATATAAATGTCATAGATTTTTCGAATTTACTAAAATTTCAAATTTAAACTGCTATAATGAAAACTAAGACTTGCAATTTTTAAAATATTTTAGAACGGAGTTAAGCAATATATATTAAAACTCCTATAAAATTATTAGACTGTAACATTCAAAATTGCAAATTTTATCAAATATTATAGAGAGAAAATGAGTATTTTATAGAAATTTTAAAGTTGTATATTTTTATTAACAGTTCCAAAATTGTATCACGTCTGACGTTTGTAGTTTCTTAGTTTTCGTAAAATATTTGAAATCAATTTTGTCCAAAACTCCAAATTACTGTTTCCTTCAATATTGCTGTATTTTAGTTTTTGAACGAAACAAAGAATGTATTGGTTTTACAATAATGTGTGTCTTTTTCATTGTTTTTTTTTTCTCTTTTTCTTTTTTATTAATGACTGAAAACACTTTTACTACACGAAATAATGCTCCGACTTTCACGAATAGCACATTTTGCCGTTTGGAAAAGTGGATGTAGTAGGTAGTTTATTTAGATCATTTTGCGTATTTCACAAAATTGACCTTATGCGTTATGCGATAAAAAAAACGACGAAGAAATGACGAAAAAACGGCATTTTTCACGAAAACTGAAATTTTGACGAATTCGATTTCATTATTTCACGATTACTCGGGCATTTTTGTAGTTAGAGACTTGAAACTTTTATTGGATATTCATATAAAAATTATATATATGTGGCAATATTTTTGAACCTTTGCGTTAATTTTTCTACAAAATATTGGACTTTGAATATTTCGTAAAATTCTCGTTTTTTAGATTCTGAGCGAAGCGAAGAATGTATTGGTTTTACAATGATGTGTGATTTTTTTTTTTTTATGACTGTAAATAAAATTACGACCCGAACTAATGCTCCGATTTTCACGAATAGGGTATGTTTCCGGTAGCAAAGTGGATGTAGTTGGTACTTTATTTAGGTCATTTTTCGAATTTCTCAAAATGGGCCCTAAGCGGTAGAAAAAACGGCATTTTTCGGGAAAAATGAAATTTCGACGAATTCGATTTCAATATTTCACGATAACTCAGGCAATTTTTAAGAATTATTAAGAATAATGATTTTTTTAGGTGTTCACATCGCTACTATAGATATATGGTAAAATTTTGGAACCGTTTTTTTAATTTTTTTACAAAATATAGGATTTAGAATATTTCGTAAATTTCTTGTTTTTACGTATATAATGTTTGATAAAATTGGAAATTTTTGGTATTAAGGTCTGAAAATTTTACTGAAGTATACTTACATATTACTTAATATCATACTAAAATATTATAAAAATCCCTAATCTCAATTTTCTTTTATAGCTGTTTTAAGTTGATATTTTTAGTTCAAACGAAAATTATAATCTGACTGAACTTCGCTCAGAATCGTTTTTTCGAATGCAATGGTTTATCATTGCATTCAAATTCTAATTAAAATTAAACGCTATAATTCGCACACCTGTATCCTGTGCGGCAGGGGTATCAGCTCATCTTTTTGTATATTATGTTGGATAAAATTGGCAATTTTTTATAATTGGCATTAAGTTCTGAAAATTTTACTGAAGTATACTAATATATGACTTAACATGATATCAAGATATTAGAAAAATCCTAAGCCTCAATTTTTTCTATAGCTGTTTAAATTTTATATTTTTAGTAAAAAAAAATCTTAAAATTCATACGAATATTCTTCTTATTATTTCTCAATATTTTTACAATAAAAATTAATAGAAAAGCCAAAAATTTGAAAATTTTTTGAAAATTCTATTGAAGCATACTGATATATAATCTAACGTATTTCCAAAATATTAAGAAAATCTCAAGACTCAATTTTTTTTATAGGTGTTTAAAGTTGAAATTTCAGTAAAAAAAATATTTAAAATATTTATATGGATTTTTGTTATTATATTACACTATTTACAATAATGTTAAATAAAATTGACAAAATTTTTTTTAATAATTTTGAAAATATTATTGAAGCTTAAATACATTTTACGTAACGGAGTTCTAATTAATTGTCAATTAGGTATTACATTTACTATTTTATTTTATAGCTGTTTAAGTATAAAAAGAAAAGCTGATACTCCTGTCGCAGGAATTAAAATTTTGCCGCATTAAAAAAAAAAAAAAAACACTTTATTCAGATTCAGTAACTAATTATGAATAAATGATTTAAATTTTGACACAATAAAATTCAACTATATTTAGATTTAAAACACAAAGTATGAGTTCCAAATTTTTATGTAAAATTGTAATTATGTAATTATATATACATGTAATTTGTATGTAAAATAAAATTCCTACGCAACCCTACATTTTAAATTATTGTAAAATATTTGAAATCAAATTCATCAAAATTATAATTTTTGTAAATGTTGTCAAAATTTCATTATTTTTTGACAGTTTTATCTTTCGCAAAAGCACAACTTTTTGAAAATTCTAAAAATAACCAAAATAAAATAAAAATGTTTCATTTATAATAAATCTAGTATACAACATATTATTGCAATGGAAATAATTCAAAGAAACAATGTGTTGATATTTTAATCTGAATATTTACTTTCAAATTACTTTAATTTTGATGTTAAAATTATGCATTTTTTAAAAATAAAATCTACTCATAATTGCATCATAAATAATTTTATACCTATTCATACAAACAAAATAAAGTAACTATATTTCATTTACCAAGTTAAAATATATACTTAAGTTATACCTATTAATAATCGCATTGTAAAAAAAAATATGGGCTATTATACGGACTACATTGTAAACAATTTCAGAACAAAAATAAATTCCTATTTTAATAATAATAATAATATATTATATTAAATGTATAGAAATAATTTGAATATAGGTACCAGTTGCATAATACCTAATAATTTTTAAATTGCAGACTATGTAAATAATATATTATATATATATATATTAAATAAAATTCTACAAGTGACTCAACACCAAAATAATTTATATATTAATTTAAACGTTTTGACAAATTCGATAGAAACGAAAAAATTATAGCATAATAAGGTATTACAATACATAGTTCACTTTGGGAAAATAAAATTTACTAAAATTAATTTGTAAATTATAAAATATTCAACATTATCTAACTCATATATTATTATAATACATTTCCTAAAAGATATATTACGAGTATTTATTATATTATTTATATCTTTCACATTTTCTCGTTAATTATAATTGCTACGAACAATATTTACCACTTTGTGTACTATTCGTGTTATTTTTATAGAATAATGAAGAATTATACTTTAATGAATATAATAGAAATAATAAATTATATAAATCATGCATGTATTGTATAAACACGAGAATGAAATGATTAGGTAAAAAAAAAATTAAATGAATAACTTATATAAAATGTATTTTGTCTGAAATATTAAAGATTGCAATTTAAATTATAATTACACATGCCATGTGATGTGATTATCTTAAAAAAAATGAATATTAAATTGTTATTAAATATAATATGTGTAACAATAATTTTGTAAAAAAAGTGTTATACTCGTATATTTTATGCTCATACATTGTACATATTCGTATTTGATTTTCTTTCTGAAAACTATTCATATTTGCTACATTTGAAAATATATTGCTTAATCATTTGTATTCAAAATATTATTGAGTTTCATTAATAATATTGTACCTAAGTACCTATGCAAATTGTTCAAGGTTTACTTTCCTTGTTAGTGTTTTTAAAATATTTTAAGATATTCCGAATGCATTTTATAAGTATAGGAGTTGATTTACTCAATTTAGAAATTAGGTAAATCTCAGATGAATTCCTAGATGGCGTTTTAAAAATATTATAAGATTATTATTTGAAATTTATTTTAATTATATTTAAAAATAAAAACCACAACCCACGTTTAAATGTTTAAACGAATAATATTAGTATTATTGTAAGAAATAGAAATAGTTTGAAGAAATATATGTTATGATATATTAATCCTATTTTATTTTATTCTAATATTATAATTTAATTATTATTAGCGTCACATAGTTATACATATCATTATCTACCTATACAATATAATATTATTATATTATAAAACGCTGCAGGAATTATTTCAAAGCGTTACCTAATTATATTCGATCTGGCCAAGTAGTCAAATGGGTTGATATATTATGATAATAATAATATTCTAGTTGGACGCCAAATCAATTACAGTACTTACGTACAAAATAAATTTCCATTGCGCATTTTATATATGGCTTCAGTTTATTAATACGCTGCTTTTGTGTTGTTTATTGAACGTTAATACCTGCTTGATATATCTATAGCGAATTTATTGCACGAATGTGTAAGCAATTAAATATTTTATAAGTAAATACATCAACGTTTATCTTATTAAATATTTTAATACACATTTAAATATATGTATGTCCTTTGTTTGATTGAAATAATTTAAACAATACTCTTATAGCGTTAATGACTTGTTTTATAATTCATATAATATCATAGTTGAGCTATAAATAGAGACATATTTGGCACGAGGAATACAATTAAACATTAAATTATAAGTAATATTATAGTTCACTAAATATTTCGTTAATCGGTTTAATATTTCATCTTTTATTATCTATTTCATTTTAAAAGTTATTAATAATATTATACTTCAGAAAAGAAATTAAATTATATTATTTAAAATAAAATGTGTTCCCCTTAGCCCTTATATTATTTTTACAATCTATTAGAAATACAATTTTGACGAATTCAATTCAATATTTCAAAATAACTCAGGCAATTTTGAAGTTAGAGATGTGAAAATTTTATTAGGTGTTCACACAGGTACTATATATATTATATATATAGTAAAATTTTGGAACAGTTACGTTAATTTTTCTACAAAATATAGGACATTGAATATTTCGTAATATTATCGTTTTTATGTATAGGTATAATGTTTGATAAAATTGGCAATTTTTGGTATTTAGGTTTGAAAATTTTACTGAAGTATACTTACATATTACTTAATATCATACCAGAATGTCAGAAAAATCCCTAGTCTCAATTTTTTTTATAGTTATTTAAAGTTGATATTTTTAATTTAATCGAAAAAATGAAAAAAAATGAAAAACGGCATTATCTGACTGAACTTCGATCAGAATACGAATGCAATGGTTTATCATTGCATTTAAATTCTAATTAAAATTAAACACTATGTTTTTCAAACCTATATCCCTGCGGCAGGAATATATCAGCTAATCTTTTTTTCAATTACTTATATAATTTGTAAATTATAATAAATATAGAATAATTATTTATTTTTAGAGGTTTGTTTAAGAACGGTTTCTACGCATTTTATAATTCAAGGACGTATCTATTATTTTTGTGTAAAATTTATATTTGTCCACGTATATCTACTGTAAATTTTGTATAAAATTAGCCGTTATTGTAACTATTATACACTTCTATATTATAATATGGGTGATTGCCAATAAGTAATAACTAAATAATACTACACCAAAATTGTATAATTATTATTAATATAAATAATTATAAAAATAAATAGATAATTTATAATATAAATATTTAACACACAATGGTCATAATTAAAAATCTGAATCCTCCATCTAAACTCGTAAAAAGTTGTAAAAATGACAAATGGAAAACGAACATTTGTGCTGTATCCCTGTATCTACTATCTACTCATTGTAACAATGCAAATTGTAAAAGTAATGCTAAACATAGATGAATTTATTTTAATACCTACTATATAATATTAAGTTGTATATCATTAGAGGGTTTATTTTAATTATATTTCGGACAGACAGCTATTTATATTATGATAAAGAACTTGATATAAATGAATAAAATATTAAAATTTAAAATTAATATATAATTTTTACAAAAAAATAAAACAAAAATATGGTTCATTGCCAGTTTTTTTATATTCGGTCAGTGGCCGCGTAAAAGATAGAATAAACAATGGTGGATAACAAAATATATTCAAAGTAAATGTTAAAATTTTCAATTATCAGAATTAAACATTTTTTTTTTTTTTTTTAATATTTAACAATTAAAGTATACCTATTTAATTTTTTAATCATATTAAATTTTAATTATAATATTATTAACTAAAACATAAAATATAGTTATCCAATTATATGAATATTGAAATTTGACACATTACTAAATTAATCCAATTTTTTACAAATATATAATCAATCGTGTATTTATGTAAACTATTTTTATAATATTTTTATTTATTTATAAGTATTACTTTTTTAGTGGTCGCTTACCATTTCTATTGTAATCAATAATCATATATTATAATAATTATATATTTATGTGCATGGCATTTTGCGGCACATCCATATAAATTTAAATCTGTAATGTATATTACTGTATGTATATTTTGTAACTTTAATGTATACATTACGATCACTTTATTCCCATCAAAATCTATTACGATTTTGGAGGCGATAATAGTGCGCATTTTGATTAATGCAGGCAATGTGATCAGCCTTAAGTCGGGTACTTCTGGCCGTACGCACACATTTAGAGGTTTGTGATTACAATTACAAATATTTTATTTAAAATTACATTATATTAAAGAACTTGCATAATAATTACTAATAATTTTAATTAAATCATAATATGTAATAACTTTATTTTCTATTCAAATAATTACTTTAATAAATAATATATACTTTTTGTTAAATTACTATTAAGAATTTATTATTAACTGTTATCTTAAGTAAATTTTATTCAGACCGTAAAAAATTGATTTCTTTTTAATTTTTAATCAAATATTTTATTAAAAATTATTTTGTACAAAATCATCAGTTTTGTTCCATATATGACATCATCCACAGATAATAATAATGAAATAAAAACATACCTAATATACATAATAGTGCCTAGTATGTTTTGGAACATAGCTCTTCTCCATAGCCCTCACCATTGCTCTCCCATCCCATGCTCTTCCCATCATCCAACGCATCCACATCGCCACCATAGCTCCTCCACCACATACCGCATCCAAAGCTACCCGCAATCACCACCACCACTAACCACTACTATGCCTTTCTTTAGAGCTATATGGTGGAGCCTTGGATGCGGGATAAGGAAGCATTGAATGCGGGGAGGAAATATGGGGGAGCTATGGTGAGGAGCTATGTACCAGAGCCCCCAAAACATACTATTCATAATATTATTTAATATTTAAATTAAATCTTTTCGACTTATAATAAAATTATTTTTAAAAATATTTATTTTAATTTTTTTTTACTAAATAGTACATTTAGTACTATACAGTTACTTATATAAATATAATATATAAAATATAATAATTTTACACTAGTAAACAAAAATTTTAAAAAAAGTGATAGGTATAGGTCCTATTGGGTAATATTATATATATTTATATTATAAATAAAATATTTATTTTCATTGTATTAACATTTTAATATATTTTTCAATATATAAAAATGACAAATTTATAATATAACAATAACCACACATTTAATATTAAGACTGTGATAAACAAAATATGAAATTTATAATAACGATTGACTTAACATGATTATGCTAGAAAGTAAAAATAAACAAATCAAAAAATGAATAAACAAATTTAATAGATATTATGATCTTACACAAACATTTAAAAAACAATATAATTTTAATAAAATAATTACCAAAACCGATCTATACTTATTTCGTTAACACAAAATAATTCAAATTTTCTTATTAATAATTACATATTATTTTTAATTTAAATCTATCTTAAATTTTAACGCCTGAATCAATTATTTTTATATAGGTAACACAAATACACAATAATAAACATATTGAGGAATAATGATTTCGTTTTATATAAATAAACATAATTATGTAATAATATCTCTAAATTATACCGTTTCTCGGTGAAAAAATATTATACTTAATGAATTATTAAATATTTTTGAAAGAAATTCATTCAAATTTATTCTAGTGTAACGCCAAATAAGTATTAAATGCATGACAGCAAACCAATGACGTCAGACATGAAACAAAACTGACTTTATTAAGTCGAAATAACGATATATATGTTAAAAATACCGAAATTTTATTATTATTATTTTTTTTTTTTGTTGCAGTATTTGATGTAAAAATAAATCATCTTCTTTGTTTCGTGGTAAATTAATAATAATATTCTGCTACTCTATTAATTACAGTAGTTTACTGAGGTAACTTTGTTTGTTAGCAGATGTTCGTTATCCGCGTGCGCGCGTTTAACAGCGCGGTAGATATGCGATTCAATTTGGCCGCAGAATTGCGTATTAGCGGTAAAAATAGATTCCGAGCTTGTGATTACAGAAAACGTCGTACTGTATATTCTCAGTTCGAGTTCGTGAAGTTTTACTGTCGACAGTAAGAATTCTTAAAACAATTTAAAGGAGACTACAATTTTACTAGTTAAACAAACATTAAAAAATCGATTACCTATCATCAACATTCAATACACAAATACATTTTCAACAGGTAAAATAATTTTACTACAATTATAATTATTTATTTTATAAAAATATAGTGTTGATATAATATATTGTAATTATTCCATTTCAGTATAGATTTGTCCAATCGTACATAATATTACTCTGTTAAATAATAAATAATAAATAATAAATAATAATAATAATAATAATAATAATATAGAAATAAAAATGTTTATTTATTTCTGTTTATATATTAATCACAATAATAATTTACGTTTTATAATACTAAGAATCTAAAGAATTAAATAAAAATATATATGTATAATTTTGTAAGTCTTCATAAAAATAAATTAAAAATTAACGTTATCATAATTTTTTAATAGCATAAAGTTAACAAAACTTCCTGAAGAAGATTTTTCAACTTTTCATATATTACCTACGTATCACTTTTATAGCATAAAAATATAAAATATATCATTCAGATATTTTAATATTATATTAATACTCATATACGTCATGTAGATAACAAATTAACTATATAAATATAATATTATTTATGTCTAACCTCAATATTCCGTTCAATTATTAATATTCATCAATATACCTATAATATATTATAATAGATAAATATTATTGTATCTATTACGCATTTTTATGTTTATAATAATTACTTCATGTCATGGTACAGTGACTATAACCTTTCAACTTTCAACTTAAATATTATTAATGTTTAACCTCAATACTCTAATATTAATTATTAATATTTATCCATATAACTATATTAAATATGTATATTATAAATAAAACAATTTTATCTAATACGCCTTTCTATGTTTATAATAATTATTTCATGCATGTACAGTAACTAGAATACTTTCAAATTCGTTTCAATATAATTATATAAATAATATTGAATATATAATAATTAAAAAAGAGGATAGTGTTGAATTTTGATTACAATTAAAATGTAATGATAAATCATTACATTCGAAAAACGATTCTGAGCGAAGTTCATCAGATAATACATGTACCGACTAAATTGTTTATATTCATCAGTCCCTAACGTTCAATATAAATAATTTTACTAAAATTTTAACTTTAAACACCTATTAAAAATTGTTCTTAAGATTTTGGATATATGTTAAGCTATGCTTCAATAAAAATTATAAAAAATATCCAAATTTTTTAGTTTTTCTATTCATTTTTATTGTAAAAGTATTGAGAAATAATAAGAATATTTGTATTTTTAAACTAAAAATATCAACTTTAAACACCTATAAAAAAATTGACTATTGGGATTTTTCTAATACTTTTTAATATAATGTGAAGTAATATCATGTTTAATATAACGTCAGTATATTTCAGTAAAATTTTCAGACATTAATGCCCAAAATTAACAACTTTATCAAGCATATTACCTACCTAATAACGGGAATTTTACGAAATATTCCAAGTCCTATATTTTGTGGAAAAATTAACGTAATGATTCCAAAATTTTATGACATTTATTAAATAGTACCTATGTGAACATCCAATAAAATTTTCAAGTTTCTTACTTCAAAATTTCCTGAGGGTTCGTGAAATATTGAAATCGAATTGGTCTAAATTTCAATTTTCGTGAAAGAAATTTCACAATTTTCGTTTTTTCTATTGCATAGAGTCAATTTTGAGAAATTCGAAAAATGACCTAAATAAATTACCAACAACATCCACTTTACAATCGTAAACAAATTCTATTCGTGAAAATAGGAGCATTATTTCGGGTAGTAAAATTGTCTTCCCAATAAAAAAAAAAAAAAAAACAATCACATATCATTGTAAAACGAATACATTCTTTGCTTCGCTCAGAATCTATAAAAAATTTGAAAAATTATATATTATATATTATAATATATATTTCATATATAATTATAATATGCCTTATATATTAATTCATATATATTTATAAAGATAAACTGAAATACGCATAAATTCACAAATTTAGTATTCGTACTTCAATACATTTTTTAAATTTACTATAATATAAACTATGTCATGAAATGTGATACTAATTATTTTCATTTATCAATTTATCATATAAAATTAATTATTTTTTTTTTATCAATAATTTGTTGATTTATTTAATAATAAGGTAAATTTAACATATTATTTTAATTATTATAACGGTAAACTATAATATTTTAAAATTAATAATTGATTTTAATTAGTGCTAATTAACAATTAATTATTAAATTTAAACTATAAAAACCTCATTACAAATTGTTTATTATATTAAAAAATATAGTACATGCTTATTATCAATAATAAAATAATAATACTTTTTTATTTCCATTACAGAATTATTATATTCAATGGGTGCTATATGGAGTCGTCCACCAGATATACCGGCATTACCTGCTCCGGTAATATCTATTATAAATGTTGGTGTTAAAAATTATAATAATTTCATTTGTAACGTACTGTTATTATAATTAGGAACTAGTAATTGATTCTCTTGATAAACCAATTGATGATTCACAAGCCAAAGATCCAGACGAGTTTGATAAGTATTTGTCTAGTATCCGTGAACGACGGCATGATGCACTTGCGTCAATTAAAAATGAAATGAATCGATTGAGGGAATATAAAGAAGAATTAGAAATGGTTAAACAAGAAAAAACTGGACTTGAACAACAAGTGAAAGCTCTAAAACAAGTTGCGAATATCAGTAATGATATGTTAAAAATCAGAGAAGCACAGGTAATTATATTAAATATTAATTATTATTTTGCCCTAAACTTTATAAAAGGTGTATAAAGTCTTAGATTCGTTTACATTCAATTTCATGAACTACCTCTTATACAATACTTTACTATACTTTACATACGAATATATGATACTATATTGTGCAATGTATTTGTAAATTTATTTTATTTATTCACATCTAGTTTCTATAAAGGATTATGAAACAAATTTCATTGTCCTAAGATTATATTGATCATATTATATAAATATATCACATATTATAATATAATATTAAATACATATATTGATTAATTTTATTTATACGTCCGTAAATCTGTAATAGGTGAATGATTTAAAAAAAAGATTGCATGAAATGGAATCACATGCGGATGAATGTTTAGCTGACTTACGAATAGAATACCAGAAGCAAATTGATAATATTAGAAATTTACGACAACTTTACGAAGAAAGAGCAGAAGCTGCAGCAATGGGACATGAAAGAGAAATTAATAAAGAAAGAGCAAAAAACTCTGTGCTAGAAGCAAAACTGGCTGAAGAACTTAATAGTAAGCAAGGCATGAATGATTTTATAGCGAAACTTGAAACTGATGTTCTAGGAAAACAAACTGAGTATGAAAAAATGAAAGAAAAATATATAACTACATCTGCTGATAGAATGAGCCTTGCTTCGCAGATGTCTTTAGTCAATAATTTATTTTCTACATTATTATCGGGTGATGAAGGACCAGATTTTGATCGATTTGCTCAAATGCTAGAGGAAAATAGAGAATTAATATCTGATTTGACATTTAATGGAGATATTAATGAAACGGCTTCTGTATTAATGGAAATTACTGGTAATACATTGGAACATTCTGAACAAATAGAATGTACTTCAAATCGTGAAAAACTTGCATTAAATTTACCAAAAGTCTGGAGAATACTCGTAGAACTACTCAGTCATTATGACGATAAAACGACAAATGAGTTGACGTTAGATGATGAGAATGAGTCTAGGGCTGTTACTGTTAGTAGAACATTTTTAAGGCTTAAAGATCTTATTCTCGAAAAAAATGTTTTGATAAAAGATATTGGTAGATTGAAAACTCTTAATAATCATTTAGAATCTAGGCTTGATCACCAGCAGCAAAGACTTTCAATTGTATCATCTGAACTATGCAAAGCTTGGAATGCTGTAGCAAAGCTTAATGCACAACACAGAAAATTGCATACTCATGAAAAAATTTTGAGATATGAATTGCAACATAAAAGAACAATTTTAACTGAATTAAAAAAAGAACTAGAGTATTGTAAAGAAAAATGGGATCAAGCAAGACTAAAAAATACACAATCTGAAAAAGATTGGCAATCATTACGAGAAGAATTTGCTCGTAGGAAGTGTAGTGTATCTGTAGAGAGTGGATTCGAAGATGAGGAGAATCGAATAAACGTTGCTGATAGTAGTGCTTGTAGTGACGACGATGAAAGTTGGTTAAAAACAATATCAATGGATATATCAGAATCAGAAATTACGGATGAACATAATTTCGAAAATAAAAAGAAATGTGTTAAAAGATTAGAAGAACAGAGTAGATCATTATTCAATCAAATGGTACGCACTACCCGAACTAGCGACTCCATTAGTGAACGATTAGAAGAATTACAAAAACAATATGGACGATCAGGAAGATCAAATAGAACATCAGAAAATGAAGAAAGAATTTCACTAGAAGATTCACATTTAAAACCTGGCACAAGTAATTTAAATTTATTATCTTCACCACAAATCGATAAAAACCGATTAGGAACAGATAACACAGAAACTAAAGAAACTAATGAAGTGGAAAAACAATCCAATAACAATCTCAATACAAATATATTAACACCAGAAGAAGAAGAAAGACTACAACGAAGAGCGGCCAGATTAAAAAGATTAGAAGAACAGTGTTTGGGATTATTCAGACAAGTATGTAAAATATAAATAAATATTAAGTAAAATACAAATTCATAACTTTAATAAATTGCTACTTATAATAAGATATTTAAAAAATAAAGTATTTACATTACAATTAAAATGTAAAACAATATACCTAAAATTTAATAATTGAACTTATTAAAAATAATACTAATGGCCAAATTTTGTTTCATAGTGAAATACTTTTATACGTTGGTATTTTTTATTTAATTTATTTAAAATATTTAATATAATTTAATTACTATCAATCCAATTATATTTTTTATGAAAATAGAATTAACATAATAAGTGAGATATAAATAATAACCATTCAAGTAAATACAAATCAAATTATAATATTTTATAATTTAAATTATTTTATTTATTTTAACTTTTTTTTAGGTAAGTGAAACAAATGCTAGAAGTGATGTAATATCAGGTCGCCTGGACGAGGTACATGCCAGACAAATTGCCAGATCTCTTGATCGCCAAACTACATCAAACGCTGATATAAATTCTGCAGATGAATCATCTGAACGATTATAAAAGGAAATAAAATAAGTACATTACTTTTATTTTAATGTATTCTTAATATTATTAATTATCTTTGTTTATTTTTAAATGAAAAACTACAGAAATCTAGGTGATCAATTACCAAAAATTGTGTGATATTATCAAATAATATTATAAATAAGAAAAATAACAATTATTGGGCACATACAAGTACCTATAGTATTATTTTTATGATCAAATATAACTTGTTCTATAATTACAAAAAAAAATATTATTTTTTATATACTATAATAGTTGTAAGGACAATTATACATCTAAATAATAACGAAATAGAATAATACATGAGTTACTATTGTTTTACTATTTTTTATTTTTTATATTTCCATTAATTAAAAAATCATAATTTCATAATATTAATTGTTAAAACACCTAATATTCTAATACATATTCTAATAATTCTATATTTTTATTGAAAAATAATGAGTCACTTAGTAGTGACTTAATCATTATTGTAAATTTATATTTAATTAAAAATTTATTTTAAAATAAAATAATATTATTATTCTTTTTTTTTTTTTTTTTTTTACTTTTTTTTTCATGTATGGTTTACTATTGTGTAATTTTATTATTATTTTATGAATATATTATTTAATAAGAATAATATTCTCAATTAGATGCATATTACACAAAAATAAAGAACACAATTGTGTTTTATAAATAATTATTCATTGTACTATTAATATTTGGAATGGTTTTTATTATTATACACTTATAAAAACACATATAAATAAATCATGAATATAATGGTTTAACCATCTTAAATTGAAATCATATTTTGTTGTCTACACTAAAATAATAATAAGTTATTTTATTATTTTACATCTAAAATAATCTATTTTGACGTCCATATTGTATGTAATTTTTTATTCATCACAAATTTAAATATTTTTTTATTAAGATAAATCAAATACCTAGGCATTAATTAATATCTTTCATTTAGTTGAATCATATTTTTCCAAATATAAAGTTGCCCAATGCCACTGGATCTTCGGATGCAAAGAATTCCACTTAATATTTAGCAAATTCCTCACAAGAAACTTGAATCGTACCGTCCTATATAAAAAAAAAAAACATAAATAACTAATTACAACATTCATTAAGTAAATTAATATGTATTCCTAACTTCTAAGTACCTAAGTATTAAATTATTAAAAAATCAATACAAATTATAATACAAAGAATAATTAAGGTACAAACATAAATTAATAAATTAAATACATAATCTTCAAATCAACTGAATTATGTGGTTTTAATATCTTAATATTTTATTTTTATATTATTCTTATATTTTACTAAATTTGAACCTTTGAACATTCAAATTAAATGTGTCTGACAAATATTTCAAAGTTTTAGATGAATTCGGTATTTATGTCAAAATATAATAAGATAATGTGAAAATCGAAGAGAGAATATGAAGTGTTCATGTGGAAAATTCAACATCATCACTTACGGTAACGTCAATTTCTAGACGGATTACAGGTTGAATTACAACTCCTATCATAAGATTCACTACTATAAGTTAATCGTTAAAAGGGTAGTATGGCTAACCTTTGAGAATCGATTGAACACATCTGCAGATTCCGTTCTAGGTATGCCGTTATTTTGGCAAACATCACAGAACCTATAAATGAAATAACACAATAATTATTCTGAATAAATCTTTATTGTAGAAATCATTTTAAAATTCTTTTATTTGTGTTCATTATAATATTTTATAATGCACTGTTATAAATATTAGTATTGATAGTATTAATATTAAAATTAGCCCTAATAATATTATAGACAAATTTAAAATCAAATCATAGTCATAATTAAATTTCAAGCAATTTCTTAGAATTATAAAGAAACCGGTAAGAACTACATGGAAGATTTCATCTTCTTTCTACAATCAGAAACGTAATAGATAAATTATATTATAATATATTTTATTATCATTCTTTTTATTTTTATTTTTTTTATTACCTGAAGTATCGACGAGATCAAACATGAAATTAATATAGTTAATTTGCCATTTTTGAGGTGCACATGGATTTTTTGAAAATTCGTTCCACATTTTACACTTTCATCTTGAGTCACCTTTAAGAAAACAACTTTCCTTATAGAATAAAGAATAATATATATACGATAAAACGTTATTGGATATAATATAATTTATAAAGAATATGTTATTGGTATACATAAAATAAACGATGTGATTAGTGATTACATATTTACATTTACATATTTTTTTTTTTTATTAATTGATTATTTTTTATAAAGATGAGCATCTTAGGAAAAGCTGAAGAAACAATTTATTTTTAATTTGGATAATGATTATAAGAGTATTTTATATATATTTGATTTTTATAAAATCATTGAACTACTACAATTTTAGACAGGTTATAACTAGTAGCACTGTTATTAATCTAATATTTTGATTATATTTATTTTATTTATAAATTATAAGTAATACAAATCAACATCAAAAAATAATTTGTGAATTATCTAGGTTGCAATATATTCACATAAATTTTGTCCCGACAACCTCGTTGTTCGTAGACATCCGTTTTTTATTAACTATTTATTATAAATAATGACATATGAATTAAGTACTTAAGTTAAAAACTAAAAGAAATTGCTCGTACAAAAATCTACTGTAAATTCATGCACCTTTTTTTTTTTTACTATAATTGTTGCATATTAAATATTTTGCAATACCATAACACCAATAAATAAATTTATATTAAGATTATTAATATTATTGTATTAATAAATTGACAATTGAAGGATATTATCTTATTCGTATCGTAATACAGTATAAATATAATACTTCATAATATTATTGTTCAAAATATAAATAATAACGAGACTATTTGAACTATATTGTCAACGTTAACCAAAAAAATAAAATAAAACCAGTCCAATATCTAATATGTTAATTATTGTTAATAACTATTAAATTAGTAATAAGCAGTGAATTAGTAAAACATTTTAATACACCTACTTCACTACTTGTATTTGTATAAAATAATATTATTACAAACTAATATTAATTTTTGTAACGTATAAAACAATTTGAAATTTATAATTGTATTTCAATATTATTTTATTCTATCAACTAATACGAGTATATTTTAAAAATCGTTAAAACCGTGGAGCTGTAATTCACGTTGGTTGCATTTTGTAAGAATTCGTTTTGGTAAAACAGTCACAATTACAATGTCAAGAGTATAAAAAATTAAAAATTAAATAAAAAAATACATTAAGCCTACAGATTAATTGCTATTTTGTTCAAAGAAGATAACAAAAGATAATAACGAATGAAAAATGGCGAAATTTTTCGTCATTTTTTCTAACACATAGGGTTAATTTTGAGAAATTCGAAAAATGACCTTAATAAAGTACCAACAACATCCACTTTCCAACCGGAAACATTTGCTGTTCGTGAAAATCGGAGCATTATTTCGAGTAGTAAAATTGTCTTTATACTTTAAAAAAAAAAAAAAACATAAAAAAGACGCACATCATTGTAAAACCAATATATTCTTCGCTTATAATAAATACGTCATACCAACGATTTCTCAACGTATATGTTTACATTGTAATATAGGTAATATAAAATACTCTTTATATACAAGCAGTGGCGTATTCAGGATTTTTTTTTGGGGGGGGGGGGGTTAAAAAAATTTAACAAATTAAATAATTTTTAATTTTGTTTGTTTTTATTGTTATTATTATATTATTATTTATTATGCTAATTATAGAAATAAAAAGAGAAGGGATACTTCTGCCGCATGGATATAGGTGTGAAAATCGTAGTGTTTAATTTTAATTAGAATTTGAATGCAATGATGAACCATTGCATTCGAAAAAACGATTCTGAGCGAAATTCAGTCAGATAATGTAGGTATTGATTAATATATTGCTGTTTTTTCGTCGTTTTTTTGTTTTTTCTAACGCATAGGGCAATTTTGAAAAATTCGAAAAATTACCTAAATAAAGTACCAAAAAATCCACTTTCCAACCGAATATATTTGCTATTCGTAAAAATCGAAGCATTATTTCGGATAGTGAAAGTAATAGTGTCTTCAGGCATAAAACTAAAAATAAAAAAATAAAAAAATTAAAAATATCAACTTTAAACAGCTATAAAAAAAATTGAGACTATTTTTCTAATATTTTAATAAAATATTAAGTAATATATAGTCATATAAACATACTTCAGTAAAATTTTCAGACCTTAATGCTAAATGCTCAAAATTTCCAAATTTATCAAACATTATATATACATAAAAACGAGAATTTTACAAAATATTCAAGGTCCTATATTTTGTAGAAAAATTAACGTAACGGTTCCAAAATACCACATATATATAGTACCAATATAAACAACTATTCAAATTTTCAAGTCTCTAACTTAAATATTGCCCGAGTTATCGTGAAATATTGAAAACGAATTCGTCAAAATCTCAATTTTCTTGAAAAATGCAGTTTTTTCGTCGTTTTTCGTCGTTTTTTCTTCCTCTTAGGGTCAATTATGAGAAATTCGAAAAATAACCTAAATAAAGTAACAACTTTCACTTTCCAACTGTAAAAATATGCTATTTCGGATAGTAAAATTGTCTTCATACTAAAAAACAAATAAAAAAAAATTAGGTATATTTTATTATCTACGAGATATTAATATTATTTAAATATTTAACAATTGTCGGGGGGGTTACAACCCCCAACCACCCCCCTGGATACGCCACTGTATACAAGGTAGTATACAAGGTTAGTAGGTATAAATTTCCTATGGGAGGGGTTCAAAGTAGGAATCATGAGATAGAATGGAAAATTTGAAAATAACAGACAGTCATCATCAGATTACAAATGAATAATATATTATTATATTATATAATAATTATTTTCCTTATAGGTATTATTGTTTTAGATTCTGAACGAAATGAAGAATGTATTAATTTTACATATGATGTGTGTCTTTTTTTTTTAGGAATAAAGACACTTTTACTATCTGAAATGATTCTCCGATTTTTACGAATTGAATATGTTTCCGGTTGAAAAGTGGATGTAGTAGGTACTTTATTTAGGTCATTTTTTGAATTTCACAAAATTGACCCTGGCAATATAAAAACGACGAAAAAATGACAAAAAAAACAGCATTTTTCACGAAAACTGACATTTCGACGAATTCGATTTCAATATTACATGATAACTTGGGTAATTTTGAAGTTAGAGACTTAAAAATTTTATTGGGTGTTTATACCGATACTATACGAGTATAATATATATATGTGATAAAGATAAAATTTTAGAACCGTTACGTTAATTTCTCTAGAAAATCTGAATTATTGCTCCAATTGTTACTTTATTATATACGTTACATTAGGTATACAACAAAACATTTATATTACCAATATTATAATAGTAGGTATTGAAATAGTAAATTGATTAAATGGATAAAAATATTTCAAAAAGAAACGATTTATATTTTTGGTTAATTTTATCTAGTGTAAATTTAGTTTTCAATGGGGGGCCCAAACCCCACCCTTACCTATGCCCTTGATAATATATAAATAGTAGATATAAAATGGCACGTGCACATTGAAATTTTTAATTACCAATTGAATAATATTTGATACTACCTATTTAATATGAAAATTATATATATTCAATATTTTGTAAGTATTAAATTAAATAAATTCAAATTAATATTATTTTTATAACACTTAAACCTATATTCTAGTAAATTTCAAATATATGATATGAATTAATAATGTGTAATGATAGAGCTGGAATTCTTATCATAGAACTAGATCGAGGAAATCTTGATTTTGTTAACATTTAAGAATTTAATTAACTCTTTATGTAATATGTAAAACATAATATTATATTATATAAATGATAAATAATCTTTTTTAAATTAAAATAATTTTGACATTTGAATTAAGAAATTTGTTTTATGTGTACTTACAAAATTATTTATTAAGTTTGCATAAATTTTATTTTATTAATAAACATAAGTATTATTAATTTATTACACAAAATATAACATAATTTTAGTATGAAATTAACTATGAACTCAGACATTTATAAATATTACTACATTATAATCATTTTTAATTTTAGATAGAATTAACTCACAATTTGTTTATATTATTGGCCTCATAAAAATAAATATTGGTTGAAATGCAAAAAACAATAATTTTAATTTATTAATATAACATTATAATATAAATATAACTTATCAGTTTTAGGTATAAAAATATTAACACTTAACACTAAACATTATTTAAAGAAATCATTTTATTTTTGTTAAACTATAATAATAGATAATGTCGACTTAAAATACTCGAAAAAATTAAAATATATTTATGTTTAAATTAGATATTATTTAATTGTTCCACAGTTTTTCTAACAATAGTATTATTAATTATAAATCTATAATTATATTAAATAAATCTATTTATTACGTTTTACTTAGAGTTTCTATTTAAATACTTAAATTAATATTTTATTGGAGACTAAAACAATAGATTTCTCGATTAAAGTTAAATAATAAATTACTTAAAATATTATATATTTAAATTTAATATTGGACAAGGGATCACAGAATAATTTAGCATTTAACACAATGAGGACACTACTGCTTTAGCAGTAACATGATGTATATTTCAATATTACATAATTATGTGCGCATTTTTCTTATTTTAATAAAATAAACGTCGAAAACGAATTCGGCCCGCCTTTTTCGGGTTTCCGACCGTTTTGCTTGATATTTCGATACCGCGAATTGGTTTAAATATATTTTTTACACGTCGAAAACGAATTCGGCCCGTCTTTTCGGGTTTCTAACCGTTTCGCTTGATATTTCGATACCGCGAATTGGTTTAAATATATTTTTTACACGTCTCCAAAGAGCCGTAAGTGACGCAGTGTTTAGGTAGACAGGCTATGACGCTAGGTGTATGAACCGGGGTTCTCCTACGGCGTATTACACTGCCACCCGGACCCTGTGATGCCCGGGTTCGAATCACGACCGTGTTTTCACAGTATTTTTCCACGTAAACCTTCCACACGCACATGACCATTAAGCATCGGCTTTAATAATGGAGTTATAGCCGCTTGATTTCAACCGTTAATAGGTATATTATATTATAACTTCCTTTTTTTATTATGAAATTCTTATACTTGATTTTTTTTAATTTTTAACGTTTCAGACTATATGCACTATATCATATTATTATTATACGTCTCCATTTATATCTTACCACTGTACAATTATATATTGTAACGGTTGCATTTATACCCCAGTCGTCATTTTATGTCACCTCAGCATTATTTACGTGTTAGGCCAGACACGGGTGAGCTGAGTGCGATATATGATTAGTCGAGTTTTAACATATGAATCATCTAGTTGAGTCATAATAGCTAAAGCATAAAGTTGTGTTTTAAGAACTAAATCAGTCGTGATTATTTTCTTATTTATATATTAATTTGTTCAGCTCAGCTAGAAACTCGCACTCCGCTACACCAGTAATCTACAATAAATTATCATTTATCCTTCAAGATTAGGGTTACTCAGGTGATAGTGTATTATTTGTATTTATTATATTTGTTTCGTTGTGGTAGGTAATATATTATGTTTGCGTTCGTTGCTAAATTACATGTTAGATATTGAACGCAGGTCATAAGTTTCTAGGACCTGTATAATATAAATAAGAAACCTTTGTTTTATATCGATCTAACGACCCGGTTCAAAAGACCGGTTAGTGTAGTAGGAAATAGCCAGTTGACTGCTCCTTAACTGGATATGATTTGATAGAAAAAACTGAACGACACTCTGTACTGTAAGGTACAAGGCGTGTAACGTACTAACGATAACGTTCCAATATATAAGCTATTTATATATGCTTTTATATACATATCATGGTACATAGTTATATTATATTATACAACCGACATTGAATATAAAAGTATTTTCGAAAACCATAAAGTCTATAATACTCGTATTTTGTATAGATGAATGAAATAGATCAATAGATAACTTATAATTTGAACAACTTTTAAATTATCCAGAAGGAAACACACAATAATTAGGTATTAAAATTTAAATTATTATAAAATTTTATCATAGTCCATTTATGCTCATTGTGCTACATACGATTTTGATCACTTACACAAAACAGAGGCGTTATAAATTAAGAAAATAAATATTATTAAAAATGGTATCCAGAAAGGAGTATAAATTAAATTAAATTTTTTTATGAGAAAGAGGTTTTTATTTATAACTAGAGTACAATCGACGTTTGTGTTTATAAGAAATATTTTTAAGTAATTTCAACATTAACATTATTAACAAATTTGATATATACGTATAATATTATAATTTTTCTATTAAAAACATTCCTTGACTATTTTGTAAATTATATTATATTTGTAATTATATTTATTTAATGCCATTTAACATATTAAATACGAAACTATAATAATTATAAACACCTTGACATTATCATTAATTAGCAAACGGAAAAAATTACAATTTTAGCTAGGACTTTGTGATTCTGCATATTATTGAGTCCACAGTGATCCCACCTAGAAGATATTTTTTTGCAGTTAATTTTTTTTTGTGTGTATTATTATTACTTTATTAGAAAGAAATTATTTTTTTAAATTAATAAAATATGATGGCCATAATTATGCGATGAATAAATGGATACATTTTTTATTTGTCTTTTATGACAAATTAATTTTGTGATTGAATACAATGATTATGATACAAATTTATAATTGTAGAAATTGCTGAATTGTAGCTAAAAAAATTTTAATTTTAGCCAGGACTTTGTGAGTCTGCATATGTCCACATTGATCCCACCTATATAAAGAATAATTTTTAGCATTGAAATTTACGTTTTGACACAATATTTGTTTTAAAAAAAACTTATTCATAAAATATTTTGAACACGTTATATTAAGTATATAATATATCTATATTGAATAAAACATGATTAGAATAATTATGAATTTTATATGTTTATTGTTTATTTGTTTGGTTAATTTTGTTTTAGAATTCAGAATTACAGTAACACCAAACACAACGTCTGACTATTTTAGTTAGTGTGTTTAATATTAAAAAGTATCTTTCTAATGATTTTTTCAAACAAACTTTATTTATTTAATTATTTATTTTTATTGTCTAACACGATAGTAGAGCATATACGGATATGGACTAATGATAACATTTATAATTTAAAGATATGGATAACAGATGCGAAACTAAATAAGTAAAATAATATATATGTAACAAATAATTAAGTGTTTCAGTAATTCAGTATAGTATACCCACTACCCATACAATCTACATGACTATAAAAAATGCAGTTTTCATGGCAAAATATTAATTATGATTTTATTTAAAATTGGTTTTATATATAATGCTTTTATATACATATCATGGTAGTTAGATTATATTATACACAATAATTATTTGAATTTATACAATGTTACAGTTAAAAAAATATAGTACAGAGACAGAATATGATAAACAAAAAAAGAAAAAATTATTACAACAATTTTATAGAATTAAAGTATTCCATTTTTTTTTTTTTTGGTAAAACATATTAACATTTGTTATATAATTTATTACAATTTTACAATATAATATACATATATAATACAATATGTTACATTTATTAGCACAATTAAATTTTATATAACTTTTATTTCAATACATAAAAACATTACAAAGTACGGGTCGTATGTGTGGTTGGAGTGGTGCTGATCACGGGCTTTTAAAAGGTCGAACTTGATCATAGCCTCATATTACTTTTTGGCTGACTTGAGTTTGTCTGGTGATAAACATTTAGGTTTGCATGAAATTGGAGGCCCACCTGTTGTTTGAATATGGTGCTTCATATTGTGTCTGATATCCTTGAGTATTCCATTAGGTCGGGTAATCTCTGAAAACTTCTGTATCAAATTGTAATACTTGGATGTTCCTAGAACTGTCTTGATTGACGGTATGCTGCATTCAGAAGCGCTACCCCCTACGATAACGGTAAGTTGGGTGAGACCATCTAAAAGGCATTGATTACGTACGTCTACAAAAAGATTATAATGAGCCAATAAATTAACGATGATAAATGTCTTGGATATGCATCTGCAACCACAAACCTCCAAGTGAAAATTCGACGCAATCCAAAGTCAAAGGAGAGTGTGATGGTGCCTTAAGTTGCTATGGATGTCCCATGTGCTGCCAATAGTGTGTAATCCGATTTCTCTCGTTTACCGATAGCTACGCTACGTGGATATACACATAAATCAGCACCAGTATCAACGAGGAACTTTATTCGTGTTACATGAACCATTATAAATAGGCAGCATGGGCATTGGAATGGAAAATGGAGTATAAAAATGTATCAATCGAAATTAAAAAGAAGAGCTGATACTCCTTTCGCAGGGATACCGGGGTGCAAATCATAATGTTTAATTTTAATTAGAATTTGAATGCAATGATAAACTTCCAAAGATAAACAACCTAAGTTGAGAACCACTGTTGTAATTATTGCTGTTTTACATTTTTTGGTTTTTTTTCTTACTATAACAATGTATATTCAAACAATTCTTATAATTTATAAGAAAGCACCACCATAATATTTGACTTAAACCTTGTCACTATACAAAATATTTGATATTTTAGATTCTGAGAGAATATATTTGGTTTTACAATAATGTGTATCTATTTTTTTTTTATGTCTGAAGAAGTGAAGACACTTTTACTGCCCGAAATAATGCTCCGATTTTCACAAATAGCGTATGTTTCCAAGTGGAAAGTAGATGCGGTTGGTAGATTATGTAGGTCATTTTTCGAATTTTTCAAAATTAACTCTATGCAAAACGACGAAAAACGGCATTTTTCACGAAATCCAAAATTTCGACGAATTTGATTTCAATATTTTACGATAACGCAAGCAATTTTAAAGTTAGAGACTTGAAAATTTAAGTTTGTGTTTATATCTTCTTCTTCTTCTTCTGGCTTTATTTACTCTACAAGAGTTTTTGCCGCCATCACAACTTCACGCCACTTCTGTCGATCATGAATTATATTTCTCCAATCATCTATTCCTATTCTTTTTAGATCTTCCTCAACCATATCTATCCATCTTTTCCTCGGGCGTCCTCGTGGTCTCTTGCCCGTTGGTTTCCAAGACAATACTGTTTTGATTATCTTATCATCACTTCCACGCATAATGTGCCCAAACCACTGGATTCTCTGGCCTCTTATGTAATATTTAATTGGAGTCATTTCTATTTCTTCAATTAGTGCCTTGTTAAACTTCCTCCTCCACATACCAGTATTCGCGTCTAATTTGGGTCCACATATCAGACGCCATATCTTATTTTCAAAGGTCGTAAGCCTTCGTTCTGTTACACTTGTAGTTGTCCGAATTTTGCATCCATATGTTAATATAGCTCTTACTATCACTTTGTAGAGTCTAACTTTTGTTTTCTTTGACAGTATTTTAGATTTGAAAAATTTGGATAGTGCAAATGACGCCTTCCCTGCTTTTATTATCCTTAATCCAATTTCCTGTGTCCAGTCATTCTTTGTATTTATACATACGCCAAGGTATATAAACTCATTAACTTTTTCATACATCCAGTCATCCCAGACAGGGTCCGTTGACTCTACATCCGTGTCTAAAAGCTCCATGATTTTTGTCTTTTCGGTGTTTATTTTTAATCCTATTTTATCAGCTAATTTTTCTAAAACTTTAGCTGCTTTCTTCGTGTCATCTCTGGTAATGCCTATGATGTTAAGATCATCAGCAAAACCTAGAATTTTAATTTTTTGCTGATTTATTTCTACACCAGCTGTTTCTTTTTGCATTTCTCTGACCGCTTTCTCTAGAGCTAGATTAAACAATAGTGGAGATAACACATCCCCTTGCTTTAGTCCTGTTTCCACTGTAAATGTTTTGGAGCTTGTCTGATCTATCCTGATTTGATACTGTGATCCTTCCATACACATCCTGACTAAGTTCCTTAGCTTCTTCGGTATTCCAAATTCAGTCATTTGTACAAGCTCTCTCGGTGAACGCTATCATATGCTTTTTTAAAGTCTATAAATATCTGCCAGAGGTTTTGCCGAAATTCATATTTATTTTCTATGATCTGACCTTTAATTGTAATTTATTCAATAGTTGACCTTCCCTTTCTAAAGCCACATTGATATTCACCTAGATTTTCTTCTATATAAGGGCTTAAACGGTTCAGTAGCACTTTGGAGAATACTTTATATGCTGAGTTTAGTAGTGATATTCCTCTGTAATTTCCACATTCAGTTTTATCACCTTTCTTGTGAATGGGTATAATTACTGCCTTTTTCCAGTCTTCAGGCATTTGTTCTTCTTCCCAGGTCCTTTGGCATATTTTGAAGATAACCTTGTGCGTTTCATCGCCACCATATTTGATAAGCTCAGCCGGTATATCATCAGATCCTGGGGCTTTTCAGTTCTTTAGACTGTTAATAGCAATCTTGACTTCATCCAATGTTATATCACTATTCACTAATCATTGGTTCCGCTGTCTGATATTGTGTGTTTCCTATCGGGTTTCCTGGTATTTCCGCATTTAGAAGATCTATGAAGTACTCCCTCCATCTTTTAGCTTTATCTCTTGGATCCATAAAAGTATCTCCATTACTGTCCTTTATTGCCTTTAGGGTTGAATTGAAATCTTTATACCTACCAATAGTCTTGAAGAAGTTTCTAACTTTTCCTTGCGAGCGATCCTTTTCAGCTTCTTCCAAAATTCCATTAATATGTAATATGTTCATATAATATGTACTATATATATGTAGTTAAATAATTTTTGAATGTGAATATATAAAATATAGGATTTTGAATATTTCGTTAAATTCTCGTTTTTATGTATATACTCGTAAATTCATAATGTTTGATAAAATTGTCAATTTTCGTCTGAAAATTTTACTGAATGGTTAATTTTTCTACAAAATAGGACTTTGAATATTTCGTAAAATTCTCGTTTCTACGTATTAACGTTTGATAAAATTGGCAATTTTTCGTATTAAGGTCTGAAAATTTTACTGAATTATACTTATATATTACTTAACGTGATATCAAAATATTAGAAAAATCCCAAGGCTCAATTTTTTTTTATAGCTGTTTAAAATTGATTTTTCAGTAAAATCAATATTTAAAGTATTTATATAGATTTTTCTTATAATTATGTATGAAGACATTTTTCGACCAGAAATAATGCTCCGATCTTTACGAATAGTATAGGTTTTCAGTAAAAAATTGGATGCAATTGATACTTTATTTAGGTAGTTTTTTGAATTCTTCAAAATTGATCCTAATAATAATATAATGCTCCGAATTTTACAAAAAGCATTACATAGTTTCCGGTAAGAAAATGGTACTTTGTTTAGGTCATTTTTCGAATTATTCATAAATGGATTCTTGCTTAGGAGAAACTACCGGAAAATTGAGAAAGTACAACATTTTCAAGGAAACTGAAATGTTGACAATAATTATTTGTATATTTTATGATAAATCTGTCAATATTATAAGAATTAAAACAACAAGTTAGCAGGAGTATTTATTTAATTTATTATTTCACATATATATATATATATAAATTAAATTAAATGTAAAAATACGCTCTTAGTACACGAAGGGTTTATATAATTAATTCAAATTGTCACATATCTATATAATTTTTATTTTTATATTTAGAAAATATGCTTTTTTTATTACGAGTATTATAAATTATTGGTTATTAAAATATTTATAAATTATATATGTCTAGTATGAAATATGCAACAAAATTTTCATTTAAACTGATATTAAATGATATATGATTATATTTATATATAAGAACAAGTAATAGTCAAAATCTTAATTTCATACGAGTTTAATTAACTGGATGCTAATCTAAATGAAATATGAAAGAATAACAAATAAATAAATATTATTAGTATATGTACATTTTTTTTGATATACCTAGTGATATTATAAATGTGATACAATAATTACTAATGTAAAATAATATTCAAAATATTTATATAAAACACTCGCATTGTCAAATTTTGCCAGATTATTATTGTAAGTTATATGATCATATGATATATGCGAATATATCAAAATGACCTATTCTATAGGAAAAGGACCAAAAAAAGGTTTAAAAAATGGCATCTTTCAAGGAAATATAAATGTTGACGAATTAAACATTATTATTTCGCGATAATTGGGTTAATTTTGAACTTACAATAATTGAATTATTTTAGGTGTTCACATATGTACTATATTTATATGTGTGATAAAAATTTAAAATCTTTACGAAAATTACTCTGCAGAATATAGAACTTTACTATTTCCTAAAATTCTAGTTTTTTTTAATTTTTGATAAAATTGATAATTTTGGGTTTTAAACTTTTAACTGTTTTATTGTCTTTAAATAATTTTACCGAAGTTACACTCGCATATTACTTAATTATATGAATATTTTAAGTGTGATGTAAAATATAAGAATTCATATAAGTTTTCTCCACAGTAAATCTCAATAATTTTACATTATTGATTAAGAAGAAAGACAAAAATTTTGGAAAATTTAACGAAGCATTCTTATACAGTGTGTTCCACTAAATTCGTTACAGGGTTGTGCGGGATGAACTAAGATATTTTGATAGTTTTAAGTCTGGGAACTATAATGTACACGTTTTTTACAATTTTTCGTATTAAAACCGCAATACTACAAATAAATATTCAATAAATCAACTTTATTAATAATTAAAATTGTTAAACCTTAGTGAAAAGTGTTTAAAAAGTACAATAAAAATTAATTTCTAAAAAAAAACGTGGGATTGCGCAGGCGCGAATTGGACCGATGGGAAAATTTTATTTTATACTAAAATAAAACTTCAGTAGAGTACATGAAGGTTCCCAGACCTAAAACCAGCAAAATATCTTATTTTCACCCCGCACAACCCTGTAATGGATTTAGAGCGGGACACCATGTATATTGCCATATTGGTTAACGTAAATTCAAAAGATTAGAAATACCTAAATTATACATTTTAGAATTTTGAGCGAATCTAATGAAAAATCGAAGCGAAATAATATGTTCATATATAAAAATATTGATGAACGTAAATATAATTTTAATCTTAATTATAAATGTTATATAAATTTTAATACAATAAATATTGAACATTGAGAAAAATATTAATTAAAATATTTTGAAAAATTCTTATTTCATTTTTATAATGATTGATATTGATATACTAAAAACTTAAATTAAAAAAAAAATACTTAAGTAGTTTCAAAATTGTTAATCAACAAAGTGTGTAGAATCATAATTGAGTAAATTTAACATATTTGTAATTTATAGTAATATGAATATATAAATAAAAATAATTGTTATAAAATTCATCTTTATAAATGTTACATACCGTCGAAATTCTAATAGAAATTTTCATTTTTACCTGTATTGAAAAAAAAAAAATAGAATTGATAAATTTGTAAATATACTCTTTCCAGTTTAAGTTGATCCACTCGTCAGACGATATTTGGTCACCGCCGCGCATTCCCCTCTTAAAATTCTAACAACTAGCGCTCTGGTGTCGAATGTCACGGCACGACTATTTTTGTAATGACTCTGTATACACGCGGCCGCCGCCGACTAACGAGGAGTAGCGGTGACCATCGACAAAGACGACCAATCACAGAGGACCGGGTCTACCTAACCGGGTCTACGACCGTCTCCGTGTCTCATTCGTATGCGCGTAAGTGGGTCAACTTAAACTGGAAAGAGTATAGGTAATTTAATATCATACAATAAAATTAAAATAAAACTTGAAATTTCTCCTAATATTAGATAAGTAAGTATAATAAGTTAATTAATTTTCATTTTTCATAATAAATATATTATATATATACATAGGTAACAAGGGCATTCCCTAGGGGGGTAAGTAGGGGCTGTTGACCCTCCTTGGATTTTTCTGGGTAAATTATTATATTCACTTAATATTATAGGTAATACAACACAATAAAATTAAAACATTTTTTAATTAAAATTATAATTTTTTGCCCCTTGACAAATTCCTGCGGACATCCTTGATAAGTAGTATTATACCTAATTATAATTGAATATATCATATATGTATATTTTAAATCATTTAGAATGATACTTATTTAATAATTCATTTATTATTTAAATCAAGAAAATAAAAAAAAAAACAATATTCTTATTCTATAGAATATAGATTATAGGACTAAAAAAGAAAAAAATGTAATTTAGGAATAAATGACAAACAAGAAGTTAAATAATTAATAAAAATTTTAATGAATATCATTTAAATATGAATACATACAATAGTATTTGGAGGAGTACAGGTATATGATTTTAATTATTAGATATATCAAATAAATTCAGTATTTTAATTGAAACAATAGGTAAATAATGCAAAAATTAATCTTATTTATATGTTAACCAAAATAAAAATTATTATAAGTTATTTAATTAAATGATTTAATAATTTTTTGTTTCAACTATAATTTGATTATAGAAATAATTGATCAGAAACTTATACAAATAGGTAAAATGTTACATGAGTGTAAGAAGAATATTCTACAGTATGATAAACTATTTCGGTACTTGTTTGTTATCGCCCTGCCAGTACGCCGCATAAAATTTATCGCGTCGCCCACTCATGTTTGTTATCTTCCCACCAAGGGTGTGCCCATAGGCGAAACTAATGGGGGGGTATCTGTGGTAACATATCCTCCTAAAGTTCCTTGAGTCTGGCAAAAATACTTTTTTAAATATTATAATTGGATAAATTGACATACACAAAAAACAAATGAAAAATTACTGTTTAAAATTCATTAATTTGTTGAGAAAATTATATTTTTCATTCCGAATCTAAATTATAAAAAAATATTTTGTCATTCATAATACACATGAATGGACACAGACCCATAACAAAAGTTAACATAAGAGCAATAATACGAGTACGTGTATAATATACATATTTTGTTACCTATCGTCTATTAGTAAGACCAATTTTTGTGAAAATACCATGTGCAACAATATTCTTCAGTTAATTAAAATTACCGTTTAATAACTTTTAGTAACCATTGAAATATTAATTATATAAATATATACTATATACATGTATTCATTTATAATTTTTTTTAGATTTTTAACTAAAAATTAGATTTTAGATTCTGAGCGAAGCGAAGAATGTATTGATTTTACAATGATGTGTGTCTTTTTTCTCTTTTTTTTTCTCTTTTTTTTTTTTTTTTTTTTTTGTTGTTTTTTTATGTTTGTAGACACTTTTACTATCTGAAATAATGCTCCGATTTTCACGAATAGCATATATTCCCGGTTAAAAAGTGGATGTAGTTATTCATGTCAGTTTTCGAATTTCTCAAAGTTGACCCTATGCGATAGAAAAAACGACGAAAAAACAACGAAAAAATGATGAAAAATGACGATAAACCGGCAATTTTTGTCATTAAGGTCTAAGAATTTTAATGAAGTATATTTACATCATACCAAAATATTAGAAAAATCGCTATTCTCAATTTTTTTTATAGCTGTTTAAATTATAAAAAAGAAAAAGAAGGGATACAGGTGTGGAAAGGATGCAGGTATACAGAGGTGTTAAATTTTGATTCCAATTTGAATGAAATGATAATCGTTATAATCGAAAAACTGCGATTCTGAGCAAAGTACTGTCAGATTTCGGTATTTAGGTGACTCATTTAGGGGTTTTATGATAAATTATTTATATTAAACATAGACACTGATAAATGTAAACAATTTAATCGGTACATATTGTATTATCTGATGAACTTCGCTTAAAATCGTTTTCACCAATGAATTAATAATAATGATAAATCATTACATTCAAATTGTAATCAAAATTCAACACTATCCTATTTACATCTGTATCTTTTCCCTTGATTTTTATTTATGTAGTTCTAAAATTAAAATTAAAACATTTTATTAGTATATAGTGATATCATATCACACGTTCTGTAATAAAAACTTATTTAATATGATATTCAAAATATTTAGTATGTTATTTAATATAAAACAATCACTGTCAATTTTTTTAGGATTATTTGTTTAGAATAACCATGTGATACGTCAAGTTAGTACTGTAGGTAGGTTTTTTAGATTAAATATTAGATAGTATGTTAATTACTTAATGTAAAAAGTCAATCCTTGATGAGCGTATAATATAATATAATATAATATAATTATAATATACATAATATATATATATAATAAATATATATTAAAAATGTTTTTTATTTTAATATTTAGAAAGTGTATCTAATATTTTTCTGATTCGAAATTACTTAAATTAAAATATTTATATATTACATTGTAGTCTAGTATGAATTGTGTAGTGTAATAATTATTCATACTGATACCAATTATTTTATTATACAATTTATATATTAGGACCAGTTATCGCTAAAATCTTAGTTTTATACTAGTTTAATTACCATTCGTAAGACCTAAGAATTAGGTAAAATATAAAAAAATAAAAAATAATCAATAAATAAATATAAATGATATGTAAATTTTATTATGTAGTTATAACACATTTTTATATAGGTACTATATTATATACGTGCTGTAATAAAAACTAATATAATATGATATTCAAAATATTAAGTTTTTTATTAAATATAAAAAAATCATTGATACATTTTACAGGATTATTAGTGTAGGATAACCATATGATACGTCAAGTTAGCACCGTAGGTATATTTGTAGTTAATATTTTATATTACTTCAATTACCTAATATAAATAGTCAATCATTGAATAGAGTATAATAATTAATATACGTATATATATTATACAGGGTGTAACAGGTCTATCTGACAATTGCAATAACTTTTTTTCTATTCATTTTTTTTAACTTTTTTTTTTTTCAAATAAATACTGAGCCCTTGCGCTACAATACTGTCGATTTCAAATATTTTTTTGTACTTGGGAAACTCAAATTTGGAAATTTAAAATTTTATTTTATTGTTTAAGAAAAATTTCAAAATAGCCATTTCGTAAACCTGATTTTTAGAAAAATATTAGTGTTTAAAATTCTAATAAAGGTTGACCCATTTATTTTCTACGATTTTTTAAAGTTTGTGAAAAAGTTAAGAATTTTATTGTATACCACATGAAATTATAACAAATATTATTGTATAACACTATTAATTAAATGGCTGATCGAAATTTAATTTTTATTCCAAGATTTTTGTTATCGCTTACATCATTAAATTGATATTTATTATGAGTCCCAGTTATATTGATAAATTTTAATCAATGTTGGCCATTGTCAAGTGTGCAAAAATGCAAATTTACATAAATTCAATATTTTATTAATTTGTATTTGGTATATTAGATATAAGTAAGATATAGAATTGGGAAAATAATTAAATAACAATATAATTTATATTTAATATATTCTATATATTTCACATAATAAGGAAATTTAATACACATTTTTCCAATGTTTACAAAATAATTTAAAATTATAATTTTTCATATTTTGTTCATTATACATAATTTTTAAACTTTTAATTCATTGTTTCTTTTGAAAAGTTGTCCATTATGCCTCAATTTTATAGTGTTGTTGAGTATACAGATATGCATTTAATTTATGGTCAGGCTTTAAAAAATTCAAGTCTAGCCAGTAAGATATATCTGAAACAGTTTCCCATGAGGAAACAGCCGTGTAAACATACTTTTAAACGCATTTTAATCTATATCAAACATGTTAAAACTTATTATATAATAATTATTATATTATGTATTATATTCAGTCTATTTCTTTTACCTCATTAACTTGAGTAACGATAGAGTAAGAATAAATAAGATAATATTAAAATATATTATGAAATTATGATTATTATTTTAAAAAACAACTCAAACTCGTCATTTTTTATTAATAATCTCACATTCAAGTAGCTTAATTATATTTTTTGTCTGATATAACTACTATAAGATTGAAACAACATAAAATAATTTTATTATAGGCACATATTTATGTAATTGATTTTCTTTAAACTTATTTGTTTTAATGCATCTTAGATGTCAAGCAATTCTTAAATAGAAACCTTATAATTCTCCATTAAAATTATATTAAAATTATTATATTTTGAACTCGTGGTGAAACATTTAAGAAATTTGTATGAAACAAAATGTATTATAAATATAAAGTAAAAATTATACCTAGTGATTTAATCAATTTCCCAAACTCAAATAATTATAAGGAGTAAAAGGATTATAAGGATTGTTTTTCTAATAAGATAAGGAAATATAGGGAAAATTGAATGACAATATTACACCACTATCATCACAACCATGTGATAAAAAATTTATTTTTAAAGAAAATTAATAAAAAAGGAATAATTGTCATTTGTGTATATTTATTATTTAATATTAATACCTTATATTATAATACATTTATATAAAATAATAAATATAAAATAAATAAATAAAAATATCTACACCTTAGTGCAAATGCTAAATGCAGTTATCTAATTCTGTACCTATATTAAGATAATTAAAAAAGTAAAAAAGAATAATATTTTTACATATTTATTATTTAATATTAAGACATAATAAATTAATATAAAATAAGGGTATTTATACAATATTAATACAAAATATACAGATTTAAGTATAAGTTACAATAATAAATATTAAATAAAATAAAAATAATAATGGTAGTATTTAAAAATATAGGTATGTAATATTTAAGAAAAATTAATAATTTTTAAAATATTATTACAATAAATAGATAAATATTTTATACATTTTTATTTAAAACTAATTAATAAACTCAATGTAATCAACCTCAACAGGTAATATAATTTTTTTCTAATAAATACATAATAATACACTTAAATTAATATAGGTACCAACATCAAGTTAACAATTTGATTAACTAAATTATAAAAACAAAATTAAAAAATATTATAATATTACTTAACGGATTGCAAAGCAGAGTATTTATGTAATATATATAATAATCTTCAAATTGTTTTAAAGAACTTAATTAATACTCAATGGAAAACAATATATTACCTACTTAATATCATATACCCAGGGGTTAAAGTGGGAAAAAAGTGCAGGGGGGACTCAAATACCATAGAAATTTTGAGCGTTCCATGTTTTTTTTATAAAATGTAAAAACCATAAATTAACACAATTATATATAACATATTAAAGAATAATATAAGTCCTACCTATAACCTAACCGATAGTGTGATAGAACCTTACAACAAAATATAATACATATGTATTTATATATTGTCTTTAGAAAACTTATCAAAAATCAAGATTTTTCTAAATGGGTGCATATAATTAATAAAACAAATAATTATCACTTTATTACTTTGTTATTAAGCGTTCCAGCGAACCTTTTTAAGTAGTTGATTAAAGGGGACGCTTTTTTTTGTGCTGTCAGAGGTAGGAGTCCCCCCCTCACTTTAACCCCTGCATATACCTAACAAATAACAGGGTAGTATCAAACTAGCACATAGCTAAATTTAATAACATAAAAAAATCAAATGTATAGTAAGTAATAGAAATTTAAAGAATATATCAATAAGTTATTTAATAAATAAATCAAATTATATTAAAAAATTTAAAATACCTATATTATATTAATATAACATTTGTAATATAAATTTACTGAATTTCTATGTCAGTCAGTATATTATTATTTATTCTCTTAAAGACAAAATATCATTAATGAAACACAAACATGATACTATGATAGGTATAATATATTTTTTCCAGTGATTTAAAATAATTAACTTGATTATTAATATGCCATATTATTTTAAAGTCTAATTAGATTTTTAGCAAATCACAATTATTAGGTACAAGTACCACAGTCTACATTGTAAATTTGTTAATGTACTTTTATGTAACAATTTTATTTTGATTTTATTTAATTACCATAAAAATATTTGTATGTTTTTACTTAACAATAAATGTGCAAATTTAACATTAATGAAATTATAATTGCGTAGGTATCTGGTATAAATAAGTTATACATTAATAAATGTAACATTCTAATTTTTATACTCAAACAAAAAAAATTATATTGAAACAGTATATAAATAAAAAATATTTAGGTAGGTAATGATATTACCTGTTAAATATTATTTTTTTTTTATTAATTGTTGACTAAGTTATGTGCAATTTGAATAAGTATTTAGATATTTAAATGCTTAAAAGTTATAACAAATTATTTTTAATAAGGTATACAAGTATAACTAGTGTGTGAGGAAATACATAATTATGATAGCCTCAAAATTATTGTTAAATATTTTTTATAAGATAATTTAGTTTTTTTTTTTTTTTTAAAAATAGACCAAAACTGCATAATATTCATTTTTTGGTGCCAGGTATATTAATGTTAATATTACATGTTTAATAGACAGATTTTTCATATTGATGATATCACTGAAATTGAATTATGAGTAGTAGGTACATCATACATTATAATGTATAAAATAGGTATTCTTTCTAGTAGTTCTCATTTTGACTGAACCTTTAACCAATAATTTAAATAAATATTAATATTATTAAGAAATGAAAATAATTATTATAATATAAATGGTACCTACTTACATATCAATAATAAACCGAAGTAGCTAATTAAATCTTTTTTCATTTCTGTTTTTGTTCTTAGTAACACAAATTGTTGTATAAAATAATTTCATTATTACTATTCAATTATTGTGTTTTGTTAAGTTATGTTGTTATAACGAATTATTACACTTTTACACTTTTATACCTTAATAATATCACAGATTAGATTATATCATTATAGGGTTTTAATTATATTTATTATTTAAATTTTTAAAATATAGGTAATAAGAAACAATACATAATAAAAAAATTCTATAATGCATTAATTATTATAGTGCATTTAGTTATTTGATCAGTTCTTACATTTATATTTTATAAAATAGGTAAAGACGTAAACATAATAACACGTAATATGTAGCTAATAATTTTCATAACTAAATGATAAACGTTGGGATTGTCTAATTTTCAACTGTAGTTGTATGTACTCTGTGTTAATAATTAATATGAATAGAATATTTTTAATCAAGTGTATGCTTTCATGGAAAAGTTAATCAAATCACCGACTATTTGATAGACCCGTACAATATTAATTGTACCAATAATTTTAGTAATTTAATTCACATTTTCAAAAAGTTTAAAAAATCATAAGAAATAAATGGCCAAACTTTAAGAAGATATTTTAATACCATAATTTTTCTAAAAATCCGGTCTACAAAATGGCTATTTTGATTTTCTTTTAAAATGGTAAAATTAAATTTTAAATTTTCAAATTTGAGTTTCCCAAGTACAAAAAAATATTTGAAATCGACAGTATTGTAGCGCAAGGGCTCAGTATTTATTTGAAAAAAAAAAAAGTTAAAAAAAATGAATAGAAAAAAAGTTATTGCAATTGTCAGATAGACCTGTTACACCCTGTATATATAATTTTTATATCAATATTTATTAAATGTATTATTTTTATCATTATAAATTGAAACGGTGCGTTTGATGGGCGAACCGATTCGTAAATAATAACACCAGTTTTTGGTATCAGGTTAGGTTAGGTTATTAATATATACTTGCACACGATATCCGGATGGGAATTGTCCGGAGGTCAATAGTTACAATAAAAAACCTATAGGAGTGCAGGATCCCAATTCCCTAACAACCCTCGGCAAATACCCAGGGTTACCCGAGCCCATATCCTGGGTCGCAAGGATTTAACCGTTGTGGTCGATAGTGGATGCAGAACTACAATAACCACCCAAATATATAGTCAGATGCAAGGCACTACCAAATATTAGGCAATATGGTAGGCGATCCTGTATTGGAAGAATCGAGTTCGAAACTTGAACTTCCTTGCGATCATTACAACATATAAAATATTAAAATCAAGGGGCATTGAAATAAAAACGTGCATTTTTTATACATTTGGTATTCACAATTCAATAATAACTATATTTGAATATTTGGCATATTAAATATGTAATATTTATTACATATTTATTTTTTTTCATTAGTATTTATTTGATTCATTTACTTTATATACATTATATAGTAAAATTTGCCATCAAACATTAACTTCTAAACTATTCCAAAAATTAACATAAATTGGCAAAAAAAAAATATTTTAAAATTATTCGAATACTTCTTTAAGTATTCAAATATATATTCTGAATACATTTTCAATGTTTTCTTCCTGTTTTGGTCGTCTGCGGCTGTTCCGGTGTTTCCACTTCTCAAGACTTCAAGCTATCTTGTATGATGTTGATGTCCAGTAATTTATTTTGATGTTCAATTGTTATATTGTTTTGTTTATTAATATTATTTTTTTTATCCAATTCTATGATTATGATGCTATTTTTCTTCTTCGTGTCATCATCATACTTAACTTTCAAGTACTTTTCAATGCAGATTTTTCTAATTTTAATATTGTTACATCATTATTAAAATTTTTAATTTAGTTATAAGATCCGCATTAGTAATCTGTAATTCGTGTTTCACTTTATCAATATTATCTCTTGCTGAATGATTCAATTCTTTTAAATTATTATAATTTTGTTTCAGTTGTATTACCTCTTGATTCTTGTTTTCTAAAATACCTTTACATTTTTGTTTAAGTTTGTTTTCCATTTGAACATAATTTACTGACGATGTTTGGATATCTTGTTTTTTTTTTTTTTTATCAATTACTTTATATTCATATTTAATTGGTCAATCATTTCTTGATTCTGTTTCGACATATTCTTCTTATCTTTGACTATTTCGTTTAAATGCCTAGTGGTAGTATGTAATTTCTTATTGACTTCTTTTAACAGACGATCATGAGTTTTAGTGTTTCTATTTAAAGTTTGACGTAATGTATTCAAGAGTACTTCTTTATCTACTAATTCTGAACTTCCTCTTGTATAATGTATAATAAATATAAATATATAAAAATGTATTTCAATATTTGAAAATGTACTATTTTTATTATTTTACATTACTGGTTTTTATAATATTAATATATTATATATCTAGTAAAAATATTTACTGTAATATTTTTTTATACTGATATAAATTAGACAATTAATTTATTAAACTATTTATATAATAATATAATATAAGAGCAAGTTATTGCTAAAATCTTAGTTTTATACCGATTTAATTACCTTCGTTATAACCTAAGAAGAAGATAAAAAAAATCAATTAATAAATGTAATTGATATTATGTAAATATTATTAGAATATGGTGGTATTATATAATACGTGCTGTAACTAATATAATATGATATTAAAAATGTTTAGTTTTTTATTAAATATAAAATACTCATTGTCAAATTTTACAGAATAAAAAAATAGTGTAGGATACCATTTGATAATTCTAATTTATACCGTAGGTACTTTTGTTGTAAATATTTATATTGGATAATGTGAATAGTCAATCATTCAAAAGTGCATATTAAATAAGATATATATATATATATATAATTTGTATTTCAATATTTTGAAAATGTACCATATTTATTATTATAAATTAAAGGTTTTTATAATACTTATATAATATTATATTATGTCTCGAATGAAATATATACCTACTGAAACTTTATTTTATATTGATTTCAATATTAACATATTATGATACTATAAAAATATATAAAAGCAAGTAATATCTATTTTCTTAATTTTATACAATTTTAATTACCTGCATAATAACCTAAGAAGTCAATGAAAAAATAATCAATAAATAAATAAAATTGATATGTAAATTTAATAGGGATATAATGGTAAAATATAATACGTGCTGTAATAAAAAGTAATATAATATGATATTGAAAATGTTTAGTTTTTTATTAAATATAAAACACTCTTTGTCAAATTGTTTAGGATTATTAGTGTAGGAATACAATGTGATTATTCATGTTAGTAACATAGGCATATTTGTCTTTCATATTTGATACTTTGATAGTACGTTAATTACTTAATGTAAATAGTCAATCGTTGAAGAGCATATAATATATATTATATATATATATATGTTTTTTATTGCAATATTTAGAAAATGTAATTTTTTTTCTAATTCTAAATTACTTATTTTAAAATAATTATATATTATATGTTTAGTATAATGAAATACGTACTGTAATATACAGTTTATACTGATATCAATTAATTTATATATAAGAGCAAGTTATTGCTAAAATCTTAGTTTTATACCAATTTAATTACCATCTTGATAACCTAAAAATTCGATAACAAATAGTCAATAAAAAAATATAATTGACATAAAATTTTTATTATGATATAAGTGATATATTTATAGGAGGTACTATATATACGTGTTGTAATAAAAACTAATATAATATGATACCTATTCAAAATATTTAGTTTTTTAATAAATATAAAACACTACTTGTTAAAATTTGCAGGAATATTATTGTAGGTTAACTCTATTTACGTCAAGTTTGCGCTTTAAATTGCGTTTTTGCATTTTAAATATTTTTAATATTTTTAATAATAATTTTAATCAATACATAGTACGAGTACATACATTATCTGACCGAATGTCGCTAAGAATTATTTTTCGAACGCGATGGTATATCATTGCATTCAAATTCTAACTAAAATTGAACACTATGATTTTCACACCTGTATCCTTGCGGATGGAGTATCAGATCATCTTTTAATTATTTTAATTTACTGGTTTTTAAAATACTTAAGTATATATTATTTATCTAGTGTGAAATGTGTAATCAAATTTTCGTTTGTACTGTTATCAATAATTAAATTATACTATTTAAATATAACATTAAGTATAACTAAAATCTTAGTTTTATATGAGTTTAATTACCGGAATCAAATGCTAAAAAATCAAATAAAAATAGGCAATAATTACATATTATTGATATGCAAATTTTATTAGGATATAGTAATATCATATTACACGTTCTGTAATAAAAATTTATTTAATATGATGTTCAAAATGTTTAGTTTGTTTTTTAATGTAAAACACTCATTGTCGAATTTCATAGGATAACCATGTAACACGTGAAGTACCTAAGTACCGTAGGTATATTTCTATTAAATATTTGATAATACGTTAATTATTTAATGTCAATAATCAATCACTGAAGAATGTATCATAATATATTATAATATACAGTGTCGGTCTGGCCCACCCGGCTACACGACGATCGCCGGGGGCCCACTGGTAATAGGGGCCCAATACTAGAAAGGGAAAAAAATTAAGTACTTACAAGAAAATTTAAAATTTAAAAAAAAATTATTCACTAACAAAAAATGAAAATCTATAAAACAAAAATTCTAAAATTAATAATGAGAAATTATTTTTGTCAATTTCGTTCCATACTCCCATTGTATTATTAAAATATTAACAATTATTAATACCGGGCGGCGTCACCGTTTTTCGAAAAAACATAATAATATCACAGATTCATCTAATTCAATAGAATTGAACGGATCACATTATGATGGTAATGCCGCATTTTGCCGCTCCGTACCACTGCACGTTGCGGTTTCGCGGCATTAGTTTTTAAATAGTTCATAGCATAAATGTTTATGAATCTTGTTTAACTGTTTATCAATGTGCGATATTTTTAATATTTTTTAATTATACATGGATATTTATAATTAAACTAAAATATTACTTTATTAATTATATTATTAACTAATAATAATTTGTATTTTGTATGTTGCGTGTGATATTAATATCTAGGGTTATTACAACAAATATTGATTAATTGTAACGGAATTAGAACCTAACTTAATCCGGTCGATTCTTATTTTATAGTTTTATGTTAACTGTAAACAGTCGTTTTATTATGTACTGTTATCATTTATACGATCATAATATCATGTTAATATTATCAATATTAATTTGAAGATTTAATTAAATTTATCAAAAAAGATTAAATAATTGATCAATTAGCACCGTCTAGTGAAGAATTAAAGAGATTATTATTATAAAAAAATTTGTCGTTTTTATTTTTTAACCTATAATAATTTTACTCTCTCTAATTATGAATATGAAATTATGAACATATATGAGTTTATAAATATTATAATTGTCATGAAGAAATCTTATATTATCGTTGCTTCGATTTTTTTCTACAATAAAATTATAAAAAATGTAGATATACTCGTAATAATAATTATAGAATTTCTATAGAAAAGATTACCAAAATTATTGGTTTTGTGTCAAAATTTTGGAATAAAAATTGTGAAGGGGCCCAATTGTGGCAGAGTGCCGGGGGCCAAATCACAAGCCAGACTGACACTGATAATATATAATATAATTGTGTTTTTTTTATTTCAATATTTAGAAAAATAATTTTTTTCTAATATTAAATTACTCATTTTAAAATATTTATATATTATATGTCTAGTATGAAATGTGTACGTACTGTAAAACGTAGGTACTGTAATATACTGATATTTATTTATAGGTACTAATATCAATTTATTTATTATATTATTTATATAGAAGGGCAAGTTATTGCTAAAATCTTAGTTTTAGTTTTATACCAGTTTAATTACCTGGAGTATGTTCTAAGAAGTCAATAAAAAATAGTAAATACATAAATATAATTGAAATGTAAATTAAATTTTATTATGATACAGCTAAATTTTTATATAATATATATACGTGCTGTAATAAATCTCATATAATATGATATTCAAAATATTTAGTTTTTTATAAAAATAAAACTCTCATTGTTAAATTTTACAAGATTATTTGTGTAGGATATTCATATAATACGTCAAGTTAGTACCATTGGAATTCTTTGTTGTAAATATTTTATATTACCTTCAATCACCTAACGTTAATAATCAATCATTGAAAAGAGTATAATATAGACATATAGTCAAATCAGATATTTTGTCAAATGCCTAGGCCAATAGTAAAATAATATATTTCGAATACATTTTTACTGTTTGCCTTGTTATGAGTTTAATTAGGTGGATTATAATGTAAAAAGTGGATGAAAAAATAATAAATAAATAAATAATATTGATATATAAATTTTATTAGGATATAGTGGATATTATAATAAGCATGTATAAATATTATTATAATATGATATTTAAAATATTTAGTCATTTATAAAAATATAAAACACTCCTTCTGAAATTTTATAGGATTATTTGTGTAAGATAACTATGGAATACGTCAACGTCAAGTTAATACCATAGTTATTTTTGGATTAAATATTTTATAGTAAGTCAATTATTGAAGATTGTATACCTCCTAATGAATAATGTGATGAAATAATGTATTTCAAAATTTTGAAAATAGTCTATTTTTATTATTAAAAATTACTGGTTTATATAATATAAATACTTATATAATAATAATGTCCAGTATGAAATGTGCACTGACATTTTCGTTTATACTGATATCAATTTACGTATAATAATATTTTTATGTAATAGCAAGTAATAGCTCTTTTCTTGATTTTATACGAGTATAATTACCTTCATAAGAAACTGAAAAGTCAATGAAATAATAATCAATAAATAAATATTATTGATATACAAATTTTATTATGATATAATATTATAATGGTATTTTATTACACGTTCTGTAATAAAAATTCATATTATAATATGATGTTCAATATGTTTAGTTTATTATTTAATATAAAAATACTCATTGTCAAATTCCTTATGATCATTAGTGTAGGGTAACCATGTGACACATGAAGTAAGTACGGTTGGTCGGTAGGTATTTTTGTGTTAAATATTTGATATTACGTTAATTAACAATTGTAAATAGTTAATCATTAAAAAATGTATTATATATAATAATTATATAATATTATATAATTATGTTTTTTTATTTATATGTTTAGAAAATTTATTTATTTTCTAATTTTAAATTAAGTACTCATTTTAAAATATTTATATTTTACATGACTATTTTGAGATATGTACCAAGTGAAATATTTGTTTACACTGATATGAATTAATTTAGTATACTATTTATATAATAGGTGAATTTAATGCTAAAATCTTAGTTTTATACCAGTTTAATTACCTGGATTATGGGCTAAGAAGTCAATAAAAAATAGTAAATAAATAAATATAATTAAAAAGTAAATTATTTTATTATGATATAGCTAAATTTTTATATAATATAATATAATATACGTGCTGTTATAAAAACTAATATAATATATTATGATATTCAAAATTGAAAATATTAATTTTTTTATTATAATATATAAAACACTCATTTCTCAATCACTTCATTAGCATAAATTTACAGAATTTTTAATGTAGGATAATCATATTGTACGTCAAGTTTGTAACGTGGTAATTTTGTAGTAAATATTTTATATTACATCAATTATTTAATTCATTAAAAAGAGTATAATAATTAATATACATATAACATATACCTACTAAATATTTAGTTATTTATTAAATACGAGTATATTTATACACTCCTTGTGAAATTTTACAGGATAATTGGTGTAGGCCAACTATGTGACAAACTGATAAGTCATGTCTATAGGTACCTTATTTATTTTTGTACTAAATATTTTATAGAAGGTTAATTATTGAAGATCATATAATAAATAACATACCTATATAATTTGTATTTCAATATTTTGAAAATGTACTATTTTTATTATTATAAATAACTGGTTTTAATAATACTTATATAATATATTTCTAGTATGAAACGTGTACTGAAATTTACGTTTATACTGATATCAATTAACATATAATATTTTTATATAATAGCAAGTAATAGCTTTTTTCTTAGATTTATACGAGTTGTATTACCTGCTGAAGAACCTTAAAACACAATGAAATAATAATCAATAAATAAATATTAGTAATAACTAATAAATTATTTTTATAAGTGACTATATACTCGTATATATATATTACGTCCAAAAGTACATTTTTGATGTAATTTGCGTCCCGGGTATTTTTATATTCAAATGTATATTACCAATTTACAACCAACATTCTCGAAAACGTAATTTTAGATCATATTAATATATTTATATGACTACTGAACAATTGCAGTTGATATACTTAAGATACAAAAAAAATTCCCAAAGCTCTTTTCATGCTGTTTTAAAACTTAACCTTTGCGGCACATTTCGTGAGGATGGGTCAACGGCATACCTACTTTATAAAGTTATAACTACCTCATAGACTTGATACTGATGCGGATAGGCAGTGGTTTCGTGTGACATAGGGTTGCCATACGTCCCGGTTTGGCCGGGACAGTACCGGTTTTGAGTATGACGTCCCGGTGTCCCGATAATGTGTTTCGGGACAGCATATTGTCCCGGAATGAGACTTTAATTAATTATAAGTGTCTTTTATTAGACATTTGTTGAAAAAAGTAACAAGTAAGATCTGAGATAATTATCAAATCATAAAGCTATTAAGTTAGTTCCTGTAATTGTTCGTTATTTTTCGACCACTGCAGGCGTAAAAACAAAATTCTTGAATTTTCCAATTTACCTGGAGAAACTGCAGTATTAATACATAATCATATTAAAAAAATATTAAGTATCAAACAACACAAACTTTTATACCGACGGAGAACACATCGGACACAGATTAAAAATTGTGTATTTTATTATGTATTCTTTAATTTTTAAAGTGTCAAATATTATTATCTAGGTATATAATGTGTATTAAAAATTATATTGTATAATTAGAAATCAATGAAAAAAAAAAAAAATTAAAAAAAGTTTGTCCCGGTTTTTGCTAAATAAGATATGGTAACCCTAGTGTGACATCTAAAACCTCGCTTCGCGAGACCTTTGGAAATTTCCTCCGAAAGATAAATTTTATACGACTTACTGGCGGGGCAATACCCAACAAAGTACCTACCATAAAAACTTTATAAATTTTTGTTTTACGAATTTTCTGTCGGACGCAATTAACGTATACATGATATAAACACAGGCCGCAACTTACGTATGTAAGATGTAACTAAGAAATACCTTTTTATTGATTTTTATTATGATATATAGTGGTATTACATTTTACGTGCTGTAATAAAAACTAATATAATATAATGTTCAAAATGTTTAGTTTCTTATTTAATATAATACACTCATTGTCAAATTTCTTAGGATCATTAGTGTAGGATAACCATTTGATAGATTAAGTTAGTACATTAATAACTTAATGTAAAGAATCAATAATTGAAGGGCGTTTAATATATATATATATATATATATATATATATATATATATATATATATCATAATATATGTTTTCTTATTTCAATATTTATAAAATGTAAATTTTTCTAATTCTAAATAACTAATTTTAAAATAATAATATATTTTATGTCAAGTATGATATATGTACTGTATTACTGTATTGCTGTATAATATGTACTATATTTTTTTTTATACTGATACCAATTAATTTATTATACTATTTATATATGAGGTAAGTCACAAGTTATTGCTAAAATCTTAGATTTATACCAGTTTAATTACCTGATAAATAACCTAAGAATTCGATAAAAAATAAACAATAATAATATTTATTAATTATAATTGATATTATGTAAATTTTATTATGATATAGTTAAATTTTTATATACTATATAGTTTATACGTATTCTAATAAAAACCACTATATTAGGATATTTAATACATTTAAATATTAAATTATTAAATATAAAACACTCATCGATAACATTTACGTTTTACAGGATTTTGAGTGTGTATATGATAACCATATGATACGTCAAGTTTGTACCGTAAGTATTTTTGTAGTTAATATTTTATATTATTTTAATTAACTTGGTAATATAAACATTTAAAATACGTTTATATATTATATTATGTCTAGTATGAAATGTTTTCTGATATTTCCGTTTATACTTATATATCAATTAACATATCATACTATTTTTATATAATTAGCAAGTTATATATATATTTTTATAAAGTACGACTTTTATTACCCATATTTGAACCTAAAAAGTCAATGAAATAATTATCAATAAATAAATATGAATGTTTTGTAAATTTTATTATGATATGGTATTTATTTTATTATGATGGTCTCGGATATAGTAGTGTAGGCAGGGCAGTATTTAGGTGTTATGGCGCGCCTGGCGAATCAACAAAAATGTGCCCCTACAAATAACTTTTTTATAGAAAAATAATAAATAACTTTTTACATTAATATAATAATCAATAATGAGGTAAATTTAATAGAAGTTATTATAAAAATACTTTTCTATCATTAACCGATGAAAATTCCTCAATAATGTTGTCATATGAAATTTGTTTTATATTATTATTATTATATTTATAAAATGTATTTGAACATTATTTTTATAAATTTTTGAATTCTAATAAATTTTAAAAATGATTAATTGTTAATTTAACCTTTGGTTTCTATAATTTGCGCCCCTCTAAAGTTTGCGTCCCTGTCCCACGCACTTTTCCCTGCTCTAAATACAGCCCTTAGTGAAGGTATTATATTTTATGTGCTGCAATGAAAATTAATATTATATAATGTTCTAGTGGTATAATATTATACGTGCTGTAATAAAAAGTAATATAATATGATATTGAAATTGAAATTGTTTAGTTTCTTATTTAATATAATACACTTATTGTCAAATTTGTTACGATTATTAGTTTAGGATAACCATGTGATATGTCACATTAGTACCGTAGATCTTTTTGTATTAAATATTGAAGTATACAGATGTTTATCTTAAAGAATTTCTAAAATATTAGGATAATCTCAATACTCAATTTTTTTATAGGTGTTTTTAATTTAAATTTTAGTAAAATTATTTATATTGATCCTAGAAGAATGATAAATGTAAAAAAATTAATCAGTATATCGTGTATATTTTATCTGATGAACTTCGATCAGAATCGTTTTTTGGATATAATTATTTATTATTGCATTCAAATTGTGATCAAAATTAATCTCTATCCTCTTTACACCGTATCCATTCCCTTGTCTTTTTTCTTTTTTATAGCTGAGGACACTTTTACCACTATTTTAATGCTCCGATTTCACGAATAGAATAAGTTTTCGGTTGGAAAGTGGATGTAGTTGGTACTTTATTTATTTTAGTTTTCGAATTTCTCAAATTGAACCTTATGGAATAGATAAAACGAAGAAAAACTGCATTTTTCACGAAAACTGAAATTTCGACGATTTCGACGACTTCGATTTCAATATTTCACAGTAACTCAAACAATTTTTAAGTTAAAAACTTGAAAATTGTACTAGATGTTCATATATAGACTATATATATGTGGTAAAATATTGGAACCGTTATATTAATTTTCCTACAAAATATAAGAATTTGAATATTTCGTAAAATTCTTGTTTTTATGTTTATGTTACCGGCAATATGGATAATGCGGTATTTTGCAAAATACCTAGGCATTATACGAGTATAAAATGCCAAAAATCACTCGGCAATATACATAATACCAGCTTTGCCTAGGTATTATGCATAATGCCAGACGTGGAGTAGGAAATATGATATAAATTAACAAAATTGGGTATGACCTATTATTACCAATGACTTTACTTAGCATTTATCATAAATGCGCGTGCCGTGTGTTCACGATTTGACGTAATAAAGATTAAGATAATATCAACCCAACAAAAATAATAATAATTCTGAAGAACTACCTATATTGAACGTACGTATAATTTGATTACATTTTCGTCATTTTTGTTTCTCAATATTTTCACATTATTTTTCTCATTATTTTTTCATTTATTTTGAATAATTTTCACATATTACTATATGTGTTGGGGAATTTTAAATTATTATATTTAATGTTAAATGATTTGTAAATAATCTATAATATTTGAAAAATATCTTATTTAAAGTTTCACACAACTGCCTAAATTTATAATGCAATAAGTACCAATTAGTCCGATCCTAAATGCTCACGCGCATATGAATCCTTTTCTCAAATGCGAAGGTTTATCATTTGATTCAATTGCTAATTAATATTAAACACTATGATTTACACAACTCTAACTCTGCGCAGGAGTAGCAGCTCTTTTTTTTTTTTTAATATACAGAAAATGTAATTTCTTTCTAATTCTAAATTACTCATTTTATACTATTAGTAATATTTTTTATACTGATATAGTGATGTCAATGATTTATTATACTATTTATATATAAGGCCAAGTTATTACTAAAATCTTAGTTAAATACGAGTTTAATTACCTGCATTATAACCTAAAAAGCCATGAATCAATAATCAATAAATAAATGTTATTGAAATGTAAATTTTATATAATATAATGTGTAACGGGGCGATAATACGAACGGAGCAGTAGATGCACGACAGATATGCCAGAATGCACAAACATTATTATAGATATATCATATATGACGAGCGAACGGTGGTTCAACAGCAACAAAGCGTCCGACCAATCAGAGAACGCGACGTCGCCAGCCAATCGGAGTGCGTGCAGGCCTCATCTAAATGATATAAATGCTGGTGTAAACCACAGCCGATCATCAGTTCATCATCCACCGTCAAGCAAGCAACATCTAAACCAGCCAACTTGACCAGTGGACAGCAGAGTGGACATTTACCGCAGCAGACAACTGCCGTTCGATCATCCCGAATATTCAGAGATCATTGAACCAGTGACTACGAACCACCAGGGAGCACTGACAACGAGCCGAAAGCAGTTACCTAACCACCAGAAAACACTGTCACTGAGCACTCGACGGGTATCATCTAAAAACGCCATTTTTACGGCGACACTTCGGCACACATAAGCCATAGTGAATCACCCTCATCGAACTCGGAACCAGTGCTGCGGACTACTGAAGTAGTCCTACTCGTATCTATCCATATCCTTACCACCTAGTTGGATTGGTCTTCTTCCAAAAACCTCCACCGCCTAGTTGGGCTGGTCTCATTTATCCTAATTTCCGAGACCAATGTTCACATTCCTTCCCCAGGGTGTAGGCTGGGGCAAACCACATAGTTGTGTGACAGTTTTTAAGGAATCTGGGGCCTCGCTAGCAGTGTATTGTAATCACTCGACCCCCCGGACAATTCCCGTCCGTAAATTGTTTGTACCCATCTTAGATTTAAGACCTTATATTATGTATATATTTTTTAACTGTTCTAATAAATTATAACTGATACCGAAACTTGGTGTTTGAATTATTTAAGAATCGAGTCGTCCATCATACGCATCGTTTCAACTGGCGCTTAACGAGAAGACTCGAACCACGATCCAGAAGGCACAGTGGTCCATCGGAAGACTGCCCAACAGTCAATAATTATCACCCAGAGAACGACTTGAAGAAAAGATGGCACAAAAATAAGAATAAACGCGGCCAAGATACTGGAAGTGTAGAATCAATTATAGACGATCAGATACGTCTAGGCGTTTATGCACAGCAGAACAGGCCATAGAACAAATGAAAAAGGAAAATACTATTTTGAAAAATACAATAGACGAATACATACAAACACATTGAAACGATAAAACAACAGGTAAATGAAACAGACACAAGTATAATGGTAGAGACGGCCAAAAGAGAAACAGAGTTGAAAAATATTCGAAATGAAATGAATCAGAAGCTAACAAATGAAACAGGAAAATCAATAACTTTGGAAAAACCGCCAACTCCAGAGTTAACCGATACTGTTATTTTATAGAAATGAGTTAGACTCGCATCCGAAACAATTTCTACGAGAATTGAGTACATATTTGGAAAGGAAAAAAATACCAAAGAAAGACAATGGGATATTCATCGGAAATAGTCTAAAAGGTAAAGCGGCATAATGGTACACCATGATAAGAGACGCAGCACCAAACTTTACAGTATTCAAACAACTGTTTGTTCTAAAAAGCATTTATTTTCTGAAATTTTTTGGCATTTTTTATGAAAATTGAAATTTCGAAGAATTTGATTTCAATATTTCACGATAACTCGGGCAATTTTAAAGTTGGATACTGTAGGTACTAGAAAATACGTACTATATTTCTAGTTCTAAATTACTTATTTTAAAAATATTTATATAATATTATTTGTCTATTATAAAAAGTGTACTGTAATATTTTTTTATACTGATATCAATTAATTTATTATACTTTTATATATAAGGGCAAGCTAAAATTTTAGTTTTATACGAGTTTAATTACCTGTAGTATAACCTAAAAAGCCAATGAATCAATAAATAAATTTTATTGAAATGTAAATTTTATATGATATATACAGGGTGTAACAGGTCTATCTGACAATTGCAATAACTTTTTTTCTATTCATTTTTTTTAACTTTTTTTTTTTCAAATAAATACTGAGCCCTTGCGCTACAATACTGTCG
>JAIUCT010000007.1:17511179-17645340 GCA_021307375.1 Tetraneura akinire | reverse complement strand
TTTAATCTTTATTTAATTGCTTTATAATCGTTATTTAATTTCTTTTTAATCGTTTTTTTAATCGTTTTTATAATTGTTATATTAAAGTTATTTAATTGCTTTTAAATCGTTATTTAATCGTTATATAATTGATTTTTAATCGCTTTTTAATCGTTTTTTAATTAATTTTTTAATCGTTATTTTATCGCTAATTATATCGATAATTAATGGCTTTTAAATCGTTTTTAAATTGTTATTTAATCGATATTAATTTTTTTTTTTTTAATCGTTATCTAATGGCTTTTTAATCTTTATTTAATTGCTTTATAATCGTTATTTAATTTCTTTTTTTTTTTTTGGCTAATTAGCGTTGTTAATCACAGTTAGAAGTTTCCATATCAGTAATCAGTTGTTAGTTGGAATAATTATACCAGGTTTGTGATAACGATAAGCATAAAAAAATAGTTTTTAATTTATATAAAATTTAATGCAAATTGTATTGTGTTGTACTAGTAGTGTCTGCAGTTGTTATTTCAATATTTGACATTTTAATGCATCGAGCTAGGCAACGTGTTATTGATATTGGTTTTGAAAATAACGATTTAAAACTCGAATTTAAAACTGATAGGTGTTGTTATAAGATACTTGTGAAATAAATACAGATACCAGTACCAACATTTTTTTAAAAAAATATACAAAGCAGTCTGTTATAAAGGTACTTAGATTTCTACTATTTTTACTCTTTTCAATAGGACCAACTGTGTTTCTCAAATAAATCAGTTTCTTTCACGGTTTAAGATACTAGTATGTTAAACCGTGTTTACTATGCAAATTTCGCTATGATGTTACTCGAAAACCGAAATTGATAAACATTGTTACTGTTATCACATTATCCTAGGCCACAGCTGTTTGATAGTAACACTAATCACGTTTAGTAGCGTTAAACACGGTTACCGTAATCGTGATTGGTGGAACCGTAATTAGCATGGGGAAATCCATGTTAGATTTAATCACGTTTAACTTATAATCATGATTACTGTGACCACGATTAAGCATATTATTTGGTATAATCGGCACTAAATTTAATATTCTGACTTTTAATTTAGAGTATAAAATAAATCTATATATGTATAACATACCCATATTCATAGGATTCATAGGATTTATATCACCTGTAATGAACATGTTATATAAAATTATTTAATTTATATATGCATTCATATGGTAACATAATGGCATAAAGTTAAAACATAAGTTATATATATATATTATTATAATATATTGTTATATATAATTTATATACTCGTATATATATATATATATATAATATACCACTAATTGAGGTTTAACAAAATTAGTGATTAAATTTATTATTCCGGTTTTTAATTTAGAGTATAAAATAAATCTACATATGTATGACATACCGCTCATCATAGTAGGCATCCCAGCTGTAAAGAAAATTTTATATAATATTATAAAAGTTGTATATGCTTTATGAAACTTAAAACCATAAGACAATAATTTAAGAAAATATACTTTCTATTTACAAATTTTTCTAAATATAATATTATTTTTAAATTTTAAAATAAAAATACAAATTACAAATTAAACATAATTTCTTTATAGTAATATTACCTGGGGATCCTCTTGCACCTTTAAGTAAAACAAACAAAATTAACAGATTTATTAGTTTTTCAACCTTTAAACTATATGTATTATATTAAATTAAATACCTAATATCGCATTAATATAAGGATAGCTAATTAAAAACATTAATTTAATATGGTTTTTATGTGATAAACATTGTTTAAATACGGCAATATCTTATGTATGTATAATGTATATATATAATATACCACTAATTGAGGTTTAACAAAATTAGTGATTAAATTTATTATTCCGGTTTTTAATTTAGAGTATAAAATAAATCTACATATGTATGACATACCGCTCATCATAGTAGGCATCCCAGCTGTAATGAAAATTTTATATAATATTATAAAAGTTGTATATGCTTTATGAAACTTAAAACCATAAGACATTAATTTAAGAAAATATACTTTCTATTTACAAATTTTTCTAAATATAATATTATTTTTAAATTTTAAAATAAAAATACATATTACAAATTAAACATAATTTCTTTATAGTAATATTACCTGGGGATCCACTTGCACCTTTAAGTAAAACAAACAATATTAACAGATTTATTAGTTTTTCAACCTTTAAACTATTTGTATTATATTAAATTAAATACCTAATATCCAATTAATATAAGGATAGCTAATTAAAAACATTAATTTAATATGGTTTTTATGTGATAAACATTGTTTAAATACGGTCATATCTTATGTATGTATAATGTGTATATATATATATATATATATATATAATATACTACTAATTGAGGTTTAACAAAATTAGTGATTAAATTTATTTTTTTGGTTTTTAGTTTAGAGTATAAAATAAATCTACATATTTATGACATACCGCTCATCATAGGAGGCATCCCAGCTGTAATGAAAATTTTATATAATATTATAAAAGTTGTATAATGCTTTATAAAACTTAAAACCATTAGACATTAATAATTTAGGAATATATACTTTCTATTTACAAATTTTTTTAAATACAATATTATTTTTAAAGTTTAAAATAAAAATACAATCAATAAATTAAACATAACTTCTTTATAGTCATATTACCTGGGGGTCCACTCGAACCTTTAAGTAAAACATTTAATATTAACTAATTTATTAGTTTTTCAACCTTTAAATTATTTGTATTTTATAAAATTAGATACCTAATATCGCATTAATATAAGAATAGCTAATTTGAAACATTAAGTTAATACGGCATTTATGTGATAAACATTGTTTAAATACGGCCATATCTTATGTATGTATATGTATATATAATAAATTTAATTCATAGTTTAATTTTAATTTAATTATTATTTAATTTTATATTTAATTAAGGTTTTAAAGAAATGGTGATTTAATTCATTTTTCCAACTTTTAATTTATAGAATAAAATAAATTTACATAAGTATAACATACCGCGCATATTATTCATACGAGCTATAATGAATATGTTATATAAAATTATTAAATTTGTATATCGTTTAATTTTAATATCGTAACATTATGGAACAAAGTTAAAGAAAAAAGTCTTTAATCTATTAATATTAAATCAAAAATTAATATAGTTCGTTAATTAACGTCATTCATCATAATATAAAGGAATATATATATATATATTTAAATATGTAATATGTATCTAATTTCTAATTATAATAGAATTTATATTATTCGTCATTTTCCAAATCATTACAATGTTTTGAATTTCTTAAAATTGACCCTAAACGACATAAAAAAAAAAACGAATATGAGACGTAAAAATAACATTTTTCCTTCAACGAATTTAATTCGTAATCTAAATTTGTTTATAATAATTGTTGATTATAATAGTCACCTTAGTGTTAATATAAATATTATTGAAAGTAATAGCAACTATCTATAAACAAAAATTTCCATCATAATCATAAATATCTTAATATATTTCTGAGCACCTCCTGGGGGTTGGCCTATCTCAGATCAAAGATCATAGGTCATAGATCAGCCATCATAGATCATAGATCAATGACAAAAGTCTATCCAACCATTCGGTGATATATATTTAATTGTGTTGGGTGATTTTTTCAAATTACCACCTGTATTGTACACTTCGTTATACGATATTTTCAGGGATACATTGTCAACATTTCCTTATGACATAGAAATGATACCAATCAAATTTATTTATGCAAATAATTCGCAATAATGTTTACAAATTTAACTAGAAGGCAATAAGACGAAAAAACGGTACTTTTCACGAATACTGAAATTTCGAAGAATTCTGTTTCAATATTCACAATCACTTGGGCAATTTTGAAGTAAGAGACTAGAAAATATGATTGGGTATTCATATAATATACGAGGATATATGTGGTAAAATTTTGGAATCAATACGTTAATTTTTCTACAAAATAAAGAAGGTTAAATATTTCGTAAAATGCTTGTTTTTATGTATATAAACGACTGAATCGTTTTTTCGAATGCAATACTTAAACATTGCAATAAAATTATAATTAAAATTAAACCCTATGATTGCATACCTGTATCCTTTCCACACCTGTGTCCCTTCTCTTGATTTTTTATAATTTATAAATACAGAATTATCTTATGTATGTATATATACTATACATAAATACATATTTAAATAACTATTATTTAAGATTTCAACAAATTAGTGATTGAATTTATTATTCCGACTTTTAATTTAGAGTTTAAAATAAAACTTCATATGTATAACGTACCCATATCCATAGGATTCATAGGATTCATAGGATTCATAGCACCTGTAATGAACATGTTATATAAAATTATTTTATTTGTATATGCATTCATATCGTAAAATAATGGCATAAAGTTAAAACATAAGTTATAAAAACTCCAAATATGAAATCAAAAATTAATATAGTTGGTTAATTAACATCTTTTATCATAATATAACTGATTTTTTATATATGATATTGAAATAGAATTTCCACGATTCATAATTTTCAAATAATTAAAATGTTTTTTAAATACCTTTATATTAAAAATGAAAAATAAATAATCTTAGCCTATGTATTATTACTATACTAAAAATTGTATGATAGGGGTGTTTTCGTTAAATTAAGTTCATTTTCACTTTGTTTCTGTAATACAGATATTATAGTTATCAAATATTGGAGTAATTATTACCAATATCAACACTAATTTGAAATACCTAATCATAAAAATAATTAAACGATTTAAAATTGTTTGTGTTTCAACGTCTATTTGAGTATAGAAATAATTGACCAAAAATTATAGAAATTTCTGGTTAATATATGAAAGAGAATATTCTAATGACCCACAGTACTGTAAATTGTTTCTAAATCTGATATACCTAACTATGATTTATATACGTATTTGCAATAAATATAGCTAAGTGCTAACACATATTTTATAAAACAACGTTCTGAAAAAGAATATCAGAAACTAAACAATAAAGTTTAATATATAATATCTTGATAAAATAACATTTGATGCCTTTTATGGAAAATGTAAACCGAAAAATATTAATATTTTTAAATTTATTTTATATAAATAATAATTGTATGCCTACAATATTTGCTGGAGTATTGAGTTATTTATTAAATATTTCACATTACTGAGGCATTTTAAATTAAATTATAGGTATCTTATTATATAATGAAAATAATTACTAATTTTCCTGAGAATTGCAACTGTTGCGATATAATGTTATATTAGTAAATTATCTATTAACATTGTTAAAATTAAAAAAAATTTCAATGAATATTTATATATTTAAAATATCATAGGTATATAATTGATTCATCAAATAATATTATATTTTTAATTATGGAAAATGAATAATAATAATAAATATGCTATTATAAATATATCATATACGGACATACCGGGCATAATGGTAATATTAATTCAACTCCAACCGCTATTGACAACGAAATATTGAATTCGTAATGTTTAAATAAAAAGTTAAATACAAATCAAAACTTGAAATTTCACTAAATATTAAATATTAGTGCCTAAATAAAGAATTTATTTATATATTATATATTTATTTTATATATATATATATATATATATCAGATTGGCCATTAAATATAACTAATTTTTCATAATTGTTATAGTAAAAGAGCTATGAAATTTTTAAGATCATGAGTTTTTATAATTTAATTAGTTCCATATCAACTAATTAATTCTATATATTTTTGTATGAATACTAGGGTTATTCAGTGTCCAATCTATACCTATGTAATAAAAAGATAAGCTGATACTCCCGCCGTACAGGATAGCGTTTAATTTTAATTAGAATTTGAATGCAATGATAAACCATTGCATTCGAAAAAACGATTCTTAGAGAAGTTCAGTTAGATTAAAATTTTCGTTTGAACTAAAAATATCAACTTAAAACAGCTATAAAAAAACAATTGAGATTAGGGATTTTTCTAATATTTTAGAATAATATTAAGTAATATGTAAGTATACTTCATTCAAATTTTCATACCTTAAAACCAAAAATTGACAATTTTATCAAACATTATATACGTAAAAACGAGAATTTAACGAAATATTCAAAGTCCGATATTTTGTAGAAAAATTAACGTAACGAATCCAAAATTTTACCATATATATGTATATATATATATATATAGTAGGGATGTGAACACGCAAAAAAAATATTCAAGAGTCTATCCTAAAAATTGCCTGAGTTATCGTGAAATATAGAAATTGAATTCGTCAAAATTTCATTTTTCGTGAAAATTACCGTTTTTCCGTCATTTTTTCGAAGTTTTTTCTACCGCTTATAGTGAATTTTGAGAAATTCGAAAAATGACCTAAATAAAGAACCAACTACATCCACTTATATATCACTTATATATGATATTTTAAATTTAAATATACAAATATTCATTGTCATTTCTTTTTAATTTTATCAATGTTAACTATTAACAGATTATTATTAATATAACATTATATTGCAACAATTGCAATTCCCAGGAATATTAATAATTATTTTCATTATATAATAATATATCTAAAATTTAAGTTAAAATGCCTTAATAATGTGAAAAAACATGTAGGCATATAATTATTTGTTACCTACCTATTTAAAATAAATTTTTAAATATTGATATTTTTCGATTTACATTTATTACTTACTAATTACAAATTATTTAGTTATTTCAATTGAAATTTTATGCAAATATGTAGATAATTTAATGACAAAAATTATTGTTAATTTTTTTACATTTAACATTTGAGTAAAAATTACTAAAATATGCTAATTTTAACTTGGAAAACTGAAAACCATTAGTTTAAGAATACTCTGAATACAATATTATAATTGTTAAATCATTACAATATTATTAACGCTTAATATGTGTAAATTATTTATCGATTGAGTATATTACTAACTCTACTATGACAGTATGACGTAGATAAACAATATATACTACATAATATCCTACTATTTACTTATGATCTTTATTATAAGGTCAAATATTTATTATAGAATTTAACTACATCAATATCGCATATTGGGAAATCACTAATTATTTATTTCATCTCTATTGAAAATGTGTTATTGAATTGCTAATACTTAAATAGTACCATATTAAATTGATTTATACAACCAGGACACATTGTTCAAACTAAAATGAAGGATACAACTTACAAATTACACGATTATGTAAAATTAAGATCCAATTTTGCAACTATGTACAATATAATTAAAAATACATGTAGGTATACTTTTTATATACTAATTTTTATAAATACAATATTTCTTTTAGTGTTTAAAATAAAAACACAAACTACATATAAAACATAATTTCTTTATAGTCATATTACCTGAGGGTCCACTCGGACCTTTAAGTAAAACATACAATATTAACTGATATATTAGTTTTTCAACCTTTAAATTATTTGTATTATATAAAAGTAAAAACTAAATTTATATAATATCGCATTAATATAAGGATAGATAATTTGATATATTAAGTATTAATACGGTATTTTTGTATTAATGTGATAAACATTTTTTAAATACATATGCCAATATGGCAATATCATAAATTATACATGTATCTTTGTATATATATATATATATACCTATATATTTATATATAATAAACTACATATTATGGTTTAACATAATTAAAGATACGATTTATTATTCCGACTTTTAATTTAGAGTATAACATAAATCTACAAATGTATAAAATACCGCCTAATCTATAGGATTCATAACAGATGTAATGAAAATTTTATATTAAATTATTAAATTTGTATATGCATTAATATCAAAAAATAATGACATAACGTTAAGTCAAATGTTATAAATTCACCTAATATTAAATATAAAATTAATATTTTTCGTTAATTAACATCATTTGTCATCATATATATAGGAGTATATCTTATTAAAATATAATTTCTATGATTCGTAATTTTCCAAATCATTAAAATGTTATTTCAATACCTATAAAACAAAAAATGAAAATGAGTAATAATCTTATCCTATTTACTATTAAAATAATAAAAACAGCTATGATCGGTAGTATTTTCGTTAACTTAAGTTCATTTTCACTTTGTTTCTGTAATACGGATATAAGTAATCAAATATTGGAGTAATTATAAATTAAATCAACATTAATTTTAAATTATTATAAAATTAATTAAATGATTAACATTTTTTTTATGTTTCTAGTTTTCTACATTTATTAGAGCACAAAAATAATTTCTTTAAAATATTATAGAAATAAGTTAATATTTGAAAAAAATTAAAAACAAAAAAATATTAAAAATAATTGTGATTTGTGATTTTTCTAATATTTTGATGTCATGTTAAATAATATGAAAATACTACAGTAAATTTTTTGTGGTTACAAATTAATACGAAATCCTTCCTTAAAATTGATTATATTATATTGTCCAAATTACATGAGTACACGGTTGGACTAGTGGCAGTACGATGCATCTCTTCAAAGGTAATGCAAATTAAATATGTGTAATCAGTTTATCAACTTAAGATTAGTAACCAATATTTTTATTCGTACTTTTTATACATAAGATATAGTAAATTATATAATATAATCAGGGCTTAAAGTGACAAGGAAGTGCAAGAGGGACGATAGCTTGTATAAATTAAAATTTGAGTAAAAATTACTATAACATACTAATTTAAACTAGGTAAACTAAAATCCATTGGACATTAATTACTGTTAATACTTATTAAGTGTAAATTGTTTATCAATTTAGTATATTGCTAAATATACTAAACATAATTAAATATGCTTATATGCTAAACATATAACTATATTCAATATAGGTAATTATTTAATTATGAACTTTAATAAAATGACGAATATTTATTATAAAAATTATCTACATCAATATAACATATTGGGAAAGAACTTCTTCTTTATTCGAACTCTATTAAAAATAAGTCCTTGAATTGTTGATTTGTAAAAAATTCAATATTATTTTTCTCTAATCGACCGGGACAAATTTTTGATACCAAAATGAAGGTTACATCTTACAAATACATTACTATGTAAAATTAAAATCCAAATATAAGCTATGTACAATATAATTAAAAATACATGTATAATTTCTATTTACTAATTTTTATAAATACAATATTTCTTTTAGTGTTTAAAATAAAAACACAAACTACATATAAAACATAATTTATTTATAGTCATATTACCTGGGGGTCTTCTTGCACCTTTAAGTAACATGCAATATTAATAGATTTATTAGTTTTTCAACCTTTAAATTATTTTTATTATATTAAATTAAATAGGTACCTAATTTATCTAATATCGCATTAATATATTGATAGCAAATTTGATACATTAAGTTAATACGGTAATTATGTGTTAAATATTTTTTGTATGTATATATATCATATATATAATAAACTACTAATTAAGGTTTAACATAATTAGGTAATGATTCAATTTATTATCCGACTTTTAATTTAGAATATAAAATAATTTTACATATGTATAACATACCCATCGTACTTCCCATAGGAGGCATCCCTTCTGTAATAAAAATTTTTTATAATATTATTAATTTTGTATATGCTTTAATATAGTAAATTCATGGCATAAATTTAAAACAAAAGTTATAAATTCTTCTAATATTAAATATAATATTAATATAGGTAGTTCGTTAATTAAAATCTTGTGTCATCATATATATAAGAGTATATCGTATTAAAATAGAATTTCCATGATTCGTAATTTTCCAAATCATCAAAATTTCGTACCCCCCAAAAAATCTAGATATGGTCTTGGTAAATATTTTAATAATTGATTGCTCTATACGACCAGGACAAATTGTTGATAACTAAATGAAGGCCACATCTTACAAATACATGATTATGTAAAATTTAGATCCAAATATGAAACTATGTACAATATAATTAAAAATACATGTATTCAAAATTTACTAAATATAATATTATTTTTAAAGTTAAAAATAAAAATACAAACTACAAATTAAACATGATTTCTTTATAGTTATATTACCTGGGGATCCACTCGAACCTTTAAGTAAAACATATATTATTAACTAATTTATTAGTTTTTCAACCTTTAAATTATTTGTGTTATATATCGGTATTTAATTGCTTTTTTAATTGTTTTTTAATCGAAATTTAATGGTTTTTTAATCGTTATTAAATGGCTTTTTAATTGCTTTTAATCGTTTTTCAATTACTTTTTAATCGTTATTTATTGTCTTTTTAATCGTTATTTAATGGCTTTTTAATCGTTTTTAAATTGTTATTTTATCAATATTTAATGGCTTTTTAATGATATTAATCATTATTTAAATGTTTCTTATTTAATCGATATTAATGGTTTTTTAATCGTTATTTCATGGCTTTTAAATGTTTTTTAATCATTTTTAAATTACTTTTTAATCGTTATTTAATTTATTTTTTAATCGTTATTATATCGCTAATTAAATCGATATTTAATGGCTTTTTAATCGTTTTTAAATTGTTATTTAATCGATATTAAATGGCTTTTTAATGATATTAATCGTTATTTAAATGTTTCTTATTTAATCGATATTAATGCTTTTTTAATCGTAATTTAATGGCTTTTTAAATGTTTTTTAATTATTTTTTAATTACTTTTATTTATTTATTTATTTATTGTCTGTTTAAGCAACATTGCTCCTCCACACCAACGCCGTAGAAATTCGCTCTTAAAGGAATGGATAAAATGCTACTCCAATTTGAGTCTGCCTATACACAATTTTGCGAAATTCCTTCAGAACCCTCCAAGACTTAAATCACGTAATCCACCTTGGAAATCTGCCATCGTACTTTACAACACGGACTTCTATATAAACGAAACATGGAAGAACGAGTGGGCAGCTTCAAAACTGGATGAACAAAATTATCTAAAGGAGCCTACAGTCAAGCCTCCTGGACACAATCTCCCTAGGAAAGAATGGATTACCCTAAATCGCATCCGCACAGGACATGGTAGATGTGGATACTTGATGCACAAATGGAAAGCAGTGCCATTCCCGAACTGCGAATGCGGCAACCCATACCAGAACATTTCGCATATTCTAACTGAATGTCCCATCAGGAAATTTAACGGTGAACCTGAAGATGTGTTCAACGCATTCCCAGAAGGTATTGAATGAATTCAAAACCTTGAAATTAAATTATAGATATCTGCCAAAAACATATATTCATATACATTGTTGTTGTTTTTACTGTTAATGTTATGTACATCACTATTGTTATTCTTACTATTTTGCTGATATAACCTTATTAATATTCTATTTGTTCTAACTGTAATGGTTATAGTTATCATAAATAGTATTTATTTTCTGTTTTTTTTTCTTTTGCCATACGAATAAAAAAATTGTCTTTTTAATCGTTATTTAATGGCTTTTTAATGATATTAATCAATATTTAAATGATTCTATATTTAATCAATATTAATGGTTTTTTAATCGTTATTTAATGGCTCTTTAATTGTTATTTAATGGCTTTTTAATCTTTATTTAATTGTATTATAATCGTTATTTAATTTATTAATTTTAATCGTTTTTTAATCGCTTTTTAATCGTTTTTTTATCGTTTTTATAATCGTTATTTAATCGTTATATAATTGATTTTTAATCGCTTTTTAATCGTTATTTAATTGCTTTTTTAATCGTTATTTTATCGCTAATTTAATCGATATTTAATTGCTTTTTAATCGTTTTTAAATTATTATTTAATCAATATTAATGGTTTTTTAATCGTTATTTATTGGCTTTTGAATTTTCTATTTTTAAATTATCTTAATGAATTTAATATTATATTTAAAAATCGCACATCAATTCACGAGTAAAACCAATACATTTTTCTCTTCACTCAGAATTTAAAATTGAAATTAATATATATATTGGGATACTCTTATCGCAAATTATTTTCAAATAAACCGGTTTTTATAATGCTTGTTAATAGTTAACAAATTCGTTGATCGTTGTACTTAACGCCATATATTGTCACAAAACATTAATTATTAACTGATTTCCGTAATATACATATCGGTGGGTTATCTATGTATATTTAATCAATGGTAATACAAACATAATTTTATAATATTCAATTTACCTATTTCACCAGTCATCCCTCCATGGGCGGGCAGGTACTTTGGGAGATCGGGATAATCCCCCATGGGACGCTGCAATTGAGGCCGTTGACGGTCACTTGCTAAATATTTTTATAAATAATAATAGTGATTATTAATTAAATAAGAATTAATAATTAAAATTTTGTATTACACGTGTAATGCATTCTTAAAATAATTTTATATCTAGTACATTGTACAATATACATTTATAAAATAAAATATCCGCTTGTATAACATTGAAGAGTATCGTTATGCCCGTATGGGGTATGGTTAGGTTAGGTTAGATATTAATGGTTTTTTAATCGCTATTTAATGGATTTTTAATAATTAAAAAGCCATTAAAATATAATCACAATTATTGTTATTATATGGCTTTTTAAACTTTATTTAATTGCTTTATAATCGTTATTTAATTTCTTTTTAATCGTTTTTTAATCGTTTTTATAATCGTTATTTTATCGTTATTTAATTGCTTTTAAATCGTTATTTAATCGTTATATAATTGCTTTATAATCGTTATTTTATCGCTAATTAAATCGATATTTAATGGCTTTTTAATCGTTTATAAATTGTTATTTAATCGATATTTAATGGCTTTTTAATGATATTAATCAATATTTAAATGTTTTTTATTTAATTGATATTAATGGCTTTTTACTATTTATTTAATTGCTTTATAATCGTTATTTAATTTCTTTTTAATCGTTTTTATAATCGTTATTTTTACGTTTTTTAATTGCTTTTTATTCGTTATTTAATCATTATATAATTGATTTATAATCGTTATTTTATTGCTAATTAAATCGATATTTAATGGCATTTTAATCGTTTTTTAATTGTTATTTAAACTATATTTAATGGCTTTTTAATGATATTATTCAATATTTTAATGTTTCTTATTTAATCGATATTAATGGTTTTTTAATCGTTATTTAATGGCTTTTTAATTGTTATTATATGGCTTTTTAAACTTTATATAATTGCTTTATAATCGTTATTTAATTTCTTTTTAATCGTTTTTATAATCGTTTTTTTAACGTTATTGAATTGCTTTTAAATCGTTATTTAATCATTATATATAATTGATTTTTAATCGCTTTTTAATCGTTATTTAATTTATTTTTTAATCGTTATTTTATCGCTAATAAATCGATATTTAATGGCGTTTTAATCGTTTTTAAATTGTTTTTTAATCGATATAAATGGCTTTTTAATGATATTAATCAATATTTAAATGTTTCTTATTTAATTGATATAAATGGCTTTTTAATATTTATTTAATTGCTTTATAATCGTTATTTAATGGCTTTTTAATCTTTATTTATTTGCGATATAATCGTTATTTAATTTCTATTTAATCGTTTTTATAATCGTTATTTTAACGTTATTTAATTTCTTTTAAATCGTTATTTAATCGTTATATAATTGATTTTTAATCGCTTTTTAATCGTTATTTAATTGCTTTTTTAATCATTATTTTATCGCTAATTAAATCGATTTTTAATGGCTTTTTAATTGTTATTTAAACTATATTTAATGGCTTTTTAATGATATTATTCAATATTTTAATGTTTCTTATTTAATCGATATTAATGGTTTTTTAATCGTTATTTAATGGCTTTTTAATTGTTATTTAATGGCTTTTTAATCTTTATTTAATTGCATTATAATCGTTATTTAATTTCTTTTTAATCGTTTTTTAATCGTTTTTTAATCGTTATATAATTGATTTTTAATCGCTTTTTAATCGTTATTTAATTGCTTTTTTAATCGTTATTTTATCGCTAATTAAATCGATATTTAATGGCTTTTTAATCGTTATTTATTGGCTATTAAGTATACTTATATATTAATTAACATCATAACAAAATATTAGAAAAATCTCTAGTCTTAATTTTTTTTTTTATGGTTGTTTAATGTTGATATTTTTAGTTTAAATGAAAAAATTATGAAAAAAATGACGAAAGAGCGGCATTTTTTAGGAAAACTGAAATTTCATCGAATTTGAGTTTAATATTTCACGATAACTCGAGCAATTATGAAGTCAGAAACTTGAAAATTTTATTGGGTATTCATACAGATACAGGTACTAAATATGTGTGGTAAAATTTTTGAGTCGTTACTTCAATTTTTTTACAAAATTTAAGACTTTAAAAAAAACACTCTTTTTATGTATATGATATTTGATAAAATTGGGTATTATGTTGTATGGTCTGAAAATTTTTCTAAAGTATACCTACATATTACTGACATATTACTTAATATATAATTTATATATATATTATAAAATTATACTAAAAAAAAAAGGGCATAATATTCGTGATAATCATAGCTTTATTTCGCGTAGAAATAGTGTTTATATTTAAAAAAAAAAAATACACATCATTGTAAAATTATTACATTCTTCACTTCGCTCAGAATCTAAAAAATTAGTGCTCAAACAAATTGCCAAAGGATCATGATGTTGTACACCTGCCACCAAAATATTGCCAATACAATCCCATTGAGATCATATAGGCTCAGTATATAGATCATAAAAGATGTGCTAGAAGAATATACCACTTGTAAAATGGTAGACGTCGAATAATTGATTCATAAATCATAGGTATCCATTATCATTGATGACTGGAAGAGGTGTGTGGATCATTAAAATAAACTTAAAGATGAAGATAATATCAATGAAACATGAGAGTTTTTTGTTAATACGAATGATATATAATTATTTTTTTTATTGTTATAGTTAGATATAATTTTATAAACATTAATAATAATTGATATAATAATATAAAATAGTAATATTATTTTAAATTTGTCAATCGAGAAATGTTTTAGAAAAAAATAAAAACACATATTTAGTTTGTAAGTTACCGCTTTATTTATTCGAATCTTTTAGTAATAGCGATGAAAAAATGCTTACCTCTATTTTCCTCTATTACCATCGTTAAAAAATAATATCAAATCATTATAACAATTAAGATAATTGAAATATATATATTTTTTAATATTTATCAAAAATTTATGAGAATGAAGAAAAATAAAAAAATAAAAAATTTTCTATAATATTACATTAGGAAGCAACATTTATAAAAGAAATAAGAAAGGTAATATTAATATATGACTATATTATATAAAAAAATAATGTAACAATCATAAGGATGTTTTGGTTGTGATACAAAATAAAACTAGTCATAAATTATCCAAATATGTCAAGTTATTATTATTTATAATTATTATAATGGATACACTACAAAGTTGTTTATAAATTATTATTAAGTGTTCGTTTATAATAATAATTAAAAATTATATAAAATATTTCATTACTCTTATTAATTATTATATATCATTTGATGATTGTAATTTATAAACTTCTAGTCATTAAATGCATAATTCAAAGGAAATATTAGAGGATTATATTTTTAAGGATCAATGATAGATTACTTAATAAAATATAAAATATGATAAATTAAATAAAATTGTAACTATTAAAAACGTTTTTTAATTACTTAGTTTTATTAACATATTTCGAGAAATTTATTGCGATTTTAAAATGAAAAAGTTTATTTTTAAATTTTTAATAAAAACATACATTTTTTATTACACATAGGTAGTATATTTACTTATTTAATACGAAAAATAAATACATTTATAATGCAAATTATATTTATAAAATAAATTTTAAATAAATTTTTGTTAAGTACCTGCAGTTATGCTAGCTCTCAGAGCATCAACTTTTAAAATAGCAAATCGATTATAATTAATTATTCGGTTAGTTAAAAATCAATTAATTACTATAAACTATAATAAATTATGAAATAATTCCAAGGATTTATACATTAATTACAATAACCTTGGCCAGTCGATTGATGAAAACTCGTCTCCTTTGCACATATTTACAGACACGGTGAGAGCTCTTTGCCATGCCGCAGGTTAGGTTAACCATGCCGTATAGGTAGTGAACAATAATATAATAATATACGAGTAAAGGAAAAATAATATTTATATTATGACATTATAGGTAATAAATAATAATTATTATGATCATCTGTACACGGTGGCGGCTGTCAATACCGATAGGTGACGGCAGCGGCCGACAACTCAATTACAGTGCACCAGACTCTCACCTGGTGACATTTTAACATACTGCACCATGTTTCAGACCCAGTAATAAATTGACGCTTTTTATTGGTTCCGGCAGCGAAATTTTGTTAATGGGTAGGCAAATACTACGCACTACATCAATTTTGATTATTTAATTAATATTCTTAAGATACACACAAAAATAAAACGCAGTTTTTTTCAAGTGGAAGAGACGTTCGCTACACCGGACGGCTTCGCTCACTTCCTCAAGCACCGCTTTGCAGCACTTTTCGTGAGGATGGTGCTACGCCCCAAGGGACTATGGCATATCTACCTAATACCTACCTTATAGACCTGATACTGGTGCGGGATAGGCAGTGGTTTCGTGTAACCTAAAACATCGCTTCGCGAGACCTTTGGATATTTATTCTATGATTAGTACCCATGATATGAGTATAAATAATCAAAATTTATTTAATAAAGTAGGAAAAATGCGTATAAAAATTTAAATATTTGAAAAAATGCAAAAAGTTTAGTCGATTATGCTAGGTTTGAACTCGAGGTTTTGAATAAAAATATGATACACTAAACCAGTAAACTGGGTAATAAGAACCGTTGCATAAATATTAGTAAAATGGATTATTTAATCTAATCGTGCGTAGTATTTGTCTACCCATTAACAAAATTTCGATGCCGGAACTAATGAAATGCGTCAATTTATTACTGGATCTGAAACATGGTGCATTATGTTAAAATGCCACCAGGTAGTCAGACGGCTGTCGGCGGTTCAGTTGCATGCGTGAATGTGGGCAAAGTTATTCTGACAAGAGTATAGTTTTAATAAAGTATACATTATCCTTGTTAAAATTGTTATTAAAAAATTAAATAAATAAAAAAAATAGCTATAATAAACTAGATCACTGACTTATGATAAAACTAAATCTAAGGTAGTAACAGCCCTTTTTGAGAGATTTGTATTCATTAACAGTTTACTTTATACGAGTATAATATGTATATAAGTATATTTCGTATATAATATTGTAAAACAAAATTATGATTCTTCAGAAATCTTCTTCCTCAGAAATTTTGATTTCAATCTTATATACCAGGAGCATATAATATATGATATCAATTAACAATCTATAGATTAGTATACATATCTGTGATTTTACTGTTATTCTTTCGAATAGTATTTTTTTTAAAAAAATACCATAAAAGATTGAATATAAGATTTAAGTGTGGCCAATAATTTACATAGTAGTCAACGATTATTATATTTTGCCAAAAAGAAATTTATATCAAAGGATCTAGGATATTTTGAATTATCCGTTTTGGCGCTAGCTCGTCAATATCAAAGAAAAATATATACTTATATGTTAAATGTTCCATGAACATTGGACATACGAGTATTATAGATATAAACAAATATTATAATGAATTAATAATATTATATACCTATACCATTATAAATATTTTGTATTTTAAATTTCGGAACTCTTATATGAATATTTAAATTCATTAAAGTATGCATTGTAATAAATATGAGAAAATTTTAATTGTTAATTTATAATCGGTACCTGATTTCTTTATCTCTAATCTTTTGGAATATAATGTTTATCATTGCATTCAATTATTAATTATAAATTATAATACAACACTACACGTTACAGTTACACAGTACTATCCGATCAGATTTTATAGCTAGGTATTAAATCTATGTTTGATTATTTTATTTCATACCATATGATACAGCACTATTCTAGTTTATATTTTTAACAACAATTTTAACATTCAGAAATAGTGTGCAATTTTGTCAGCACAACATAATATTTTTATTCACTTATTTTCCTTTATTATTTAATACCTATATCCTGTACAATATTTGAATCTCACACAGTCATACACCAAATTTCTTTCACTCATTATTTTTTTTTTTTTTTTAACTAAAATAACAATAATCGGATTTTTATTTCTTAAATTATGTTAGGAAGTAAAGCACCATTTCATTATTTCCTTTATCAAAAAAATAGGCTTCAATAACAGCGTTTCAGATTCTTTTTTTTACTTCTTAGTCATTATACATATTATCATTTTGTGGTCTTAAATATAGTTATACTTGTATAACAAAATTAAAATATGGATAAAAAAAAAATAGTTATATTTACCAGTAGCTAGAGGATATCACATATTAATAATGATAAATTATATAAATATCACATTATTTATAAGTAAGTTTATATGTTATCACCTTTAATCAAATTATAGTAATAAATAATTCGAGTGTGAAGAGGATAGTGTTGAATTTTGATTAACATTTGAATGCAATGATAAATCATTATATTCGAGAAACTGCCTAAGTACGATAAAAAAGAAAATAGAAGTACTGTCAGATTTGGATATTTAGGTGACTAATTTTGGGTTTTATGATAAATTATTTATATTGAACGTTGAGACTGAAAAATATAAAAATTTTAATCAATACATTATGTTATCTGATGAACTACGCTCAAAATTTTTTACACGAATGTAATGATTTATTATTGCATTCAAATGTTAATAAAAATTCAACACTATCCCTTCCATACCAGTTATAAAATCATTAAAGTTAAAACACTCTAATATTAATTATTTATACATAATGTAACATTAAAAATACCAAAATAATATCTTCTTATATTAGTACCTATCTCATTTTTTTTTATTTTGAAGGTATAAATTATATATTTATTTTATTATATTTAAAAAAGTCAGTTACGAGTATAATTTCCATTCGCTTAAGGACAACAGTGTCGATGCTGTTTTTATATACAAAATATATACTTTAAGTACAGGAAAACTACCACGCTATTTAATTGGTTTAGATTAAGATTTTTACTTTTTTATTTAAAAGAGTAGACTTCTTACAACTTCTTACTCTTGAATTTTATTATTTCATTTATTTTAATAATTAAAAAATGATACCTACCCTAAGAAATTCCAAAATTAAAAAAAAATTATTTGTTTATTACTGCTATTGTAATTTAAATTTTGATTATCAAAGTTCAATCTACTCAAAAAGTAATATTTCAATTTCAAAAAATAAAAATCTAACCATTTTATAAGTTGTGAGACTTCATTCCGTAAGTTATGTTTTTGTATATACCATATATATATTGTATATTACACCGGTGACCTCGAGACCCGGTTCTCCCATAAAAATTATGATAGTTAAATATACTAAAATAGTATCTTATTTATATGATTTTTTTTTTTAATTCAAGTTATTTGTTATATTTTTAGTTTACTGTAATGCCTATCTTAGTTATCATTTCCTTCATCTTGCTAAAACTTTTATTCTTGATTGTTAGTTATTGTTACTCTAATTATATTTCAATATAGGATATAAATTTAAATATAAATTTAATTATATTTAAAAATATTTACATGTACAATATAGTACCTATATTAATTACGCCTGTTACTTTCATTTATTTTGTTGTAGATATATGTATAAGCCACAAATATTAAATAATACAGGTAGGCCTTCAATGACGGTGTCTCTGCTTTGTGGCGTTCGTACTTAATTATAAATGTGCTATTAATTAATTAATGCATGCACATATAATTATTTCTAAGAAGGTGTTATCGATAAGGTTAGTGTTATCACCTTATCTTGCCTACATCGTGTGGAAGGGCGTGACACGTTTACGCCAAAATCGTACCTTTCCGGTTTCCGCCAATTCACTTTTCCCCCAATTTTAAAAAAAACCGATTCTCTTTTTCGCCAAAATCCTATCATTCTCTTTTCCGCCAATTCACTTTTCCGCCACATAGTAAAGGCGATTTTATTTTCGATCATAATACGAAGGCAATATTATTCGCGGTTACATAATACATCGCTGGTCGCGCTATTATTTGTAATATTTGTGTTCGCACACCGTTTTTTTAACGTTCAAAATGGACCTTTTTTGTGTACGATTGAGCACACTCTGTGTATAACAATGACTAGCTACCTGCACTCGAAAAACAACACAATTGAGCACTATTTCTTGTGCGGCGTTGCCATATTTATTTTGCACGTAATAATAATATAAATAAAAAAAAATAAAGTCGTAGTTTATGAAAGAAAAAAAATTAAATATAATAAAATTAAATAAAATTAAAAATGAATTCTTAAAATTTTCATTGGTTAGTTTAAAAATACAAAGGTCTCGCGAAGCGAGGTTTTAGGTCACACGAAATCACTGCCTATCCGCACCAGTATCTGTTCAATGGGTAGGTATTAGGTAGGTATGCTTTAGTCCCTTGGGGTGTAGCTCCATCCCCACGAAAAGTGCCGCAAAGCGGGGCTTGAGGAAGTGAGCGAAGCCGGCAGGCGTAGCGAGCGTCCCTTCCACTTGAAAAGAACGATTTATCGGAAATTAATATTAATAGGATTTTGGCGGAAAGAGAATCGGTTTTTTTTAAATTTGGGGGAAAAGTGAATTGGCGGAAAACGGAAAGGTACGATTTTGGTAGAAACAGGCTATGCCCGTGTGGAATACCAATAACCTTTACCTATACTAATAAAGTAATAATATACCTTTCTTCTTCTAATCTTCTATCTCGTCTATTTTTTTATAAATAATTTATAATTTAAATGAAATTTATACACATGTTAGGTATATTGACTTATAGTAAGAAAGAACCATAAAGAACCATTTCTAAAATTACATATTTCTGACTATATTGTAAATTGTATTTACAAAATTAATTTTAAAAATATTTTAATTTGTTACCTGAATCATTCCTCATATTTATAACAGGTGCATAACCTTTAAAATATCAAATGGACTTTAATAACTAAAATTTTTTTTTTTAATTAAATGAGTTAAAAGTCTTATCAATATACTATCTAATCAATAATAAATTTCGAAATTTGTCTATAATAATAGTAAATATTATATCATATAAATATACAATGTCATTGACCTTAGTGTTCTTAGTAAAATATATTTTATTAGGAAAATATCTTCCCTACATACTAATATTCTTATCCAATAATATTTTAAGAAAATTATATCATCTGCAAATGAAAATATGGTTTAAAGTGTGACCAACTACTTGATATCATCACAAGGGTGTTTGAAACACTACACTTATTTAATAGAATAGAGTAAATCGAACAATTAAGTGCAAGATAAAAAAGATAGGGAAGGGATTCTGGTGTGGAAGGGATACAGGTGAAAAGAGGATAGTGTTGAATTTTATTTAAAATTTGAATGCAAGGAAAAAGCATTTTATTCAAAAAAACGATTCTGAACGAAGTTCATAAGATAATATTATCTGTATTGATTAAAATATTTACATTTATATAGTCATTTAAATACCTAAATCTAACAGTACTTGGCTTAGAATTAAAGTATATACAAACGATCAGCAAAAGATAATGAAACAAAAAACTTCTTGTATGCTGATTATTTAGCAGTTGCAGTTAGAGTACGAAATTTTGAGGTTAGTAAGTGAAAGCCAAAATACAAAATACAAGAAACACTAAATAAGCTATCTATATACTATCATCAAAATCACCTAAAACCTCACCCCACAAAAACATGAAAGGCATCTTTCAACTTCACATACGATAACCAAACAATTTAAATAACTAATCAAGAATGATGATAATATTGTTATATATTATCCCTCTTATAATTAGGCTGTAATTACTCCATAAGTGATGAAAAGTTAATTTGTTTACATATAATTTTTTCTAATACGTAAAATTAGAAAGTTAATTTTTAAATTAAATTTTGTATTAGTTGTTTAGTACCTACCCCTTGGTTTTCTTGAAGAAATTCTAGATTCTTTTAAAATATAAAATCAAATATAATTAATTATTCACTCGTATTATAAAATAAATAAATTACTTATTAACACAGATATATAAAATAAATTAGATTTCTAACTAGTGATACTTGACGCCAGAAAACTGACGTACTCATAATGGATGTGGGTTCTGTGGCTGTAATCAACAAATTATGATTTATGATAGGATATTGCAGTACCTATACTATATTCTGTAAATATACCTTTTATCTTATTTTTAAATTTAAAATCAGGTTGCAGGCCCGGTTATACATGGATTTTCTATAATCGTGGTTGCCGGTTACTTTTTATCACAGACTTCTATACAACCTAGATAGCGAACTAAAACAATTTAATGAGGCTTTTCTTATCAATTCTCGCCATTTAGTCAGTTGGCAAAACATTACATTTTTTTTTTTCATATTATTATGTAAAAAAAGTACCTATATTGTATAATTATTTTTTTTAAATTTATAGATTTATTATCTGTTTGAAGACTATTTAAATTTAAAAAAGAATGCCTGTATCGTGTGTGGCATGTGCATCCAAATATCCAATATGCATTGGATGAACAAATACATATTCAAATAGGCAAGAAATTAATTTTTTAATACCTAAAAAAAGACTTTGTTTATAAGTAGGTACTCAATAAAAGATTAAAAATCTAATAATATATAATAATAAATTATATAACGGTTTAAGGTCGTTAGTAATAAGTTGTAAGTTACAGTATTAATTAATGGGGAAGATTTAAATTTAAATCATTGCTTTTTACTATCTTTATATAAAATTTATTGAATAATGTACACCTAGGTGGACAATTACCTTTTTAAATTCTAATAACTGTCAAACTTATCTGTTTGTAGGCTTTGCAGTTGAAGTATAATTTATTTTCAATATTGCCCAATAACTTTCTATTACATCTCAATATAAATATTTATTGACGTATTAATTCTCACAAAATCATTTTGAGATATTTTTTGGAATAAATAATAAAAAGATAAATAAATAAACTAAAATAAATAATAAACTAAAACTAATAATAAGTATCTATTAAATTTATCTGTTTTGTAAAATTACAGATTAATTAAATTGTTAACTTAATATTTTTTCTTTCTCGAAGAAAGCTATTTATTAAGAGTTTTATTATAACGTCTAAATCTAATTATATATACCACATAGTCACGAAAATAATAAAAAAATGTATTAATATATTAATATAGTCACAATAATTATTTGTTAGTCATTTAACACTAAAATAATAAATAATTATAGATTTTACATTATTTAATATTATATACTAATATTGTGTTTAATTTAAGTATTAATACTATAATATATTACTTCTCATATAACTATCTAAATTAGAAAATATTTAAATACATTAGTACATATAGTGTTATACGAGTATATTCAAATTATATCAATGTTAAATTTTTTTTTTAAATTTATAATATTATAAGTAATTGATAAAAAAATGTAATTATGTTAAAAAAAAATTATATATATATCACTTAAAATATCGTAAAGCGTAAACATATTGAATAACACATAATATTTAACTATTTGTAGTCAAATATATATAAATCTAGTAGTTTATTCTAATAGGTAACTAAAACTTTAATTATTTAATAATAATAATAATAATAATAATAATAATAATAATAATAATAATAGATAATTTTGAGTGATCAATATATTAATCATAAATTATATTCATAAGTCATAACTATACCTATTCATTTACAGAAATAAAGAATATATTGCATGATATATAGGCGAATCGAAATTTCTGCATTTTCTTAGTGAGTAAACTTTATTTGTAAAAGTAATATTTAATATTTAAATTTACCTATTCAAGTGCATCATGTATGTAATTTCAGATTTTGAGTGAAGTTCGGTCAGATAATGAAGGATTGATTAAAATTTTGACATTTTTTATTCGATATTTAAAACGCAAAAATTTATCACACATATAGGGTCCCCACCATATAGGTACACATATAGTATATAAATGAATACACTATAAAATTTTCAAGTCTCTAAGTTCAATATAACTGCTCATAAAATCCCTTGTCACGTAAATGCCAATATCATAAAAAAATTTGTCAATTTTATTTATAATTATTGTACAATATTAAAATATAATATGAAAAATCCATATAAATACTTTAAATATTAATTTTACTAAATTCAACTTTTTAAAATACTATAAAAAAAAAGAGATTTACCTAATATTTTGGAAATTTATTTATTTATTTATTTAATTTCAACAGATCATATGATCCAATTACAATAATTTAATATAATTAAGTTCAAACATTAACATACAATAATAATAATATAAAAATAATACAATAACAATACAATAATAATACAAAACACAAAATTTAAGTACAAAAAATTCTGTTAACATACTTATTAAATGATTCAATGGAATTAAAGTTAAACAAATCAATTTTTAAATCATTAGCTATTGACATTATCCTATTTATAGGAGAAGCAGAAGCATAATTTGTTTTATGTGTAAAAACATAAAACATAGTGATTGATCTAGTTCTACACTGAGGGACATAAAAATTAAATTAAATTTGTTAAGATATTAAATTATACAATTATAGTGTATTCTTCAATAAAATTTTCAAACATTTTCCAAATTTTTTGGTTTTTCTATTAATTTTTAATGTAATAGTATTGAGAAATAATAATAATAATATTCATATTGAATCTACGATTTCCATTTAAACTAAAAATATCAACCAGAAACAATTACAAATAAAAATTCGTTTCCAAAATTTTACCACATATACGTATATTACCTATGTAATTATCCAAATAATTTTCAAGTCCCTAACTTCAAAATTGCTCGAGTTATCGGGAAAAATTGAAATCGTAATCGCTAAAATTTCAGTTCTTGTGAAAAATGCCGTTTTTTCGTCAATTATTAGTTATTTTTTCTACCACTTGGGGTCAATTTTGAGAAATTTGAAAAATTACCTTAGTAAAGTAACAACTATATCCACTTTTCAACAGAAAACTTAGGCTATTTGTGAAAATTGGAGCATTATTTCGAGTAGAAAAAGTGTTTTAGGTCATAAAATAAAAAAAAAACCACTTCATTTTTAAAACAATACATTCTTCACTTCGCTCAGAGACTGAAATTTAATTAGAAATTATTTATCATCGAGATATAAAATATAAATAAATTATCAATTCATTTCATATCAATATATTTATTTGTAAAGTTTTATTTTTTACTTATTCATTAGTGTATAAAAGTACGGAATTTATATTTTATATAGAAATAAAATATAGTTACTTTAACATTTACATTTCTATTTCTTCTTATGATCTTTTTATATTTTATATCAAAGTAATTTTAATGGGTGACCATATTATTATTTCAACATTCAACTCAAATAAATGGTAACATAAAAAAGAAATAATAAAAGCACGTTGTCGCACTTTTCAAGAACTAAAAAATGTAAATGTTTATAATTATAATATTATTAGAGTAATTATTCAATTTTAGATTCTGAGCGAAGCGAAGAATGTATTGGTTTTACAATGATGTGTGTCTTTTTTTCATTTTTTGATTTTAAGTATGAAGACACTTTTACTACTTAATAGTATATGTTACCAGTAGCAAAGTGGATGTAGTTGGTACTTTATTTAGGTCATTTTTCGAATTTCTCAAAATTGACCCTAAGCGGTAGAAAAAACGACGAAAAAATGACGAAAAAACGGCATTTTTTTAAATTTCGACGAATTCGATTTAAATATTTCACGATAAATCGGGCAATTTTGAAATTAGAGAGTTGAAATTTTTTTGGGAGTTCACATAGGTACTATGTATATGTGATAAAGTTTTGGAACCGTTACGTTAATTTTTTTACAAAATATAAGACTTCGAATATTTCGTAAATTTCTCGTTTTTTTGTATATGATGTTTAATAAAATTAGCAATTTTTGGTATTAAGGTCTGAAAATTTTACTGAAGTATATATATATATTACTTAACATTAATTCAAAATACTAGAAAAATCCCTAGTCTCAATTTTTTTTTATAGCCGTTTAAAGTTGATATTTCTAGTTTAAACGAAAATATTATGAAAATTAATGACGAAAAAACGGCATTCACAAAATCATGGCTCTATGGGAGACGCGTGTGGTGTAGTCGGCGAAACATTCCCGAACGCTATCTCGGTGTTAAGCACCGTAGCCGGCATTGACAGCGGATGGGTGACCGCCATTTTGTTTTAGATTCTGAGCGAAGCGAAGAATGTATTGGTTTTACAATGATGTGTGATTTTTTTTTTTTTTATGTATGAAAACAAAATCACGACCCAAAATAATGCTCCGATTTGCATGAATAGGGTATGTGTCCGGTAGCAAAGTGGATCTAGTTGGTACTTTATTTAGGTCATTTTTCGAATTTCTCAAAATTGACCCTTAAGCGGTAGAAAAAACTGCGAAAAAATGACGAAAAAACGTCATTTTTCGTGAAAAATGAAATTTCGAAGAATTCGATTTCAATATTTCACGATAACTCAGGCAATTTTAAAGATAGAGACTTGAAAATTTTTTTTGGTGTTCACATAACTATTATATATATGTGGTAAAATTTTGGAACCGTTATGTTAATTTTTCTATAAAATATTGGACATTGAATATTTCGTAAAATTCTCGTTTTTACGTATATAATGTTTGATAAAATTGGCAATTTTTGGTATTAGGGTCTGAAAATTTTACTGAAGTATACTTTCATATTATTTAACATCATACTAAAATATTAGAAAAATCCCTAATCTCAATTTTTTTTTATAGCTGTTTTAAGTTGATATTTTTAGTTCAAACGAAAATTATAATCTGACTGAGCTTTAAATTGACTACCCGAAATAATGGTCGGATTTTCACGAATAGCGTATGTTTCCGGTAGGAAAGTGAATGTTCTTGGTACTTTATTTAGGTCATTTTTCGAATTTTTCAAAATTGACCCTAAGCGTAGAAAAAACGACGAAAAAACGGCATTTCTCACGAAAACTGAAATTTCCACAAATTCGATTTCAATATTTCACGATAACTCGGGTAATTTTTAAGTTAAAGACTTGAATTTTTTTTTGGGTGTTCTCATTGCTAGGTACTATATATATGTGGTAAACTTTTTAGTCTCAATTTTTTTTTTCTGTTAAATCTGTTTAAAATTAATATTTGATTTTTTTTTTTTTATTTATATTTTGTTTGTTTTTATACTTCAGTAAAATTTTTAGTCCTTAATGCCCAAAATTTCCAATTTTATCAATCATTATATTTTCATTATATTTTATTGTTTATCACATTAAATTTATATTTTGTTGGTGATAATCATAGACATATAAAACTTATTAGCATCAAGAATCACGTTTGTTTGTGCGTTTTAAATATTTAATAAAACATGACAAAATTTGAATCAATACCTACATTATCTGATTGAACTTCGCTCAGAATCATTTTTCGAATGCAATGGTTTATCATTGCATTCAAATTCTAATTAAAATTAAACACTCTGATTTGCACTCCTATATCCCATGCGGCAGGAGTATCAGATCGTCTTTACTATTTATAATATAACTTGATCATTTATATTGAATTTAATTAATTGTTAAATAATTTTTGTTAATATTTAACCTTAAAATATGTTAAAGAAGAATTGGAAATAACATTGAACATTATGTGTACCTATGTAATTCTTATCGTGTTTTTAATTATGAAAAATATATATTACCTGAATATTCATCACCCTCTATAAAATTATAATTATTTTAATATTATTTTATTTTTATTATTAATTATATTATTATATTAATATATTTATTACATTATTTAAGATATATATATATATATAAAATATTTACTCTTCATTGAATATACAGAATTAGCTAAAATTGTTAAAACAATTAATATTAATTGTATGTTATCCATAGGCCACATCATGATAAGTTTTATAATAAAAATGTTTTCTTATAATAGGTACTGAAACTGTAATGATATGAAATAGTTGATTTTAATAACTTTAAAATTGTAAATGCAAAATAATATAACATATTGAAAGCAATTGTTCAAATAATTACAGTATTAAAAATATATTTCATTTCCATAAAGTATTTTTAATTTAAGACTTCAATCACCTGAATAAATATATACTATATATCATATATTATTTATTATATATTATTATATTATACATTATACTATATATTATATTAATATATGTAACAAATTTATATCTGTAAGTATATATTAAAAAACAAATTAGTAAATTATTTTTAGGATGCTGCAAATAATCTACCATTTGACCTTCTATAATATAAATCACATTTCATTTACACTCTAAATTTTTATTATCTTTATTACAAATGACCTAATTCCTCAATAAGCGAATTTTCGAGCAAAGTTCAGTCCTATTATATAAATTATAAATTATTTATTAAAATTTTCACATATTTATTAAAATTCTTATGCCCGTATGTATAGTCAGGACGTTAGGCGTCACTTAAAATGGCTTAAGTGTCACCTAGCTACGGGGCACATAAGCTCTACTTAACCTAACCGTAAAATTGTATTACATAGTCAAAATTTAAGTAGTCCGTAGTTAAGTATTACTTAAATTAATAATCCTTAAAGATACTTTTTTCTTCCATGATATTTGATTGTTATTATTTGATATTTCACTGTCAGTGGTTTTTTTTTTTTTAATAATTCGTTTTTAAATTTGAATAATATAGGTAATATTTTAATAAAAAATACCTTTATTAGTTTATTATAATTAACATTTAAACAATGCATTTAAACGAAAAAAAATTATAATTAAAAAAAAAATAGAGAAAGATGTCCAAATGGGGGGGGGGGGCCAAGAAGAAAAAGAAATATTTTTTCAATGTTTTTCCAAACAAAAACATATTATTGAAGACCCAAAAATGAATTTTTTTCAAATAAGAAAAAAACTGAAGCTTGGGAAAAAATTACCACCGAATTTAATTCGTATGTTTAAGTTCAAAAAGTAATTTGAATATACCATAATATTTGTATCATACATTAAACTCTGTATGAATAACTGGAATGTTCACGTCAATGTTATATTACCAGTATAATATGTGAAAAATGTTAATTTTATTATTTTCTTAAATTATCTATAGACTATAATATGTGTTATGTAGATCTTATCTATATTCCAGTTATCTTTAGAGTTCAATGGTTTCATAACGTATTTTGTTCATAAACGGTTTTTTAACAATGATTTAAGTATTTATAAATTATATTTAATAATTTAGTGAAGTGAATACATTAACATTGTTGGAAATTCAATAAATCGATAAACGTTAAAGTTCCCCAGTTTATTAGAAAATATTTCTGGCGTCGTTTGCGACTTAAAGTCAATTCATTTGCTCACCTACCCGTATAAGTCGATGTAGTAGTATCGTTGTAATTGCTAATTATTTTTCAATTTTCTTGTCATCACGCTATTCGCGCGTCGCGCCATTATATACTTGTATATTGTATTATTTTATTATAAATTTATAACCATTTATAAAATAATAAATAATAATGTTATACGTGTGTTTGTGTGCCTGCCATTTGGGGTATTTAATAGTAATTATTGAATATCATAGTTTACGGGCGCACTATGTGTGGTCTATCCACAACTTAAATTTAAGGAAGCCTTAAGTAACAGTTCAACCTTAAAAGTAACTATGCAACTCGTTTTTACGGGACTGTGCCTAGGTGACACTTAAATTAGTTTTAAGTAACACTTAAACGACTATGCATACGGGCATTATTTACTTGTTTAAATTTTACGAGATCTTATATTGTATCACGTATGTATTATATAAAATATATAATACGTGAACACCCAATAATACTCAATATGTGAATAATTTTCAAGTTTTTATATTCAATATTTCCTGAATTATTTTAATATATTTAATAGTATTTCATAGAATTTTTAGAATTTACACAATTGTAATTTTTAAAGATATTGTAGGTTACCATTAGGTACCTATGACATTTGTTATTAAAGTTATTCTATTTTTATTTAAAAATGTAATGCAACAAAATTACGTTTTTACAGATAATAATTGTCCATGTTGAACTGAGCTTAGTCTTTTAAACTATATAACTGTCTTGGTAGACTGATGGTGATTGGTCTTTGTCCAATATAGAAAATATATTTAGGTGTTGGATACTACGTGTTTGATTTTAACATTAGTGTGAATGAAATAAAAATATTGGTATCTTGACAGTTAGGAGAAAACTATCAATTTTTTTTAATTTTTGGATAACTTTATAAGTAATATGGAGACAAGAATAAATTCAAAATTTCAATACTTATTTTAGACAAGTAGGTTTTTTGAATGCAAGTTGATACTTTGAAGGCGTCATTTTAAATTTTACCAGTAATTTTCTTGAGCGTAAAGAAAAACTACCCTAGAATATAATTATATACTTTTTTTCTACACATTAGAAAATTTTAAAATTAAACTAAGTTAAGTTAATTTTTTTTCAAAGTTAACTTTTAACTTTTTATTTAACAAAAAATATATATATAAATAACTTATATATAACTTAAGTTATATCTATATAACTTTTAACTTAACTTATATTATTTTAAAATAACTAACTTAACGAGTTAAAAAAAAATCATTAACTTGCTCAGCATTTCTGTTATTATTTTGAGGAACTAGTAATTGATTTTCTTGGTAAACCAATTGATGATTCACAAACCAAAGATACAGACGAGTTTGATAAGTATTTATCTAGTATTTGTGAACGACGGCATGATGCTCTTACATCAATTAAAATTAAAAATTAAATGAATCGATTTAGGGAATATAAAGAAGAATTAGACATTGTTAAACAAGGAAAAACTGGACTTGAACAACAAGTGAAAGCTCTTAAACAAGTTGCAAATATCAGTAATGATATGTTAAAAATCAGAGAAGCCCATGTAATTATATTAAATATTATTTATTATTTTGCCCTAAACTTAGCACAAGATGTATAAAGTCTTAGATTCGTTTACGTGTTTATCATTCAATTACATCAACAATCCTTTTATTCGATTCTCTACTACACTATAAATATATAAGTACTACACTATACTTTTACAATGTATTTGTAAATTAAATTTATTCATTCACTTCTGGTTTCTACAAAGGATTATGAAACAAATTTCATCGTCCTAAGATTATATATTTATATTGATCATATTATATAAATATATCACATAATATACTAAAACATTAAAATAAATATATTGATTATTTTATTTATATGTCTGTAAATCTGTAATAGGTTAATGATTTAAAAAAAAAAAAGATTGCATGAAATGGAATCACAAGCGAATGAATGTTTAGCTGACTTACGTATTGAATACCAGAAGCAAATTGATAATATTAGAAATTTACGATAGCTTTACGAAAGAATGGCAGAAACTGCAGCAATGGGACGTGAAATGGAAGATAAATTAATAAAGAGAGAGCAAAAAACTCTCTATCAAAATCAAAACTGGCTGAAGAACAAAATAGTAGGTATGCAAGGCATGAATGATTTTATAGCGAAACTTTAAACTGATGTTATAGGAAAACAAACTGAGTATGAAAATAAGAAAGCAAAATATATAACTATATCTGCAGTTAGAAAGAACCTTAATTAAGAGATGTCTTTAGACAATAATTTATTCACTACATTATTATCGGGTGATGAAGGACCAGATTTTGATCGATTTGCTCAAATGCTTGAGAAAAATGGAGAAATAATATCTGATATGACATTTAATGGGGATATTATTATTTACACAGCTTCTGTGTTAATGGAAATTACTGGTAATACATTAGAACTCTGAAAATAGAATTAACATAATAAGTGAGATATTAATAATAACCTAGCATCCATTCAAGTAAATACAAATCAAATTCTAATATTTTATAATTTTAATGATTTTATTTAATTTAACTTTTTTTTAATTAAGTGAAACAAATACTAGAAGTGATATCAGGTTACCTGGACGAGTTACATGTCAGACAAATTGCTAGATCTATTGATCGCCAAACTACATCAAACGCAAATTCAGATAAAACATCTCAACGATTATAAAAGGAAATAAAATAATTACATTACTATTGTTTTATATATCGTATGTGTTCTTAATATTATTAATTTTCTCTGTTTATTTTTAAATTAAAAACTACAGAAATCTAGGTGATAAATAACTAAAATTGTGTGATATTATCAAATGATAATAGACATAATAAAAATAACAATTATTTGGCAAATGTAAGTAATATTTTCATGAACAAATATAACTTGTTCAATAATTACCTTAAATATACTAAATATTATAATAATTCTATATTTTTATTGAAAACTAGTGACTTAATGATTATATTTTTGTCATTATACTAAATGTATATTTAATTACAAATTTATTTTAAAATAAAATTATATTAATTTGTTTTTTTTTTAATAAAATTTGAATTTGAATTTTTTTTATATACCTATGGTTTATTATTGTTTAATTTTATTATTTAACTTAATATTATTATTTATATATATATAATATTATATTATTATTATTTTATGAATATACCTAATACCTATTATTTTATAAGATTAATATTCTCAATTAGTTGGATATGACACAAAAATAAGGAACACAAATGTGTTTTATAAATAATATTATTCATTGCACTATTAATATTTGGAATAATTTTTATTATTATATATTTAAAAACACATATAAATAATAAATAAATTATGAATTTAATGGTTTAACCATTTTAAACTGAATTCAAATTTTGTTATCTATACTAAAATAATATTAATTTATTATTATTATATTACTTAAAATTAATGTTCATAGAATTTATTAAATCTATTATAATAATTAGTAATTTCTAATAAGTAATAGCCATTATATGATTTACAACCATACTCAAATACATACAAAGAATTAATGAAGATTATATTAAAATTTTCAGAAACTATGTAATGTTTAATAGGTACATTTCTTTTCAGAAATTCGATCATCCTTGACTATATGTAATAAGTTATTTAATTATTTTACATCTAAATGAATCTATTTTTACGTCCATTGTATGTAATTTTTTATCCATCACCAATTTGAATATTTTTTTATAAAGATAAATCAAATAGGTATTTAATAATATCTTGCATCATTTAGTTGAATGATATTTTTCCAAATATAAAGTTGCCCAATGCCATTGGATCTTCGGATGCAAAGAATTCCACCCAATATTTAGCGAATTCCTCACGAGAAACTTGAATTGTACCATCCTATATAAATAAAAACATAAATAACTAATTACAACATTCATTAAGTAAATTAATATGTATTCCTAAGTATTAAATTATTAAAAAATCAATACAAATTATAATACAAAGAATAATTAAGGTACAAACATAAATTGATAAATTAAATACATAATCTTTATACTAACTGAATTATGTGGTTCTAATATCTTAATATTTTATTTTTATACTATTCTTATATTTTACTAAATTTGAACCTTTGAACTTTCAAATTAAATGTATCTGACAAATATTTCAAGGTTTTAGATGAATTCGGTATTTATGTCAAAATATAATAAGATAATGTGAAAATCGAAAAGAGAATATGAAGTGTCCATGTAGAAAATGCAACACCATTACTTCCGGTCACGTCAATTTCTAGACGGATTACCGGTTGAATTACAACTTCTATCATAAGATTCACTACTACAAGTTAATCGTTAAAAGGTTAGTATACCTTTGAGAATCGTTTGAACGCATCTGCAGCTTCCGCTCTAGGCACACCGTTATTTTGGCAAACATCACAGAATTCTGTCTCGTCAATAGAACCATCACCTACAAATGAAATAACACAATAATTATTCTTAATAAATCTTTATTTTAGAAATAATTTCAAACTTCTTTTATTTGTGTTCATTATAATATTTTATAATACGCTGTTATCAAGTATTGATAATATTAATATTAAAATTTGCACTTATAATTATAGACAGATTTAAAATAAAATCATAGATATAATTGGTTTTCAAGCAATTTTTAAGAATTATAACAAAATCGTTAAAAACTAGGTACGGTACATGGAAGGTTTTAACTTCTTTCAACAATCAGAAACGTAATATATAAATTACATTATATATAATTATCATTATTTTTATTTTTATTTTTTTTATTACCTGAAGTATCGACGAGATCAAACATGAAATTCATATAGTTAATTTGCCATTCTTGAGGTGCACATGGATTTTTTGAAAATTCGTTCCACATTTCACACCATTCATCTTGAGTCACCTTTAAGAAAACAACTTTCCTTGTAGAAAAAAGTATAATATACGATAAAACTTTATTGGATATAATTTACAAAGAATATGTTATTTTTGTATAGGTACATAAAATAAACGATTTGATTACATATATATTTACATTTATATGTCTTTTTATTATTAATCGATTATTTTTTTTATAAAGATGAGCAGCTTAGGGAAATCTGAATAAACAATTTATTGTAAGGTGCTTTGAATAATGAATATATATATTTTATTCCTATAAAATATTTGAACTACCTCATTTTTAGACATGTTATAACTAGTAGCACGCGGTTATTTATCTAATATTTTGATAAAATTTAACATTTATAAGTAATACAAATCAACGTCAAAAAATAAAAACGCTAATTTGTGAATAAAGGCATAATATACTAGTATCACTAGTAATATATTACTATATTATTCTTTGTATCAATATTAATTCGCATGAATTTTAACCATAATGTTTATAATAATAAACTAAATTGAATTGAATATATACCTATAATATTAATTTAAATTCTATTATAATATAAGGTTCCCAAATAATTTAAAGAAAGTAAAAATTAGTTCAAATACCATAATCAATTAAATTATGATGACATACGAAAAATATAAAAAGTAATAACATAAGTGTGTGTAGGTATATAACTTATTTGAATAGTGTTCAACATTTACTGATATATTTTATATTTTTATCAAGATATACCTACGAGTATAAACCTAAATAAATCTATTTCTTATTGTTTCAAAAAAAAAAACTAAAAATTATATAATATTTCAGATGTTCAGACTTTTCCAAATACTCTTTAATGTAACATATTTATAACTTCATTACTTCAATTATTTAAAATTGGGTAAAGTTTATATGATAAATAACATTTGCGTGTTTCATTTTCCTTACTTGACCATCTTGATCTTTATCAGCACCAGACTGCAAACCATCCCAAACTTTTAATAGACAAGATCTGGTTTTTTCTACTTTTTCAGAGTCACCGCTCCAACCTCGCAGATTGCAAAATCTCTGAAAATAAATTCAAAATATTAAATTATCTTTTTATATTACGAAACAATAAGTATGATATTGTAATATATTTAACATTATTTGACGATCAATTAAATTCATATTTATAATTTATTAGTTATTTACATAGTACTGTACCTACAATAAATAACATAAAATACAATACAATATATTCATGAAATATAAATTTATATAATATAATCTAGTATAATACAGAGAAATTTTAAATTAATTAACACGTTAAAAATAACAACAATTCCACCTTTTAAGTTTAGCCATTAAGAACATATTTTTTCTAAATCCCAATATAGAAAAATTCACCTAAAATTATTTACTAACTGTTATTTAATTAACCCCAAGGGCGCCCATAAGAAAATTTTCAAGGGGGGGACAAAATCTAAATTTATTAATCTATTTGTAAATAGATTTAACCATGAGATAGAAATAGGTTTACATTATACTATTACATTATGTAAACCTAACTGGAAGATTATGAAAAATATTAATAAGTATTCAATCATAAAAGTAATTAATGAGTTATCAATTTAAATAATAATAATAATAATAATAGGTATATTATATAATATATTAAATAAATCGAACACTTAACATTTTAGATTCTGAGCGAAGCGAAGAATGTATTGGTTTTACAATGATGTGTGACTTTTTTTTTGTTTTTTATGTCTAAAAACACTATTACGACCAGAAATAATGCTCCGATTGTCCGATTATCACGAATAACATATCTTTCCGGTAGGAAAGTGGATGTAGTTGGAACTTTAATTTAGGTAATTTTTCGAATTTCTCAAAATTGATCCTAAGCGGTATATTTACATATTAGTATATTACTTAACATTATATGAAAATAATAGAAAAATCCCTAGTCTCAATTTTTTTATAGCTGTTAAAAGTTGATATTTTTAGTTTAATCCAAAATATTATGAAAAAATGACGAAAAATGGCATTATCTGACTGAACTTGGCTCAGAATTGTTTTTTCGTATGCAATGATTTATCATGCATCAACTTTGTTGAGTAAATAAACTCATTATACAAAAACATTAAAGTTTGTATTATATTTTCAAATTCTGATCAAAGTAACCAGATTTTCATGATTTTCGATTATTCCAGGGGAGGGACATGTCCCTCCCTTGCCCCCCCATATGGGCGCCCATGATTAACCCTACCCTTTCTATAACAAAAATTGTTACTGTTTAAACAATTTCAAATTTATAATTGTATTTCAACATTATTTTTTTCTATCAAACAAAATATTTCAAAAATCGTTAAAACCACGAAGCTATAGTTTACGTTGATTGCATTTTACAATTACAATGTCAAGTGTATAAAAAATAAAATAAAAATATACATTATGCCTACAGATTAAATGCATTGCTATTTCGTTCGAAGAAGATAACAAAAGATAACAACGAATAAAAAGTCGCGAAATAACAATGTATGATATTATAACGTAGGACTTCCAAGATTTTGTTATATCGTCATTTATGAATTATGACCGATAGCATTAATTTTAATATTATTATAACTCTTTTATTTTTATTATTTTTTTTTTTTATTATTATTGAATATTACTATTTTGGAAATTCGTTAAGATATAATATATATGTATCAGTATTCTTCAATAAAATTTTCAAAATATTTCCAAATTTTTTGGTTTTTCTATTAATTTTTATTTAAAAGTATCGAGAAATTTTAAGAAGAATATTCGTATGGATTCTAAGATTTTCATTTAATCTAAAAATATCAACTTTAAACAGCTATAAAAATAGTTGAGTCAATGGATTTTTCAAATATTTTAATATCATGTTAAGTAATATGTACACATACTTCGGTAAAATGTTCACAACTTTATATCCAAAATTACCAATTTTATCAATCATTATATACATAAAAACGAGAATTTTACGAAATATTCAAAGTCCTATATTTTGTAGAATAATTAAGATAACGGTTCAAAATTTTATAATATATAATACCTATATGAATACTCAATATAAAAAAAGACACACATTATTGTAAAATGAATACATTTCTTGTTTCGCTCAAAATTTAAAATAATAATATTTATTATACATAAAATAAAACAATATAATTTTATAAAGTATAATCTATACAAGTACTCGTATTTACAGAAAACAAAAATATCAATTATATTAAATATTGGTTCATTGAAATTTTAAACAATTTAATGTTATTCAATATTACTATAGAAGTACCTAGGTATAACATTTAATATTTTTGTATTAATCGTGTTCCATTTTGGATTGTCGATCTGTTTGTTTTATTCTATATTGTTGTTTTTGATCTATATTCTTTTCTATAATATAACGTCATGTCGTCGTACTTTAAACTAGTATTTGGTTTTAACTATAAAATTGTACATTTACGACACTCAAAAACGACTTTTAGGCTACTTCTTTAGTTCCAAAAATGTATTTTCATAAAACATTTAACACTATTGTAAATCGATATGATATAATATATTATATCTATACTATAAAAAATAAATAAGAAAAAAAAGGAATTATTTTACTTATATTAAAAATATATAATATAATGAATTATTATTAATATAATTAAATTCGTATTAAAAATAAAATTGTAAATTGTAAATTACTATAAACTCTTGTTACCTAGATAATATAAATCATATATGTATATTACGGTGCACCCGCACCCGAATTACGTGCAAAAATATAAAAACTGGTTGAATTGCATGCACGGTTTTTTCAAGATAAGTCTGAATTTCATGTGTGCCACATTTTTGAAGCAGGTCTGAATTAACAGGAAATCATATTATTTTATATTATGAATTTTGTATTACATAATAACATAATGCATTATGTTGGTATATTATTATGATTAAGAACCTATTACAATCAGTTGTATTTAAACAGCGAAAATGGTTGCAAAAATTATGTTTAGTGAAAGAAATAAAAAATTAGTTATAATAGACAAATATATATTTTATTTTCATAACTTATTGATTTCGTCGATGATTTATGGTGGTCGATAGTCCAAAGTTTTAATTTTAATGTTAGATTATTAGTAATTTTAATTTTATAAGTATGAACGCGAAAAGTGTAACTGTAACGACGTGTCGACGTAGCCGTTCAAACAATAATTTGAGATCAATATTATAAAATTTAATTTAATTTATTAAGCATGATCTAATTACCCCAAATAATATCATTATTATTATCCCTGCATCAAAAAAATCACGCACTCAGTTCAACCAGTTTATATTTTATGGTTTTTCCTCACGCAATTTGGTTGCAGCCATATAATACGTATATATAAATTTATATAATATAAATATAACATAAATTTTTTACCTATATAGCTAAAATAAATATATTTAAAAAAAGTTTAATATTGTTAAAAATGTAAATATAGTCTTATATACATAAACAGACATTTCCCTATAATTAATTAATTTTTGAGTATATTATTATAAAGAATGATATTGAAAATAAAATAAAAATAATAACTCACTTCGATGGCAATCTCAAAATCTTTCTTGTCAATAGTGCCGCTAGAATTGACGTCTGAAACACATCAAAAATGAACATTAATAAATACTTGGAACAAGTATTTGACATTAATAACATGATAGTCCACGAACGCAATAATGAAAGATGACAATGAAAAGATGTTCATTGTTCACACTTAACCATTCCGTTCAACAAAAAAATATATATATATATATATGTATATATGTATATAACAATAACAATAATGTTCTTTAAAATGATAATAATAAAAAAAAAAACTTTAATTATTTATTTTATTTTATATGAATTCATTTAAATATTATATTTTGAATGATACTGATAATTAAAATAATACTATTAATATTTAATATACATAAAATGAGGAACTAACAACTAAAATTGAGTTTCTCATTTTCACATTCTAAATATCGTATACTTACACTATACAATTGTGTGGTATAAAAATATATTTTAATTCGTGGTCCATTTTGTCAACATGTAAATAATAAATTTATGTATTTTTATGATTTATTTGGCTATAAAAAATTTAAATGAAAAATATAATACATAACTTAGATATATATAATATGTTCCGGCAATGTGTATATTGCCAACCAAATTTGAGAAATACATATAGTATTTTTAAAATAAGTAAAATTGGTTACAGGGCATTTTAATACAACAAGTATTTTCGAGTAACGCAAATCTATAATATAATATTTATTATACCTAATATAACATATTCTCTATTTATAAAATATTGGTTTAAAGCTTTGGTAAAAACGTGCCCTGCATAAAATATTAATATGCTAACTTTAAACTTAAAATAATATTAAGTATATTTATTTTTATATTAATAAACTTGCATAAAATATATCAACAAATATTTTATAATATTTTATATTTGTATAAAATATGAATGTTCAAGAAATTATTGTTGATTCATATTGTTTATTATACTAGACATTTCGTCTTTTACGATTGTATGTTATATTATGCAAATTAATCTTATAAATTTATAATTGACAAATTAAAACTTTTCGTTTATGTGTAATACAGTCACAAATTATCTATAATAAAATTATATTATAAGATGTGTACCTATTTTAGTTTTTGTACAAGACACAATAAAATAATTAATTTACTATTTATAAAATACATTATATTAATAAATATATTAAAAATTGCCACAGTACTTTGTTCATAAATTGCAACGCTTATAGACAATGTTGAAATTGGCATAAACATATTATACATTATAGAAAACATTAAAAATATCTATTATTTTTATTCTATTATGAATAAAATCAATATTATATTATTTTATGGAGATAAAGTGTAACAGAATTATCAAAAATTAAAGAAAATATAATTACATTTTTTAAATATGGTATAAAAATTAAACATGCTTGTAATAATACAAAAACTCTAAAATATCTAATAATAAATAAAAAAAATTTTTTTTATTCGGTTTAAATAAAAATCAATTAGGTACCTAATAAAACAAATATTATTATAAACAAAATCAATTGCGCAATACAAATTTAATAATTAAAATATTTACCAAAGAAGACATTGAAGACATATATGAGCTTGTTCTTCCTGAATGGTGAAATTGAAGACATGATTTTTTGTATATATGAATTTTTCTTAATTAATGAACTATAATAAAAAAAAAATTACCAATAATAACAGTTAGTTTACGATAATAGTATTTTATTTTATATTAGATTTTGAGCAAAGAGAAGAAAACATTGTTTTTTATAACTATGTGTGTCCTTTGTTCTATATGAAACTATAAACACATTTTTTCAAACAGAGATAATGTTACAATTACCAAAAATAGAGAATGTTTTCGGTAGAAATGGTACTACTGGTAGTACATGGTACTTTATTAGGTCGTTATTAAATTTCTCAAAATTGTGCTTATGCGAAAAGAAAAATTATCTACATCTGTTGAAAATTAGGAATATTTATATAGAAGCTATAATTTTGTCAAATTTTATTTAGAATATTTTAAGGTTTCTCAGAAAATTTTACAATAATGTGTGATTTTTGTAATTTTAAAAGGATGAAATTTTATTTTGAGTTATAGAAGTGGTTCGATTATCATAAATTGGGTATGCTTTCGATAGAGAATTATATAATATATTTAATACTTTCTTTAGATAATATTTTGAATTTAGAAATTATTTTCTTTTGTGTTTAGGAAAAATATTTGTATGTTTTTTTGTAAGTTTTATAAATAATATAATATTTATAATAATATTTCTAATTATTAAGAATAATAAAAAGATGAGCTGATACTCCTGCCGCACAGGATACAGGTGTGCGAACCATAGCGTTTGATTTTAATTAGAATTTTTCGAAAAAACGATTCTGGGCGAAGTTCAGTCAGATTATAATTTTCGTTTAAACTAAAAATATCAACTAAAAACAGATATAAAAAAAAATTGAGATTACAGATTTTTCTAATATTTTAGTATAATGTTAAGTAATATGTAAGTATACTTCAGTAAAATTTTCAGACCTTTATACCAAAAATTAACAATTTTATCAAACATTATATACGTAAAAACGAGAATTTTACGAAATATTCAATGTCCAATATTTTGTAGAAAAACTAACATAACAGTTCCAAAATTTTACCACATCTTTATAATAGCTGTGTGAACACCCAAAAAAAATTTCAGGTCTCTATCTTAAAAATTGCCTGAGTTATCGTAAAATGTAGAAATTGAATTCGTCAAAATTTCATTATTCGTGAAAAATGCCGCTTTTTCGTCATTTTTTTCGAAGTTTTTTCTACCGCTTAGGGTCAATTTTGAGAAATTCGAAAAATGACCTAAATAAAGTACCAACTAGATCCACAATGCTACCGGAAACATACCATATTCGTGATAATCGGATCATTATTTCGAGTAGTAAAAATGTCTTCAGAATAAAAAAAAAAAAAAAAAAAAAAATCACACATCATTGTAAAACCAATACATTCTTCGCTTCGCTCAGAATCTAAAATGTAAGTACATTTTTCCACTTGGGCCTTCAGGTGCTCAGTCCGCCCCTGGTAAGTATATTGTAATATATCATAAATGTATTTGAAAAATTATAATTTATAAATAAATAATAATTTATTCATTTTTATATGCAATTTTGAGTATAATATTTAAAAGAAAGTAGTTAATTTTATGTACTCGTATAAATTGTTTAATTTTTTTTTAAAAAAATTATGTTAAAAAGTTATTTTCTTTTTTTTTTCACTTAACTATTGACTTAACTGAAACATTAAAATATTTCATAAACTATTAACTGTGAAATTTTCCTATTTATATAAATTAATTTAATTTAACTCAGTTAAAAAAATACATTAACTTGACCAGCGTTGTATAATACTAGTATTCAATAAGTAGGTATGTACTAATTTAATATTTGTTTATCAATAAAAAGTTAATGTAAATGTGTTAATTCCAATTGTGATTATATTCCCAACAAATGCGATATATTGATATTATATATTGTAATGTTAAAAGTGTTAACTTTAATAAAAAATTCATTAATATTAACTTTGTCAATACAAAATAAAAAGCATGATGGGTATAATTTATTAATTAATAATTCCATAAACACCGGACGAAAAGGTTATTACTTCCAATTATTTTGGTTGTCTAACTTTCTTTAGCTACATAGTCGATATTTATTTCGTATAGGTACCTAATCCATTGGTAAAGTTGATTAAAAATATCTACTTGTATTTTGATACAATAATATAATAATAAAAAAATATATATATAAATGAGTAGTATTTTTTATTTTTGTTATATATTATATTATTTTTATTATTGATTTAAGATTTAGTGGTAATATCACCTAATAAATATCACCTAAATATATCATACCAACGATTTCTCATCGTATATTATGTTCACATTGTAATATAAGTAATATAAAATACTCTTTATATACATGATAGTACCTATATAAATATTAGATATAAAATGGCACGTGCATTTTGAAATTTTCAATTACCTATTGAATAATATTTGATACTACCTAATTAATATGAAAATTATGTATATTCATTTTTTTGTAAGTATTAAATTAAAACCCACGATGTAGTAAATTTTGAGTACCTATATGATATATTGATATGAATTAATAATGTGTAATGATAGAGCTGGAATTCTTTAATCATAGAACTAATCGAGTATTATCTTGATTTTGTTATAATTTAATTAACTCTTTATGTAATATGTAAAACATAATTTTATATTATATAAATAATTTTTTAAATTAAAATAAATTTGACATTTGAATTAATAAATTTGTTTTATGTGTACTTACAAAATTATTTATGAAGTTTGCATAAAATGTTATTTTATTAATAACAAACATAAGTATTATTAATTTATTACACAGAATATAACATAATTTTAATATTAAATTAAATATGAACTCAGAAATTTATAAATATTACTATATTATAATCATTTTTAATATTATTACCTCATAAAAGTAAATATTGGTTAAAAACAAAAAACAATAATTTTAATCTATTAATATAATATTATAATATTAATAACTTATCAGTATTATAATATATAATATTAACACTAAACTTTAATTAAATAAAATCATTTTATTTTTGTTAAACTAATAATAGATAATGTCAACTAAAAATACTCGAAAAATTTAAATATATTATTAATGTTTAAATTAAGTATTATTTAATTGACCCACAAGAGTATTTTTATCAATAGTATTATTTAGTATTATTAATTAATTATAATTAACTATTCTATAATAATCTATTTAATACTTTTTACTTAAAGTTTCAATTTAAATACTTAAATTAATATTTTATTCGAGACTAATAAAGTAATAAAATAGATTTCTCCATTAAAGTTAAATAATAAATTACTTAAAATATTAAATTCTGATCGAAGCGAAGAATATATTGGTTTTACAATGATGTGTGATTTTATAATATATATTATATTATATTTAAATTTAATATTTAACAAGTGATCACTGAATAATTTAGCATTTAAATTTGAAAAATTTTATCAAAATTTCATACGCTTCCAAAATATTATACATATTGTCATATTGATTTTTGAACTCGTCAATAAATGTTTAAATTCACAAGCATCACTTAACTAAATTAGCTAAATCAATAATACATACCTATAAACATATTTTTTGAATTATTTTTTATTTTGCTTATGACATTATCGGATTGTAAAAAATAAATACAATTACAATAAGATGATATAGATAATTAATAAACTATAAGATATTATAACAAACAAACAAACACTATGACTATAAAGGTTTATATGTAACTAGATAGGCAGACTTGGTAGCTTTTGGATTACTATCTTTTAGTCTTACAGTCTTAACTTCAGATCCTCCATCAATTTCACTGCAACCGCGAACCGCCTCTACTTTATGCAGTTTCTCCAGACCTCCAATAAAATATGTTTGTGGGCATTATCAATAATATGACGTATTGTTTGTTGCATTCCACATTCACATAGAGGGGATTCTACCTTTCCCCATTTGTGCATTAGGTAGTTGCATTTCCCTTGTTCCGTTCTTGCTCTGTTAAGTTTTGTCCACAATGCCCTTGGGAGTTTGAAACCTGGGACTCTCAGCTCAAGGTTGTCTATTAGACATTAGTGAAACGTTCCGCACTCCAGAATTTTTCCATCGCTTCTTCCAGATTTCCACCATTGAATCTTTTGCTGGTTCCAGGTCCCATATCGGATGTCTTGATTTCAATATTTTAGGAGGGTGTGCTGTGAAGTCGTCATGTAGAGGAAACTCGAGATGTTTTGTAATTTTTTGGATTAACCTTTCTGTGTATTGCAGTCTACGCAAGTCTGGTGGAGTAATGTTAGCAAGTGTTGGCAGTCATTGCATTTTTTGAATGAAAATTCTATACTCATTTACTTTTATAAAAAGCCGTAAGATATAAAATTATGATATATTATTAATTATTTTGTACATCTCATATTCTAATAATATTGTTTGAGTTTATTAAAGAAAAAACAAGTTTAATGAAAGTTTTTACTTGTTGTGATTTAGTAGTATTTTAAATATTTTTCAAAATAAAACCATATTTTATATTTATGTATGAAAAATAAACATTATTACTCTACAAAATGCTATTTGTTGATGAAATTATTATATGTGCAAATTATATTTTAATCGAAAACATTTTTTTTTTTTTTTTTTTTTAAATTCATTGTTAGTATTCTAATTATAATATAAAATACTATATGCATTATGTGAATTGATTATGAATTAATTTAAATAGACATAATATACAATGAAGTAAGATATTTTATTTCTATCCATTTATATCTCGCAATAAATTGGAAATAATTGATTAAAACGGTATCGGTAGATCGTAGGAGATAAGATTTCACAGTCTTAAAATCAAAAATACTGATATTATTATGAATTACTTAGAAAAAATTACAAATTTAAAAATGTATAAAGTTCTATTTACAAAATACAAATAGTCATAAATACGAGTATAATATAAACTATATTATAAACTCATAAAACTCTGGTTAAACTCATTGTATAATAAGTATAAAATTGAGCAAAATATCAGAGAAGAGTATAAATTATTATTTCGATCACGATGTCACCTATTCATATTATTATAAACACAACTGACACAAAGGTAATATCATCATCAGACATTTGGTAACATATAGGTACACATAATAATATTATTATGTGTATTATGTACTCATATGTTATATACACAACGTTCATAATACATATATTAAAGCTCCGGGGCAATTGAAATGGGTATGTTACCTTTATCAGTATCGTCTATATAATAATATAATTTCCATCCATCATAAATAGTTGTCTGTGGTACATTATACATACTTCGTCAGTTTCACCCTCAGTATATATTATTCGACCTCGATTATTTGAAGAGGTCGTTTTCTTAATAAAATATTGATATTGACTGATTGTTTATGAATTTTTAATGTTTAATCTTTAATGAAAATATACCTGTAGCCTGTAGGTACCAAATTCTTAATTATTTAATTTTAATTAAACGTAGATATAATACAAATAAAGAAGGTATATGGTCGTATATTTAAATCATTGATGTATTAAACTAACATCTAATGTATTTTTATAATTATTTTTTCTAAACTAAAATTATTTAACCAGTACAAAAATAAAACCGTAATTTAACAATAGATACCATAATAAAAAATATATAAAAAATGTATTTTACATGATTTAAATGATTTTTACATGATTGAATGTGAAATTCTTTAGTATTAATATTTAAAAAAAAATAATTTAGACTATTTACTTTAAAAGAATAAAACATTATTATTAATAATAATAATATTTTAGATTTTGAGCGAAGAGAATTTACAATGATGTGTTTTTTTTATGTGAGAAAACATATTAAAAACAATTTTACTACCCAAAATAATGTTTCCGGTTAGTAAGTAGATGTAGGTGGTACTTCATTTTGGTCATTTATCGAAATTCTTAAAATGGACCATATCCCTATGCGATAGAAAAAACAACCAAAAATGATGAGAAAACGGCATTTTCAAGAAATCAGAAATTTTGACGAATTTGATTTCAATATTTCACAATAACTCAGATAATTTTAAAGTTAGAGAGTTGAATATTTTATTTGATATTTACATAGGTACTAAATATAATATATGTAATAAAATTTTGGAACCGTTAATTTAATTTTTCTACAAAATATAGTAGGTACTTTGAATATTTCATAAAATTTTTGTTTTTATGTATATAATATTTGATCAAATTGGTAATTTTGGGCATTAAGGTTAGAAAATTTTACTCATGTATACTTACATATTATTTAATATCACATCAAAATATTAGAAAACTCCCTTGTTTAAATTTTTTTATAGCATTTTGAATTTAATATTTTTAGTTTAAACGAAAATCTTATAATCCGTACAAATATTTTTCTCATTTTTTTAAATACATTTACAATAAAAATTAATAGAAAAACCAAAATATTTTGAAATTTGCTGTAAATTTGATTGAAGCATACTGATATACTCGTATATCTTAAGGTATTTCCAAAATATAAGGAAAATCTCAAGTCTCAATTTTTTCGATAGGTGTTTAAAGTTGAAATTTCAGTAAAATCAATATTTAAAGTCTTTATATGAATTCTTTTTATTATATTTCAGTATTTTACATTAATGTTAAATAACATTTTTTTAAAAATATTAAAGCTAAAATACATTTTACTTAACTCAGTTCCAATAATTGTGATTTATTACATATACGATTTTTTTATAGTTGTTTAAAGTATAAAAAAGAAAGGGAAGGGATAAAGGTGCAAAGTGCAAGTGATGGATTTTGATTACAATAATAAATCATTACATTAGAAAAACAATTCTGAGCGAAGTACTCTCTGCAGATTTTAATATTTAGGTATCTAGTTTAGGGGTTTTATGATAAATTATTATTTATATTGAACGTAGAGATTGTTAAATAAAAAAAATTTAATCGGTACATATGTATCTGATGAACTTCGCTCAAAATCGTTTTCACGAATGAACCTATAACGATTTATCATTGCATTCAAATTGTAATCAAAATTCAACACTATTCTCTTTACACCTGTATCCCTTATTCCCTTTCATGGCTTTTTTAAATTTTAAGTAAAACGAAGAATGCATTTATTTTAACAATGATACAATAGTCAATAGTGTGATATTTTTATTAGAGAACGATGATTTATCATTCTATCATTCCTTCGTCATTAATTTAATAATTTGTACGTAAGGATATTTTACAAATTAATAAAATAGTAATTAGGTACTCTCATATTATACCTAGTTTTCAATCTAAATACATAAACTTATTATGCACATATAAATATATAATACATTCAAATTATAATGTAGGCATTATGTAAATTTACAAACAGAGAACAATTGATCATAATAATATACCGAAATGGATGCCTATAATCTATATATGCATGAATTTATAATCATGTTAATATACCACAACCAACCACAATAATATTACCCCGGTAATGGTACTCTGTCTTGTTTCTTCACGAAGGGGTTTTCATTTAATGTAATTTCACAAACTGTCAAAACTCAAAACACGTCATTCCACCCTTACACGCGGCAAGTGTTTTCCATATTTATCTTTTAGTTGGATGGTTGGCTGGTCATGACGGATCGGTTAATGAATGTACTGTATATTAGATGTGAGTATATGCGTACGTGTACGTATACAAGGTTTATGCAACAGCGGTGAAGAACGCGACTGAAGGGTGTAGCTCTTAATGAAAAGGGATCGTCGCGAACAACATACCGAAACGAAATAATGGTCAAGAATGCGGTATACCTCAAGGCCGAGATTATATACCTAAACCGTAGTAATTGACAATCGGTGTTCATCGTGACGTGTACTGTATTGTAATGTGTATGTATTTGGTTGTATAAAATAAATGTCTATATACCCAAAGACTGAGGACTATTTTTTATTTTGAGCAAAGCGAATAATATATTGGATTTACAATGACGTGTGTCATTTATTTTTTTTTTTTTATGTTTTTTATGTATGAAGACACTTTTCAACACGAAAAAATTGTTCGATTTTTACAAATAGTAAATTTTTCCGATTGGAAAGTGAATGTAGTTGGTATTTTCTTTAGATCATTTTTCGAATTTATTAAAATTGATCCTATGTGATAGGAAAAACGGCATTTTTCACGGTAATTGAAATTTTCATAAAATCGATATCAATATTTAAACTCAGACAATTTGAACTTAGAGACTTGAAAATTTTAAAGTATTCATATATGTACTAATATACGTGATAAAGTTTTGGAACTATTAGGTTAATTTATCTACAAATTTTAAAACTTTGGATATTTCCTAAAATTTTCGTTTTTATCTATATACCAAACATTAGTATTTGATGAAATTGCCAATTTTAAGTTTACTCATATATCACTTAACATAATACCAACATATTAGAAAATATTTAAGTAACAATTTTTTTTTTAAATGTGTTTAAAGTTGAAATTTCAGTAAAATCAATATTTAAAGTATTTATATAGATTCTACTTATTATACTCGTATTTCAATATTTTATAAAATATTAAATAAAATTGACAATCAATTTTATTGAAGTTCAAATACAAATTACTTAACTGTGTTCTAAATATTATTGTGCACATTACATTTACGAATTATTTTTTTTTTTTTTAGCTCTTTAAAAGATAAAAAGAAAGGTTTATACTGTTGTGAAAGGGATGATGAAGGGATACAGGTCTAAAGAGGAAATTGTTAAATTTTGAATAAAATCTGATTACAATGATAAATCATTACATTCGATAAATGATTTTGAGCTAATTACTGTCATATTTAGGTATTTATAAAACTCCTTTAAAGGTTTTATGGGCATTTGTATTGAACCTAGAGACTCTATGAACGTAAAAATTTTAATTAATACATATATTAACTGATGAACTTCTCTCAAAATCGTATTTCTGAATGTAATGAACTAATGAATAATGATTTATCATTCCATTGATATTTAATCATAATTTAACACTATCTTCTTTCGACTCCTATACTTTCAATAGCTCATATTTTTATTATTTCTTTTTTGGAAAATTATAAAACAAGATATATAATCATCAAAATCATTTTAAAAATTATTTAAAGTTTATGATTTCATTCAATTATTAATATGGTATTAATTTTACTGATAATTAATATTATTTGAAAATATAATATAACAATTTGGATAACATACGTAAACATCATTTTTAATTTAAAATATATTTATAAATTAAATATTAAATATTCTATATGATGTTCTAAAATATTAATAATCTAACTTATTAATAAATATATTTCTACTATTATAATATAACATAGCTTTTTAGATTATTAATATTGTATAATTTGAATTATTCTCAAAATTATTTTGTACAATTTATGATTAATAGACAAATTTAATTAAAATTTTAACCAAATTGTAATTGAATTATTACACAAAATAATTTCTCGTACTTAGCAAAATGTTTTTTCTTAAAAATACTTTGATGTATTTACCAACAACTAATTTGTTTCTGGCAAATTTATCCCGAGGGAGAACAAGGTTATTTCTCCGCAAAATATTAAATAAGAAAGAATACAAATACGGCTGCGAAGATTAAAAAGTTTTTACAAACATCGTAGTTCTTACTATGATATAGGTACATATTCTTATAATATTTTATTTTATTTTTTAATATTCCGGTTCAATAATCAAAATATGATGAATTTTTCTTATTAAATAAAACATCTTATGTAAGTATACGTATATTATAATATATTTATATTCATATTTCACAATATTATGTGTTAAATTAAATAAAATATAACTAGTTGCACATCTTTGAAATGTGAAATATGTATACTCATATAATATTAAATGTCGAAAAAATGGACAGTTATATTTATTATTATTATAATTTAAAGTAATACATTTTTTTTATTATTATTTCTTACTGAATAAAACTGTCATAAAGGAAATAATATTATAATAATGTATTAAAGGGTCTTTGTGTACAAATGATATAAACGCATAAAATGAATATAATAGCTTTCTGTACACGTTCAATGCAAGTAAATATTTAAAACTTTGTTTCTGTTTTTTATATACCTATATAATCAGTAAATTTTATGCTGAACCCACATTTCAGTAAACTCCATTTACGAAGTTATCAGAAATTTTACCATGCATATATTTAAATATATTAATTATAAATATTAAACGACACGTCGACACATCATATCAAAATAAACATTCTTTTAAATAATTTGTCTTCTTTCAATGAATAATAATGAGAAATTAAGGTAGGTAGGTACTTAACATTTATCAAGCCTTCTACCTTAAATATTTGCTAGTTATTTATAAGAATGACAAAGCAAAAACTAGGACAAATTAATATTATTATAATACTTTAAATGTGCCTACACAATAACATAAATTGACCTCAACCTAGTAAATTTATTTTTAATAAACAATTTATTTCTCAAAAAAAAAAAAAAAAAAAATAGTGATATAGTCACTAAACTATATAATGATAATTGAAAGTGAATAAGACCCTATGCCTTCTCCCCCCACTATGGCTGTGCTTATTTATACGGCATAGGCAAGTTTATTTTACTCGAAATTCGGATATAATATTTAAATATAAATAAATTTTAATATTCTATTTCAAGTAGTTTTTACGCATAATTTATTTGAAATGCTTAATAATAAAATTAATATTGCTGTTAAAAATAATAATATAATTGATATTATGTAATATTTATCATTGTTTTGTTCTACGGATATTTCATTGATAAAGCGATTCTGACAGACATTTCGACATTACGTCTCTGGGGGATTAACCAGGCAACGAAGCCTAATAACATTACAATGTTAATATAATAATATAGATACCGTACTTAATGTCGAGGGTAAGTTCAAGACTGAAAAAATACTGCATTGGTCATCGCAATATTATTTAAGTATCCAGTATTCCTAGTATATTTTCATTAAATCAATGTTAAAAATCGAATTACTTATAAAGTTCTTAAACTTTAATAAATAAATTAAATATATTATAATATTATTCTATAAACCATAATCTATATTATTATACATCAATAATATATCGCACGTGCCGTACTGCAATCGGTTGCCAAACAATTAGATATTTTTGGTCATAAATAGATAGGGATAATAACTTTGTTTTAAAACGGGAAAATACCTTTAATAAAAACTATTTTCCTCACCAATTTACACATTTTTATTGACAACATACAAATTAAATGATCATAAAAAACCATTATAATCAAAAATAGTATTTTAAAATTGAATAAAAATTTTAATTATTTTTATTCAAAATACATATTCGAGTAACTTTAAAAAAACATAATAAAAATTGAATTCGAATACTAAAAAAATAGTATTAAAATACTTTACAAGTATGGGTATTTGTAACATTAACAACAAACAAGTATCGTTCCAATGACATACTCGTATTTGCAGAGAAATATAAGGAATTAATCACCTCTTGGAATTATTTTTTAAGTAATTTTTATTTTAAAGATAAATTATTTTTTACTTCCTTATATCCCCTATAATGGATCCATTTAATATTTGACGTTTATATTCCATCCAAAATACTAAATATGCCATTGATCTTTCATAATCTTAACGCTGAAACTAAATACTCTTGTATAGATTAATATGTAACTATTTATAATATAAAAAATAATTATCTATTTATCTAATGATTATTAATTATTAACAATATGGAATTTATTTTATTTTATATATTTAAGATAATTAAGAAATATTGATAAAACCAAAATTTTAACCATGATTCATATAATTTTCATATCGTGTCTTTATAATACAATAGGTATTAATGTGTTCATAAATTTAAAACTATATAGTATTTGATTCGATAAAAATACAAGACATTCTAATTCATTTCAAATAAATTCAGTCAATTTCATTATAATTCTTTCTAAATGTTTTTTTCATTTTAGATACAGATTAGATATTTTGGGACCGGTCCAATGTGTGATCTACCAATAAAATGCTATTTATTCATCAAACTGTAAATCATACTGAAAATTTTGTGGATCCAAATACTGGAGCACATACTCAAACAATAGAGTCGTTGTGGAAGTTAGTCAAGTCTAAATATAATATAAAAGTTAATGGTGCATCTCCACTATTAGAACGCCAACTAAAAGAAGAATGGTGGCGGTCATGCCACCCGGTAAAAACTCAAATATTTGATGATTTCTTAGCAGATTTAAAAAATACTTTTATGTAATAATATAATATAAATATAATAAATAATTTATAATAAAATAACATTATAGCAAGTTAATCATACATTGGACCAGCCATTTTTTTGGTAGATCACACATTGGACCAGCCATTTATTGGTAGATCACACATTGGACCAGCATTTTATTGGTAGATCGCACATTGGACCGGTCCCGATATTTTAAGATAGGGGATGTAGCAAGAATAGTGTGAAAATTTGATTAAAATTTGAATGCAATGATAAATCATTGTATTTGTAGAAGCGAAATTGAGTGAAGTTTAATCAGATATAGGCATTTAGGAAGACTCATTCATGGACACTTTTATAAGTGATGGACAATAACGACGAGTGATTAATAAACCAAATGGCAGTAGCAGATGAGTAAATTAGATTACTGATATAAAAAAAAATTAGTTAAAACCACAAAATAAAAATAAAACAACCAAAAACGATAATAATTTATCCATAATCACTATAAATTTCTAATTTTGTCAAATGTGTTATTAAATATTTTATTTTAACTCAGAAAATATTGAACTTATTGACTTGAAAATTTTATTGGGTGTTTAAATATTATTATGTGCAATGTGCATTATATATGTGATAAAATTTTGAAACATTTACATTTAAATTAGAATGCATATTAATAAGTATGTAAATATTTTAATCAAAAACTTATAAAGTTATAATCAATATTATCTGACTGAACATCGCTCAGAATCGTTTTTCGTATACGATGATTTATACACTCCATATCTGTATTTATTTTAGCTTGGCTTAAACAATTTAAATAATATCCCCAAAAAAACACAATATAGCATATAGACAAATAAAATCTAAATCGCCACAAAATGTATGAAATACAATATTGACAAAATGTAGTTTGGTGATATTAATTTTGTAAATAAATTTAATTTCTTTCGGAGAACGTATAAGTACAAGGGTACAACAATAGCTGGATCTGGATGATTTACTTTTTTACGCTTTGTCCATTTTTCGACAGTCGATTTATTTTAACAACCTTATTAATAATATTTACTTATGGTTTTGACAATATTTATTAACAATAACGTTTTTGTCAACAATAGAAATAACTTAGAAATTTTGTAAAGATTTAAAATTTTATGGAATGTCGCTACAAAATACAAACACGTTTTAAGTTTAAGGTTTAACCAACCACCGAAATAGATGACGATATTATTTTATAGTAGAAAAAATACTATAAATAAACAAAATCGCAATGAAAACATTAACGACAAATGAATGATTGTTCAATGAAATATTTTACTATTTGGAATATAACAATCTCGTTTTACAACTGAATTATTATTGTATGTTTATACTAGTATAACATTTTATATCAATTTTCGTATAAAAATCTGTTATATCTGTAAATAATAATGGTGTGGGTAAAACATAAATTATTTATTATAAAAGGATAAAAATAATTATGCTAATTGATCATCAATGAAAACATATTAAGAATAAAACAGAAAACGAATATAAAAATTAGTAATGGCTACTTACAGATAAAAACAAATTTCTTTCCATACCTATACATAAATACAGTTATCGCCAAAATAATGTTAAATTTGTACGTAATTTTTGCTGCTAAAAAATTATACATGCATTATTGAATATTTGGAAAACCACCTGACATATTTTATTATCACATTCAAAATATATTCAAAAAGCAATAATCGATTGTTCTACGATCGAATAATATATAATTTTATTGCATACGTTAATATTTAATATTACAATAATGATAATATGTTATACGGACGTGTTATCGCGATCACTTAGTATGTAACACGGGGCTGAGACATAAGATTCATAATATTTTTATATAAACCAAACGTAAATATTTTAAGAAAATGTAATGTCGGATAAATAATAAAAATAAATAGAGATTTGATATTCGATTTGTAATTTACATAATATATATTTTGAGTATCTACTTGTGACAATCGCAATGTTTTTCTCACAATATCACGTATACAGAGTAACATATAAAAATACGTTTTAAATATTATATTTATATCAGTCGATTCGGATTTGTTCCAGTTCAATAATCACCGAAGTCGCATTCAACGAGTACCGTTTGTACGATAAGACGTATATTTCTATCGATAATAATATACCTGTATCTTAAAAAAAAAAAAAATGTAAAACGTGGAAAATTCAAGTATGTACTATTCTTGTACATTATATTATAATAGTATTATATTGTATCATATAGTTATATTTTACTATTTTAGTGTCTATATATTATGTTATTGGAAAAATAATAAAAATATGTAGACATCAGAATAAAAAAGAAGGCATTACATCTTATAGTTTATATAATACATACCATATAATATTACCACACTTATTATTATTGCTATGTAGTACTTACATATAAGTAAAGAAAAACATTCCCCAATGTATACATAACACACTATCATTTAACTATATTGCTACAATATTTATCAAAATATTAATAAAATAAAATTAGTAAAATTTAGCTATTTGAAATAAACAAATTTAATTAAACGAAAAGTAATGTAAATTTATAATATTATAAACATATTATTTGAAAAACTAACTTGAAATAGCTTCCTTGAACGTAGTTAATTAATTAATGTAAATAGATAAGATAATATAAGATAATATAATAATAAGATAAATGTGTGTGTGTATATATATACATATATATTACCTACTTATCTTTTACACATTTTCAATTGGTTTTTGTGAAAAACTAAACCTAAATACGTATTTAAACTCCTGCGCCCATCCTTATACATTTATATCTTTCAATTTATATAAGTACCTACTTAATTAAGTATTTCTTTGTTATATATTTTAATATCATAAACTCTGTTTCATCAATTGAATTATTTTAATTTGTATATAATATTGTTATAGTTAATTATAAAGTTATAATAAGTATATTATTGTTTGTTTATTGCATATGCATATGCAAGAATTTCATTTTTTATATTTCTAGACAAACTACATTTCATTTTAATAAGCTTTCTCTTTTAAACATTCTCATACCAAATTGAATATTTAATTAAATTCTAGACCAACTATCAATTTGATATTACATATTAATTATTTAATATTCCTAACATACAACTTCATTTGTATATTTGAGGACCAAATTTATTTTAAAACTTCTAACTGAGTTTTTTCAATATGGGGAATAAAAACTTTCTTGAGATATGTCTACATCTCTTTAAAAAAAAAATATCGTAGAATAAAAAATATACGTTCGATTATAAACTTCTTCCGTCTAAATTCAATATACACATATGTAGTAGTCCTTAAAAGCTTAAAAATATAAAGTCATACGCCTATATTCTGTGTAATATACTAATATACAATTTAACAGTTGGTTTGTGATATATTATATGAAAAATGTATTAAAGTTTTTATTTTATTTTGTCAATTTTCTATTTCTCCACAGAAATCAATGCATAACAATTAAGAATAAACTAAAATAAAAGATTAAAGTGATAAATCTTTTTCTCCTCATCAGTATTAATAAAATCATTCGTAAATTTCCGCATGCACTACTTGAAAAATTGAAGAAAATAATTATAGTTTCACTAGTAGCATTATGCATACATTTTTAAGGCCTCTTAGTCACTGAGCATACTTAAGGATTTAGTAATAAAAAAAATTAATAAAATTAAATCTTGTCAAATCGAAAATAATGTATTTCATTAAACGTGTTGTGTACAAAGATTATGTTAGGAATCTGAATAGGATTTATTTCGTTCTAGAATTAATTAAAAATAATTGTCCTTGTTTTAGTATTATAGAGCTGAAATATTTTCCAGTTTCTTCTTCTAATTTGAACACGTTATCCAACTACGGTCCAAAACAATAAAACATATATTATAATGGCACGAAAACTATTACTAGTATTCGCGGTAACCAAACCCTGCAGTCAGTGGCAGAAATAAAAAAAAAAAAAAATAGCAAAAATATACAGTAAAAAATAAATATACCAGTATAATACTCGTATATATTATACATGAATATAATTTTTTTTTTTCAATCTGTCCCAAGGCTATAAAATTTATATTCGCGTAACATTTCTCTCTGACAAAGATGTTGCTATAGATTAACGCAAAAACAAAAAATTATAAGTATGTATTATACTATAGTATACATATTATATACATATTATTATTATTCTAATGATTATTATAATTTGATTGTTTTTTTTTTTTTTTTTTTAATATCTTACTGCTTAAAAAATATAAAATATAAAATTGTATTATACTTTTAAATTAAAATTTAAAAATAAATAATTCTACACGCAACGCAGACAATAATTATCCTAAATCTCTTATTTTTAATTCATTGTTTTACGAAAAACTATATAAATAAAAATAATCACTATAAAATTACAATTTTAAATATATAATTAATTCAATAAACTATGTAAATATATTTTGTATATAGTAATAGTAACGTTATAATATTATATTATATTAAAAATATTATTATTTATTATTATCACGATGTACTCCTAAAATATATTATAATTTTTTTTTTTTTTAATATGGAGTATATTTTCAGAAGATTTTTAATATTATCCATATTGATCAGATAATGACAGCAAACACGACAAAATATATACTTATTGTTATTATTATAATTATATACCAAATAAAAATTTGCTGAAAATACTTCTTTGTTATAAATTAGGTATAATAAGTTTGATATTAATAATACACAATATTATATCATTTAAATTTTCACCTCTAGATTTTTAATTTTTAACAAATGATATTACGGCATTAGATTTTAAACGAAGCAAAAAATTATTATTGGTTTTACAATGATGTGTCTTTTTTTCTTCTTTTTTTTATGTATATAAACACTTTTTCGACCTAAAATAATGCTACTATTTGCACGAATAGTATATGTTTCTAGTTGGAAAATGGATGTAATTGGTACGTTATTTAGGTAATTTTTGAATTTCTCAAAATTGATCTTATGCAATAGGAAAAACGACCAAAACATGATGAATAAATGGCATACCATTCCTGTTAGAAGGGGTAAATGTCTATAGAGGATAGTGTTGAATTTTGATTAAAATTTGAATGTATTGATAAATCATTATATTCAAAAAACTATTCTACTATTCGATGTATTTTTTTATTTTGATTTGGGAATTTAGGTGATTCATTTAGGGGTTTATGGGCATTTTTATTGTACATAGTGACTATTTAGTCCTGTATCTCTTCCAGAGCAGTATCACCTCTTCTTTTTCGAAAATTAAATTTAAAGTCATTAAATAAGTTATTAAAAATATATATTATTTAATTATTATTAATTGAAACAATACGTAAACACATTATTTTATAATAAAAGATAAATTTATTTACTGTAATTTTATAATATCCACCAATATTTAAATTTTACTTCAAATCATTAAATATTTAATAATAATTATATTTACGTATAAATAATATTGAAAACTATATAATGAATAAAGAATTCTGCATTTTTATTTCGTATCATATAAAAATATATCTATTGCAGTATAATAAATTTAACAGCTCGATTCATGCATTATATTTTTGACTGATGGATGAGATATTACATTACGTACATTGAAATTGTAGAATATAATGTAACCGAAATTCTCAGAATTTCTCAGAATTGTTGCTGTTAGTTTTATTTTATAATCTTAAGCAATTTGTATAATACAGTGGAAGGCGCTAAATAACTAAATAGATTTGAATAGAACATCCGCACAAAATAATAAGGTAAATGTTAAATTGTGAAGAAAATATTTTGTATAGAAATAAAATAATGTAGTATACCTATACATTTACCGAACTTCATAAATTATCCATTTTATATAAATAAAGTATATCTTCTTATAACTTCAAATAATATATTACATTTCGGATATATATTAAATTTTTCACATTTATTTAATATAATATATTTATATATAATAATAATTTGTATATAATAACTAAAATACGAGGATAATAACATGTTAAATTTTTAAATTATAAAATTAAATATATCACACAAGCAATTATAGCTATTGTTTGTTTTTCTAAATCAATGTCATATTCTATTTTATTTTTTAATAAAATTTGATAAACGTAATTAAATATAAATAAAACTATAGTACATTTTATTATTATGAAATAATTCATATTAAATTGCATCTAATAAAATTTATTATTTGACTACTCTTTGTAGTTTGTTATAAATATATTTTTTTTTTTTTCAAGTGATTAGGTAATAAATATAAAGAGATCTGTTACGCTCAATTTAATCAAACCAGAAAACTATAGAATAAAAAAAAAAAAAAAGTAATTAGAATTAAAATAGAATCATTATTTATTTCATTTATAATAAATTCAAGTTTTTATAAAAATATATATATATATATATATTTATTTAATTTATAGTGTATTATGATAAGCACAGCAGATCAATATTACTTAACATTTTAACTGTATTCACTTTTTATAAAATTATTATTTGTGATTATAATTTTATAATTATATGAAAATTAATTTTATATAATATTATAGAATTACAAAATTGTAAAGTACCTATTCCTCTCACTTGGTTAACTTTGTTTTTACATAAATAAATGTTTGTTAATTTTAAAAAAATATTAATCAATGTCTCATTTTTTTTAGGTTAGTAAATATACAAACATAATCGATTTAAATATTAAGATTATATAATTATTCATATTTTTAATAAAATTAAAGTTATCTTTCTATCATTTATTAAAAAAAAAATATAAACAAGAAAAATGTGCAGTTATTTTAATTTTTAATTTATTATTTCGTTGTTGGTATGTACCTAATTATCTATATATTACTCCAAAATAGGTGTTCATCTATGATATAATCAATAAATAAAATCTATCTTGTTGATTTAAAAATTTATTTTACCAAAATAATTTAATAGCAAGCTGTTGTTACTTTATTACTATACGAAATAGCATTTAATTATTAAACTAAACAACAGTTTGTAAAAAAGGAAACCATTCGCGTTGGTAAATCAATATGAATAATTAAATAAAATTGCAAAATATTTATAAAACATTTAAGTAATATCTCAATATAATTTTTCAATAAATATCACTTTATAAATATATATTAATATCTCTGTTGAACAATAATGTTTCCCGGTTACAATCAGATTACTAATTAGAAAAAAAATCATTCTATTTAAAATTATTTTTACTCTTTGATAAAGTTATAACAACTGCTCTACACATCAATAAAAATATTTTAAACACAAACAAATGTAAAAGTACTCATAATAAACTACGAGTATTATAATAAAACTTCATATTAAAGTTTAATAAACACATTTTTTTTTAATTTTTACACAACATATTAAAAATATAAAAACGTTCTTACATACTTTAAAAATTGTCATATAAACTACCACTACTACCAGTATATAAAAAACTAAATAAATATACCTATGAGAGCTATTAATTTTTTATTCATATTCATAATTTAAAAATTTGAAGTATCTACTATTGTCATATTTAGTGCGACTGTAAGTAATAAGTTATATTCATCTTAATTCTTAACGCAAGTAAAAAATAAACCACTAATTAAAAACATTATTATTATTTAATTAGGTATAATTTTCATGAAACGATACAATACCAATTCCGTCTATGAATCAAACATTATTATACGAGTATAACAGTTACTTTCTAAAGAAACTATGAGACCTAACAAAAAAAAAAATTAATACGTATATCTATAATCACAAATATTAAAAGTAATTTTATAATACATTATTATTGTTTCATCAAATATCATAAACAATTAAAATGACGTCAACACTGTGATTTAATAATCCAATAGGTTAATACATTGATATATTCTTCCTTTATTTTGAATTACGTTATTATTTTATTATTGTAATTAATCAATTTTATATCATTATTAATGTTTCGTTTTTATGGATAATAATTATTCTAAATGATTTATTTAAAATACTTTTTAGTTCATTTTCAAAATTTATTTTCTATATTTATAATTATTATAATCTGAGTTGTATACTACATTGCATGTGTGTATAAAATATAAACCACATTATAATTATATTAATCACGCAACGTTAAAATTTTGGTTGCCACGATTTCGTCATTATCCTTAAAACCGTTCAATTCTGAGCTTGACATATTAAAATTTTACTTGTTGATAATCTGAATAAATTTAAATACGATTTATAATCTTGATTTTGAACAATAGAAAAAAAGGATAAACAAATGGAAATCAAAAGTTCTTAGACTAATTTAAATATGATTAACCTGCAGGGTATGTATTATAAATGTATTCTTATATACAGCGCATTCGCAAAAATAAGTAATATTTCATATTATTTATAATTTAAAATACCAAATTTACCCTTAAAATACCCTTAAAGAAAATTAGTTATGAATAAAATAAAATAATTTCACAAATCGTACAACATAATATCACTATAATATATTTTTCCCTGAATTTTAATATATAATGAATTATTATTATTAAATAAGTTTGGCTCATAAACATAATAGTCTTTTAAAATTAAATTTGTTTTTTTTTTTTTGCATACAACGAAATAAAAATAAATATAATATTAAAAAATTAAAAAATTAAAGTTCAAAATTATATATGTTAAATATCTGTTAATACCTATTAATTATCAAAATGAATTTAAAATTAATAAAAATGAATTTCGGAGTTTACATACGTATATACGTATAATGTAATATTAAACATATTATATATAAAGTTCAATCTGACAGGATTAAATTAATGAATATCTAAGGTCAAACACCCGCGACCTGTTGTATGCTCGTGGTCATTTTATACATTTCTTAAACTATGAGCTGAAATTGTGTTGAAATCAATATTTTAAAAATGGTGCAGTAGATATTATTAATAATGTTATGATGTAAAGTAAATTGATAATACTCAAATAAATACGAAACGTATTTTATATTGTTACCAAAAATTATATTATTTATATTACTTTAAAATATGTTTTCGATATACCGTAATATTATTTAGACGTGCTTATACAATTTATAATATTAATTTACTAATTACAATCAGCTTATAAATTAATAATTAAATATTTTCTTATCAATTACAATATCATATTCAATATATGAATAACAGAAAAATTGTAAACTTTTCTTGCGCCCTAAGCACCCTCAGCATCCCTATGAATTGCGCCTACGCATAAGCTTAAAATATAATCAGGAATCAGGGATCAGGAATCTTATACGAGTACGGTGTGATTATACGCTCAGTAATCGGTGACACGTCTCAGTGAATGTATCAAAATTTTTTAATAATATCAGAACTTACCATGGGATATTTAAAATATATATTTGAAATATATTATAATACATTTAACATATATTAATATTATATTATTATATTTCATTGGAAACAAATCAATTTCATTTTAAAGAAGCAAAGAAATAAAAAAATAATCAAATATTTAATAATAAAAAGCAGAAAACTAGAAATTTACATAATATATATATATATATAATTTATGTTATATGTTTTATGTTTATTAATTATTTCACACCCTCTATAATTCGAATATCAGTAAATATTATAATATTATATAAAAATAATAAACGATTAAATAATATTTTAAAGATTTACAGTAACACTACGACTATATAACGAAATACATTTTTGTTTACGATGCAGAGTTGCAAAAGTTCAACAACAAAGAATTAAATTAAGGTACCTAACTATCACTCGTAAAAAAAAAAAAATCGAACATCGGCCAATCACGTACTTTTAAAATATATAGGTTTTTATAAAAAAAAAAAAAATACAAAATATATAAAAATAAATACTATCTTGTGGATATGATTATACAAAAGAAAACATCTTATATTCAATGAAAATTCCAAGTTATACCCAATATAATATTTCTTTATATACTCAATATTAAAATACCACACGATCGTGTATTATATATTTTTATATAATGATTGGTACTCTAAAATATGTCTGTTAATACAAATAACAATGTTATGTAACATTCCTTTTTAAAATATTATAATATTTGTTTCAAAATTCAAAGTTCTTTCATATTTCAGCTTTATAATAAAATAATTATAAACAAAAAAACATTTAGGAGTAAATATTTGTTTTCGTTCACTAGATGATTATACTTTTCTATGGTTAAATGAAATTAAAGTATACGTAATCAATCGAGGAAAACAAATCTACAATATATAGCTAGCAAAGTAAAATTAATTGTAATTAAATAAAATAATATTCGTCAAACACTCAAACTATTCGATATTATATTTAATTAGAAATATATATTTTATATATAATAATAATAATATATTGTACCTATATTATGAAATGGAAAGGAAAAGCACTAAAAAAAAAAAAATAATAATAAATTTAATAAAATTACGATAACAAAAATTAAACAAACTGAATAAAGTTAACCACCTTTTGTAATCCACGTACCTTCTTATTTTATATAAATATCTATTTAATTAATTATTTTTTACATTTTCATTAAATCCAACGTTTTAAGAAATTGTTCAATAAAACTCAAACTGTTCATATCTTAATATAATACAATATTTTCACACGGTAATAAATAAAATATATTATTAAATTTTCTTAACGTAATTGCTATGTTGATACGAATATAAACAATAAAAACTACATAAATAAAAATATATATCATTATTTTTATCGACATTGGTCTAATAATTTTAATTGCCTACACCGCCACACCGGACAAAAATGAAATAAATCTACATATTGTTATTGTAACAATGTTATAGTGAAATAATTTTTAGTAGGTATTATCTTATAATTATTTACGGCTTACCGTGATGAAATAACTATATAAAGTTAATATATAAAATGTAATTTATATAAAATTTGGCTTATTTACAAATTATTCGAATATAGTAATTTGCCTTTGTAATAATTGAATACGGTACCTATACGTTTTTTTATCAAATAACAATCATTTTCACTTATTCGTTTCGAACGTATAATATTATACATTCATATTTTTATATACGAATATACAATTATAGTAGGTACTTTGAAACACAATATTATTATATTCCAATTTCAAAGTGTAATATTTTGTTATAAATTATAATATTATCGTTTCTGTTCATCGAAAAATATACATAAAAAAAAAAAACAATAAATATATTAAATTATTCTAGTATAAAATCCAAAAACAAAGAAATGTAATAATATACTTACTTAATATTATAAATTATTATAATATCGTAGGTAGTTAAAAACAAGTTTTAAAATTAATTTGCATTCAAAATCTTAATAATTAATTTTTTTTTCGACAAAGAGGGCCGTATTGCATTAATTAAAATTATACCTTTGAATGGCATATTTAAACTGGTATACCTACATATAATAATATTAATATTATAATATTATTAATTAGTATTATTAAGAAAACTTTCTGCGTATAAGTAATTTATACGTTCGTTCGAACTTGAAACGAAACTAAACAAGATATTATACGAGTGAGTTGTATTAATATAATAATTGCCGTACAAACAATACGAACCATAATAACTATTATATATTATAATATAGGAAATTTACGAACATTACGGAAAATATTCCTTTCCAGGGGGGGCCTATTCTTAAAATCGTACGAACGGGATCCGTATACGAACTATTCGCATGATTAGTTTATACGTTCGCAATTTTCACACTTGCCATAATTATTAACAATAACAAAATGAAAATATTCCGACCGTTACGATGATTAAAAAGCCGAAAATACTTTAAATGCACAGAGAGAGAGGACTTATATAACGATAATAATTATTATTATGTTTATGTCTTTCCACTAAATAACATAAAAATGTATTATTAGCTTACCATTTATTATTAAGATTCCTTTGACATTTTATTTGAAAATACCTTATGTCATTATGACAAACCGTTATAATGTTGAATTTTACACGTCATGATAATATAATATGTATAAACACCATAATAATAATTATTATAATAAACTGCGATACGTGTAGGTATAATATTATAATATGCTGCAGTCGTGTACTACTATAAACTGCTGTTCAATTCCCGCGCGATTTTTACTCGTCCAACAATATTATTATTTTTGAATAGGGGGATGGCGTAGTGGACGATGAAAAGTGAACCCCCATAAAAACTTTCAACGCGGTCTTTCTGAAAATTCACTATATTTATTCCCATATGATTATTATATACAACAACAAGTTATGAATTGTATTTTATATAAAAAAAAAAATAATCCGTATTTACGAAAAATAATAATTTATCAAAACGCGATTTAGTAATATATTTATATTTACCTATAATAATATATTACATCGTTATAGAAGACCTGCATGTTATAGCATACCTGTTCGTGGATATGCGATCGTCGATAACGGCGGCGGCTTCTGTTGTGGCAGTGACCGATACTATATTACTATATTATTATTTTGTAACTGTTGCGTGGGTATATCTGACGTCCTGCTGACACGTTCGTCCGTGTGTTGGGAGGAATTCGTTACTGGTAGCTCCGTTTACGGTAGCGGTCTGGTCCCAAACGGCGGCGGTGTCCGGAAACGATGGCAGTTGCGTCGCTGCTCGTTGCGCCGTGGTGATTCAGTGTTGTAATAGTACCGTGTGTGTGTGTGTGTGTACCGAAGTCGCCGCCGCGACCGTCAAGCACCGGGAAAAAGTACCGATGCGGTGGACGAGCGGAGTCAGAGAGTAACTCACGGACCCCAGCCCGCGCGTCAACCGAAATGATACCCGTATACCCAACGACCTCTGGTGGCGACCCTAGAACATTTCGCTCTGTTTAGTCACCCCCCCCCCCATCATCGTCACCCCGCCAATGCCAATATTATTATTATTATTTTTTTTTTTTATTATCACGATCATATTTTTAGGTCCATTTATTATTATAACGTAAAAATAAATGACACGGAGGACGGTAACCTGTTACCTCGACTTTTCGCATCCGTCGCTATACCATAATAATATTATATACGATGTGGAATTAACACTGCACGCCGGTGAAAATAAAAAAAAATTTATCGCCAATATATTATTATTATTATTATTATTATTATTATTATATTAATTTTATTATTCCATATTTGTTTTTCCCTAAACCGCCCTTCCATCGCTATCCACTATGCACACGCACAGAACGACCCGCGCGTGTGATGATATTTTCACGCTCTTTTGTCTCGATACAAATTCGACGATAATAATGGCATAATAACACTGCTGGGGGACGGGTTATGCATCGCAGGGTACTGTCGAATATCGTAATAAAATAATATGACATCATAACAATACATCGGTACCTACATAATAATATATCACTAGCCGCGGTGTCCAGTCCGTATTTTTCCAACCATACGTTAGGTTATAATAATATGAAATCCATGTGATAAAAATACCGATCGTTTTTTTTTTTCTCTAATTTAATATACCGCCGTATACCGCGGTCAGAAACTCATGAATTTATTATGTTTCGAATAGTAGTTATAGCTATATAACTCGACGTATACCTACGTATAAAAATTGACGCTTGCCCTCATTACGTAGCGCACGATATAATTCTAGTAATAATATATTAATATAATCATTTAATGTTCGCCTTTTGCAATAACGCGAAAAGATTTCAAGTAAACGCTATATCAAAGTTAAACTCGTTAAACAAATTCGTTATCTCGTTGTTTAACTTTTTATTTGCACTGTTATTTTATCTAATCTCGAACATACTTTTATAGGGTACCTACATAATTATATTTGCTCGCTACGCAATATAAATCCCATAATTTAATCACCCACATATAATATTGTTACGAGTATTATCATAATTCTGTACCTGCTGATCAACAGCAATTCGTATGATACTCTAAAAATACAATTAGAGATTTTATAACAGTATAAAGGCATATTATATTAGAACATTTGACTCGAATAATAATTAAGCAGCATATTATTTTAATAACGATTTTCTATTGAATTTATACATTTTGAGTATATTATTATATAAAATATTCAAATATTGTTTAATGGCATAGTAAAACGAATAATGAATAACGGGATGAATAAAATATTATTCGCAATTTAATAAAATTTCGTTCGCGTATCAAACAAATTATACATTTTCTGTGACACAATTGTAATTTCAACTCACTAACGCATTATGCTTTTCTCTGTTATTGTATTTAATAAGTATTATGTTACTAATACTCAGTAATAGCCCGTGACCCGAATCTCTTTTGTTTCGTTCATCTTCATTGTCACTTTGCCCATTGTATAACTCATAAAATTTAAAACAATTTGTAAATTAAATTTATAAGAAACCAAATGAATTTATAAGGTCTCTTTTTAAATTTATTATTTCATTATACTCTTTACACGATAATCTATTTAAACAGATTAAGCATTTTTAATTCAACTCAATCTATATTAGACTTGACACATTTATATATTAATCTTATCACTTATATTTATTTAAAAACACGTGCACATAACATAAATTATATACCCTATATTATTGTTTCTTATAAAATGTTCGTTAAGAGACAAAGAGCACAAAACAATAATTTAGTTAACATCTATTATAATTATTTATTTATTTTTTTTTTTTATATATTTGTTAAGTTATTGGAAATTATTATATTTGTTAAAATAAAATATTGTTTGTTACATTGATTGTTGATATAATTTATTATGTCAATGGTTACATCTCACATTCAACTACACCGTTATGTTTCTAGCGAGGTCCGAATGACAACGGGCCCCGGCTCGAGCATCCCGGCGGGATTCTTCAGAATGATCGCTGGGGTTTCCTCGGGCTCGGGAATTGGGTCCACGTCGCGCTAGTGGTAACGCTCCCGCAACTACAATTATCTGCTCAAACTACAAGGCGAAGGCTGTGCCTGTATGCGTCTTGGTTATGGGCCTGTCACCGTACGGGCTCGTACGTATCCGAAACTACGGGTTCGGGTACGGGTATGATACCGTCACACGCCCGCTGTAATGATCACTCTCGAAACCGTGCTAGGCAAGGCACTACTGTGGCGTAGGGAACTCGAAGTCGAAGGAGTGGTGGAACGGTGCATGAAACGCCTACCATTCATACGGTAGTCGGTCCAGAGTACTTCGAAAGCCAGCGCATATGTCCAACCGCTGACTTGATGAACGGTACCACGGGCTCTCGCAGAAGAACGCGCGATTAACTTGTCTCAGTTGCCGCGGGTGAGAGAAATCTTAGACTCACGTCCGACGGGCGCAGCGACCGAGTGCCCGGGCTGCGCTCGATAAGATTTGGGTTGGATTCGTAGGGTTCGTGCTTCCGCTGGAGATGTAGTGGCTGCCTACACCGAAGGTACGCTAAGAGAAGTATTGGTAAGTATATGGGCAAATGCAGTGCTGGTGGTCCATACGATGATCACAGACCATCGCATAGGCTTGACGGTGGCGGTTCAAACCTCTGCGGCTCTTAAATAAGTCCAAGAGCTGAAGAGCTAATAGAAGGTCTGCAGTTGTAGAGTAAAGGCTCACTAAACCGGACCTACACCGTTATGTAGCAATATTGCCTATATATTGCGCCGTTATTATTATTTATAATAAAAATAACATATTACGAGTATAATAATATTAGTATATTATTATAATTATTATTATTAAATTACATTAATAATTTAAGAAAATATTTATTTATTGATATATTTTATGGTTATTATTACATTATTTATTTTATAATTAAAATTGGTAAAATTATATTTTATAAGATAATAGGTAATTAATATAATAAATACCCTACAAGGTTTATTAAAAATTGTAAATTTGCATTTTGTTTGATTGTAAAATTAGTAATTATTATAACATATCATTTCCTTGATGATATATAATATTAGATCAATAATATCTACAAGTGTTCATTTTAAATTAAAATATTATCATAATAATTTCTTTACAGTATAATTATATTAACTTTTAAGTTTTAATGTTGATACAGATAAATCAAATAATATTTATAAAAAATAATAATTAACATTTTATAACTTTTTTAATAATTCATTAAAACTTAATAAAATCGTAAACTTAAAATATTAAAACTTTTTTATACTTGCATATCTTATATTTTAAAAAATCACTTCATTATATCAAATAATTTTAAAATGTGTTATATCAATTATGAAATAATTATAATAATACTTCCTGTTAATTTATGATTACATCTAACTATTTTTGTTCCTTTGGTGATATTTTTTTTCTATTTTATATAAAGATTTATTATATTAGATTCTATGTTTTCATTATTCACGCGTCTTATAATTTTTTATTCACAATATTAATAATCTCCTTACAAGAAAATCATTACATCTAGGTTCTAGGTATAATTAAACCAATATGTATATAATGTACATATATTAGTTATAGAGAATAGAGTGTCCTAATATTGTAATATCTATACTATCATTTAAATTGTTAAATGCTGCGTTCTTTAGCTGTTAATTAAGTTATATAATATAATGGTATCTTAATTACTTTTTAAAAAGTCATTTCATAAAAACAAAAAAAAAACAATAAAATAACTTTTTTTTTTTTATATACAATGTTAATTTGAAGATTAAAAGAGTATACTTTTAATGAAAATTTTGATAGGTCATTTTCTTAGTTTCATTAATATGATAATTTTTAAAAATATTTTCATTTACTTAAAAAATGAATTATTCTATGTCATTCATTGTAATTAATTAAAACAATTTATCATGGAATTCAAAATTAATTTAATCATAATAATATAGTTTATGATATTTATTAGTTATTACCTAGATAATAAATCTACTTTTATACTTTTTATTTTTATTATTTTCTTCATTTTTTTACTTTTCTATATTTTGTAGCCATAAAATTGTGTTATCATTTAAGAGTATTTTCGATATTAATAATATGAATTTCGCATGTCGTGAAACTAAAATATAAAATAAAATAATAAATATTTCATTTTTTAATAAATAAAATAAATTCTTAGAAATTGCCATCTTGATATAACTAGAAAATCAATCTATAAAATTATTTATAAATATATACTCTTTAAATTAGATATCTCAAAAGGACACATGTAAACTCCCTCTAATATGTTGTAAACTCCCCTAAAATGATTTTACTACAATATTACTCGCATGTGAATTCCCCTACAGACATTTTGCTATTGTATTACGAGTAGGTAAATTTCCCTAAAATTACAATGTTACCGAATTAAGTGTATATAAAATTCATTCAAAACAAAAGTAGAACCATTTATCCAGTAATATAAATTATAAAAAATACATTTTATTTTATAGTTTATTTTGCATTTATATTATATTTATATAATAATATTTTCAAGGAATATTAAAAAAAAAATAATAAAACTGGCTTTACATAATAAAAAAAAGACATATTTTCCTCTTAACTATTATGTTTTGTAACTAAGCAAAAAATATAAAATAAAAAATTTTTTTTTCATTCTAACCTATTTGACAGATAATCTCAAATCAATATGAAGTAATGATTATCCATATCAATGAGGAAAACCTAACATAATATTAGTTTATCGTAAACTGTATAAAAGTGTAAGCAAAGCTATAACTGAGAAAATCCAGGGATCCAACCCCCACCCCAATTTAAAGAAAATTTATATATTTTTAACATTAAAACAATTATTAATAAAATGTAATTTAGAGTTAGGACTATAGCCTCCTAATTATTTAATTGTAGTTACGCCTTATGCACATGATAAAGTTTGAATTTAATTTTATTACTAGTGAATATGATCGTTCATTAATTAAATATAAAATGTATAAATTTTATTTTAAATGTAAATTAGTTAATACACGTGAAAAAAATGGCGTTGTTTCATTAAAAAAAGTTCATTTTTTATAAAAAAAAAAAAATATTAGAATATTCAAAACAAGTGAAGTCGATAAATGAAAATCATAACTTGAAATGAATAAATAATTCAACGCCAACAGCTGTCCCCAAAAGTAAAATGAAAAGCAACCGATAATACTCACGATAAACCAACTTTTAGAAAATAACAAGAACCGCCTCCATGTGGTATCATCTGAATTATACTAAATGGTTCTATTATTTTAAAGGAAGTTTGCATGTGAATAATACAATAGCACACTATAGTTTTATGGGAGTTTACATACAAATAACACAGTAGCAAGATATTTTATAGGGCAGTTTATATATATATGAAAATAATAGAGTAGCGAAATATCCCCTTCAAAATTCACATAATTGAAATAATTAAAAATTAAACTCTCTTTTATTTTTCATGAATTGTCGTTTATAAAAAAGTAATAAAAACAGTATTATAAATTATAATCCATAGCCTAACTAATAATTTTATAATACCGTACTCAAAAATTATAACTTTTCGCGGAGATATTGTAATTCGTAAATATACCTGAAAAACGCTGTAGCCTGTAGCCCATAATAGGTAGGTATTATTAACCAAAAATCTATATCAATATTAATTTTTTCCAATTTTCCTATATTAAATATTAAAACCAATAATTTTATTAATATTTTTATCTTGTAGTTTAGTAAAATATTAACTTTCAAAAAAATATATGTTTCTTAATAATTATAAGTATAATTGAAAAAAAAATTGTTTCATCATATTTTTCACAAAAATCGATCAATGTTTAAAAATAATTATTTTATAATCACGAAAGTTAATTTATTTGTAAAGAGAAACTAAACGTTGAACGAATAGGTTTCTTTGAAATATTGAATTTATCAATAAAGTAAAATATACCCACCGTATTATAGGTATTAATTTAAAAGCATACTAATTGAATATATTAGAATTATACACTATAATGTACATTGATTGGAAGTCAAAACATTTGAAAATAAGAGAGTTCCACAATATATACTTTTATTTTAATTATATTATTGAGTTTGGCATAATTAATCATCATTATCAATTAAATTTAACACAAACTTAAATAATAAATTATGTTCATTCAGTCTTGGCGTCCAAGATAAATACTAAACGTATAAATTATAAATTTCATTTAATTTTTGTATAATAAATCAAATATTTTTATAATTCTGTTAATTAAAAAAAAAAAAAAAATGCATTAACTGTTGCAAGTGTATAATCATATTATAAATAATCAAATATTGCATACACATTAATTATTTTTTATAATATGTCCAAATATAAGTTTTGCTATGTTAAAAAAATATTTAATTCTATGAATTTTTGAGTTATAAATTTTATATTATATTTTAAATTATTATTTATATTTTATTTTTAAATATAAATTTTATTAAATTTTATTTTATAAATAACGATGTGTGAATAAGAAAATGTATTAAGTATTTAAATTATTATAATAATAATAAAAATAATACTATAAATATTAAATACACCAATGATTAAATAAATATATAAGATATATGGTATTATAAAATACCGTGATCTCTTATATTATTTAAATATATGTATATAATATAATATATGTTTGTAAAGTATAAAAAGTTTCAAACAATATTAAGTAAAATACGTTTAAGATTTGCTTATCTAATCTATTCTCTCGTATACACAAAAGTATGTTAAATCCTTAAAAAAATAGCATTACCATTATTGCGTAAAATTGTAACTACACGATGATAATATTTTCTTCTCTCATTATTTTTAATCATTCATATGACCTAACTTATAAAATATATACAGTCGTAATAAAAGTATTTTAACTTATAAGGCAAATTATCAAATTTTGTCACTTTTTACGAATTAATTTTTTCCTTTAATAATAATCGATGTTTGTATAAACATTAAACAATAACTACACAATCGAATTTGTCAACTTTATTTGAACGATTTAAATTTCGGAATAATACTATAATATTTTTAGTGCACACTAATCATCGAAGTTGTGATTGATCAAAAAGTCACTGCAATTGATTTATAATTAGAAATACTAAAATAATATTATAACAACTTACTATTATACGAATACTACACGTAATATAAAATGCTACCATTAAAATAAGATTACTGAAAATGGAATCATTTAATATAAGACACCGCCGATTAATATAAACTTATCGGCATTATATTGGTACAAAATAAGCTCCAATAGGTAATAATAATAATATTATCACTTGACAACCAACGACGGGTTGGTATAAACCCTTAAATTATTATTATTATTGTTGTACAGCAAAACAGGTTTGAAATTAATTATACGATAACACGGATCAATCTATTCCTACTCTTATATTGAATAAGATTATTATAGGATCGTACATTCCATTGAAGTAGGTACTTAAAAATTTATCGACGTACAAAGACAATTAATTTAAATATATTATTATATCAATCACATATTATTATTTCAGTCAAAAACAGTAATGCACTTATAACATGTCATCTCTTTATTATTTTGTGTTATTACAAAATTTGTATATTAAATATACAAATTACTCCAAAAACATTAATTTAAAATTAAGAAATTAAAATGAATTTTAGTTTATAAAACAAAATTTATGTATTTCACAAAATGTAAAAGTAATAAATTTGAATATTTATATAACATGAGTAATAAATAATTATTAATTTTAATTTGTAAACTTAATAATATTCTCTCTCTCTCTCTCTCTCTCAAATTTGTATATAAATATTACACTATAAATTTTGAAAATTATTCGAAGACTCATTATATACCATGTATAAAATACTTTATTTTTAGTAGTTACTCGATCGGCCTGTAACATGACTAGAGTAATGACGTTACATCATATGTTACTATATAGTATATTATATTGTACTGCTATTGATTATCCTATTATTTCATTTACCTATAATATTTCCCAAACAACAAAACAAATTACTATGGGAAACACTTTAACAAAATAATTATGGATCTATTTTATATAACATACAATTGGTTTATTTTTTTATTAACGTTAAATTAAATAACAATAAAATAATCAATTATATAATATAGACGAAATAAAACAAATTAATTAATTTTTATTATGTTATATCGATATGTATTGTGTATTTCAGTACAAAATATTTAATACGTTGGTAATACTAAAAATAAAAAGAGAAGATACAACTGTAAATATAATGTGTAATATACTGTAATGAACAATGGTCATAAATAAGATAATGGTGATGGTATAGAATAGTACTGTATTTTGATTAAGTTTAATTGAAAAAGTTTAATTGTGAGCCAAATTCAATCAGATATAAATATTGATAATAAATTATTACAATGATAAGAATTTTCAAATATTTATTTAAATGTTGAATTTAAATATCAACGGAAGCGTTCTAAAATTTTGTCACGTATGTTAAATATTTATGTTAACACCCAATAAAATTCCTGTCAAAGTAACAGTTTATGTGAATTTTATCAATACTCGTTTATTTTTTAGTAATTCTCATCATTTTCTCAAAAGTACAAGTTTGATATATTCATAAAATTAACTAAATAATATACAAACTAGATGCAATTCTCTACGGGGTACATGCTATGCTAATTACCACGTATAGCAATATGTGGTAATTATGGGACTATTAAAGTATTATTTCTGATCAAAAAAGTGTTTTCAGATGTAAAAAAAAAAGATACACGTCATACACGTCATTGTAAAACCAATACATTTCTGGCTTTACTTAATCTTAAACATATAATGTGTTTATATTATAATACAAAATGATTATAAATATATTTTAAATATTATTTAATATAATATAATATTAAATAAACTTGACATGAATATAAATTATTTTGGATTTAATTTGTTTGTATTACTTATAATAATTATAATATATAAGTTATATAAATCCATCATAATCAACATTTTAAAATAATATATTTTATAAAATTAATAAATAACTATTTTTATTTTAATGACTTCTTGAAAATCTTCTCTCTCTTAAATCTTTCTCTCTTGTGAATTATCTATTTAAAAAATAAAACTAATTTATAATTACAGATATAATTTATTTTTAATATAGCTATTAATTATTTTATTTTCCAATTCTACAAGTCTATTAAAAACTCAAATATCATTTTATTACAAATACGAGTGTATTATTTTTTATATTTATTTTTTTATCGATTAATTTAAAATATAAGTTTTTATACATTCCTCCTTTAAGCCTTTAACATACATATTATATTTTATGTACTCACCATCTATTATAACCAAAAATACATGTCAAATTAATTATTTAAGTTATACATTATTAATCAATTTGTAATTGTCGTTCGCCAACCATTATCGGCTCAAATCAATATCATAAAATAAATAATCTATAGGTATACTTATATTGTATATACGTTTTTATTTTTAACATAAATTGGAAATTATAAAATATTTTAATTGTAAAATTCTCTTTAAACTTAAACTTAGTTCAAAAATAAATTACTAGATAAATTTAATTTCCTACAACAAAAAATTAATTGAATGACTATGGTAGTAGATATATACTAATCTAAATTAAGATTTTTTTTTTATTTTCGAAATTTTTTCACACAATTTTATTATTTATAAAAAAATTTAATAAAAAACTAATAATATTATTATAACACGGTAATTATTATTTATTCATTTAATTTTTACTATTCAAAATTAACCACTAATAAATAATTTTAATATAATTTACTATTATGTTTTTCAATTTGTCATTAAATATTTTAAAAAAAAATATTAAATTTCAAGTTTTAATAATAATTAAAACACGATTTTTTCAAAGAAAAAATTAAAATATTTCTCTAAGAAGAAAGTGTTCTTTACGTTCTAGTTAACACGGTAATAACTAGTGCAAGCATATCAATTTCTAATTAAAGTTTATTCAAAATTTCATGAGGTAAGTAATTTTTGGATTATATCAATAAATTATGAGTAACTTTAAAATAATTATTCTATAAAATAAATAAATAAATAAAATAAGAAAAAAAACGATTTTTTTCTACTAACGATATAATATTTTTATTTTTTTTTAACTATTATTACTACCTCATTACTTTAACTTAATTATTACCTACTATAAACTATAACAAACGAGATATTTCAAAAATATATGGAAAATGGAAATGCATTTTAGAGGTTTTAAAATATATATATACTTAAATTGTATTATTAACAGAAGAGAAACAAAAGAAAAAGTAATTTCTTTATTTGTAATAAATAATAAATACATTAAATGATATTAACCATTAATTTTAAATTCAAAATTAATATAAGTATTTATTATTATATTTTATATAACAATTAACAACACCAAAAAACTTCATTTTTCAGTTAAGAAAATAAATTCTAACATATTACTATCATTAAGAAAAAGAAATCAAACCAATAAAAATTACCATAGAAAATATAATAAACTGGTTATCTTATATCTTCAAATTTTACATAAATTATAAATAATAAATTAATTTTTTTTTTTTTGCGAAATGATTAATTTTTAATAATTTTCAAAATATATTATTAAATTTTTAACCAATTGTTAAAACTAAAAAGTTGTAATAATAAATAATAATGACATAATGAAATGTAAATAATGGGGCCCGTTATTGGGAGCTTCTGTCCCTCACCTCATACCTCATCACAGTGGACTAGGTGAACATATTTTTTATAAGAAAAATGTATGCAATTAACAAGTGGGTTTAAACATTGTCAAATCCTACTTGAGTTTATGACAATAAGTAAAGTATATTATAAACACTTGTAGAGTGATCATATTATTTTTATGATATAAGAAAAAGATATAGAATAAATCAAGTGATTCAAAAATCATGTAAAGTCTCTTCAAAGTTTATTACAATAGATAAGTTATGGTACTTAAAATCATGATTAAATCATATTGAATTTTAGAAGATTTTTGTAACCATCTGGATAAAATAATTATTAGTAATCGTTGCACATACTAGTATTTCCATAGGTTAGGTTAATTTTATATAGGTTAGGCTAAATTTAAAAATGTACATATGATAATATTATTTGGTAGAAATATTTTTTTTATTCCTGTAACCACCCCATAAAGTCATTCTGGATATGCCACTGGATGAGACATCGCGACGGCTAACAGATTGTAGTCGTGAAGTTTCACGACCGTGCTTACAAATCATTAATTGCATTTACAACTGTATAAAATAAAATATCCAATTCTTATAATAATCGACAAATTGCCTGGGACTGGCTTACAATATGACAACGTTGCTCACTTAATGAATTTTTTTATCGTCCGCAATCATGTTCTAAAAAAAGTGACTACTACATGAAACGTCCGCAACCGGCGGTATTATCGACCCATACACACGTTTCTTGTAAATACAACACTGTACAGGTAAAACGAAATAAATCTCAATTCTTTCTGATCACCTGTACAGGTCATGAAACCTGTATAGTTTCGCAAGAATATACTTTCTAATTTACCTGCGCAAATATACTATACAGGTAAACTTCTCTGGTAAACCGCAACGTGTTTAGCCGACCATATATTATGAGTACTTCAAACAAATTTAATTTTAAAAAATATACATTTATGAATAACTTTATAAATTAATGAAATGTCCATATAACCTATAAATTATATATAAAATAGTATATTTAACTTGTTTGAAGTACCCAGCATATAAATAAACTGTATATAATATAATAAATAAATCAGTAAATACATATTTAACTTTTAACTTGTAAATTATTATACCATTTACTTAATATGATTTTCATATAATCTGAAACCATCAAAGCCATTCGCACAAATACTAAACATAAGTACGTATTACTCGTAGTTTCATAAAATAGGTAGGTACTCATAATATATGAAAGTATAATGAATCTCTTATTAAATATAATTAAATTTACAAAGTTTAAACCTCGGTGCAAAATACGAGTATACTAATACTAGTATAGTATAATATAAAAATATTAAATACATGTATCTGTTCCTGTGTATAAATTAAATATTATTAAAATTCTTGAAATTCATAATTAAATTCGGGACTAATTGAGAAGATTAATTAAAAAAAGAAATTTTTAATTTAAACAGATTATATTATTTTGTTTTTAATTATTTTTAAAGAATAAATTAGTATATTTTAATGCATAAATTTGCGGTTTCCATAACATAGTATTATTTAGGTGACATAAACCGATTAAAAAATAAAAGCTATGGTTTATAATAATGTATTTAGTATATTAATAAGATATAAATAATATGCTCTATTCTGTGCCTATTTCTATTAACTATATAAATATAATAATATAATAATATTATAAACTATATAATTCGTATTTCAGTAGATACATTTTTGATGTATTATAATAATGAAAATAATTACAATAATCAGGGCCGGATTTAGAGTTGTGGGGGCCCTGGTGGCTCTTAACAAATAAAAGTTTTATTATTATAATCCAAGATTTTTCTACAAATATTTTAGAAAATAATTTAATTCAAATCAATTTTTAAAACTTAAAACATTACTCTATTATTTCATTAAAATCATTGATTACGATATTATTATTAATTACAATGTATTATTATTTTACTATATATTATTATAATCAAAGTTTATATATTATATTTGTGACTTTTTATTTAGTAAATTTGATTTTTTAAATAATAAATTAATTTACGTCAAAACATTTATACTAGGGCAATAAAATATAAAAATTACATATAACTTAAACGGTATAGGTATACAAAATAAAATTTACATAAAACACACTTTTCTTGACTTATTCAAGGAAAATTGTTCAATTATGTTTTGAAAATCCAAGGATTTCAGTATGTCACATTCAATACTTAATATTGACAAATTGGACAAATGATCTTGTTTCATTGCAGTTCTTAATCTGTTTTTTATTAATTTCATTTTTGAAAAAGAACGTTCTCCACTGCTATTCGATACCATACGCAATGCAATTTCTATATTTGGAAATGTAACATTTAAATTATCTTCACAAAGTATCCTATAAAAAAATAATTCCCACGACTCTTCCTTTCTACAATCTGATTGGCGTAAATGAACTAAACTATTAAACTGTAGTAGCTCATTGCCCAGAGATGTTTCCAAATCTTTGTAATTATTTTATTGATTCCGAAAACAAATATATTTATTATAAAATTAAAAAATTTACGACAAAATTTACAAAAAGTACATTTTTTTGTAGGGGCCCATATAAATGTATTTTGTGGGGACCCCCCTAAATCCGGCCCTGACAATAATTATATCTATATATATATATAGATTTAAAAATTAGTACTTAACAAGAAAATAATGAACTAAGTTATTTAATTAAAACCTATTGTTTTTGAACATTTCTATAAATCAAAAGAAATTTTAATAATTCAGTTAACAATCAATGTTATTTGTAGTTAAAATCAATATTTTTATATTGATTAACTACTTAATCATGAAACATTCAAACGGTACCCTAAATAGTTATGTTATAACAATTTATTATATTAACAGATTGTAAATTTTCTTCTGCGTTTTTCTGGCATGCCTAAGAAAGTAAGAACAGATCGATATTAACCGAGTTTTTGCAGTTGTAGTTGCAGTTGCTGAACACATTAATATTGAAACATGCGGTTCACCGCACTGCGACACGCGGCACTACATAATGGCACTTATGATACAAGTATGGTACAAATGGCCAATAAGAAAAAAGTAAATTTATTTGAAAAGGAATTACGAATATTTAAATTTTTATTTATAATAATAAAAAACGTGTTCGATCCCATCATACGTAATTTAAATAAAATAATAATCAGTTTCGAAGATACCTATGGGACAAAGATACATTGTTTACACATTTTTTTTTTTAGACTGATTGCACATGTATATTATCAATTTATGTTAAAATATAATAAATATAAATTGCATTTTTACGTTTTTATGAGAACAAAAAAAATTCCCATTATAATAATACTAATTTGATGTGTCAGATAAAAAAATATATTAAAAAAATTTAAGTATAAGAAATCAAATAAAAGTTTGAACTGGACTCCCCTTTGAGGTGAATTAATTTAAGGTAGCAAATTTATATTTTATGTGAAAAAAATATCTCACCCTTTAAAATACGAAATTAATGAGTTTGAAGCTAAATTATTTTATTTACATACTACGTATACATTAAACTAACCGAAAAATTACTTATATAAAAAGTTTAAGTGTTTAATTTTGAAAAAAAAAATTTTCGCAGGAGTCCCCTATCCCCCCCAAACACTAATCAGACGACCAGCGGGGCTCAACGCCACAGCCGATACGACCACCGATGTCCACAGGCAACTAAACGACTACAGACTTACCAGATATCGACAAGAGGAAACTCTCTACGTTTATTCACTTTCATGGAAGACTTTCCCAAAATAATTGTTAACTGAGTTAAATTGTGCTATTTCTAATCAAAGTTAATTGTAATTATAGGTATTCAATTATATGACTATATTCATTCACGACAACAACAGCAATCGTGTGTAGTTGGTACGCAACAGTGGTAATAGGAGTAAACCTTACTTTTTATTATCTTGTAAATTATAATAATTCTCATTTATTTAACATACAGCCATTTTTTATAACAAATTACAAAATAATAATCATGGTTTGATTCATTTTTGAATATCAATTTAATTCTATAATTAATACTTTTCGAAAAATAATGAACTTAAGTAAAAAAAAATAAATTAAAATATTATTTTTGTTAAACGAAGGAGTAAATAAAAAAAGAATATTAAAAAATTGTATAAAAATTATAAAAAACATATAATGCTCCAACGATTTAGATTTAGACAATTATTATATAGCTTGACAATTTTTAACATAAATAATATATATATATTATAATATATACTATTTGATATTTAACTTTATACTTAGTAGATAACATTATCTACTGTGATTTTAATGTAGTTTAAATTTTTTAAGTTAGTAATATAAATTTGATACAATTTAATAATAAATATTGTTTTAATATTTATATTAACGATGCTCCATTATAATCATTAGGTATTTAATTTTAATTTTTTGTTTATAATAATATAAATTTTATTTAAAAAAGATTTGTTCTAATATTAAACAATATCTATTTATGGATAACTAGATTCAAGTTTATTTTATACATTTACAGTTCAGAATAAATTAATATATATTTTTATCATCACTATTGGTTTTTCTACAGCTGTATACAGTTATTTTTTTTTTTTTATTATTTATTAATAAATATATTATTATGTATATTTTTGGAATATTATTTTGATTTTAAATTTTATTACGTAAATTACAAATAATTATGGTCTTATACTTAATGATATTTGACAGTTTGATACCCTATGTGCTCTGTCCCTATTATAATTTATTATAGGTAAGTTGAATATTGAATTGCAACTAACTACACAACAATAATCATGGTTTGACTTTTTTTTTAAAAAAATGTAATATTGATATATGATAAAATATGATATACGTATAAAAGAAAATATATCATGCACATTTTCTATATGAAACGTGTAACACAAATTTAGTTATAACCAAAAATACACTGCATGCACGGTATGAGTGGTCATCGCCGTCAATATCCGTGCGTAACGTGGTCGTTCGGAGTAATTAAATGTTGAATTTTAATTATATTATAATTTATAATTAATGTGTTTTAATAATAATATATAGGTGTTATATAATCTATAATAATGTCACAGATGTTTCGTTCACTCTGCCGTTCTGTTTATAACATATTATAATATATAAATAAGATTTTAACATTGTCGAAATGGCATATTTTGTATCACGAGTATTTATTATATTATTGTATGGACAATATTTTATTATTTAAAAAATTAGTAGTCCTCAATGTTAAAAGTAATATGAAAATAAACGATTTCGTGAAGTTTTATGAGTTTCGTTATTATATAATTCGCCATTGTGTTTGCATAAAAACACGTATATTTGCATACAATAAAAGCTATAATATTATGGCAGTCAAAGTCAAACATAATATTCGACGTATAGATTTCACCGTTGGAGATATTTTTTTGGAAAATTGTGGGTAATAAACTGAAGATGACGCAATCATAACTGTAATAATTAAATCAAATTCAACAAGCACATACTCGTTTCCTCGATTCAACGAATTATTGCCTTTTCCGTTGGCAGTTTTTGACATTTTTATCTGATCGGAAATTGTTTTGTCCACCTCGGTAACAACGGCAACCACAACAACAATAGATATACCCCCATTCTTGATAATTTATTTTTAATTAATTTTTTTTTTTTTAAAAAAAAAAAAAAAACTAATGGTTCAGCCAACACAATTGGCCCGACTCTTAGGTAACTGTTGAGTGTCCCCCTCGATAGTGGATAATTTATTAGGCCCATTTTTATAGGCCCAAATCTTACAAACGTCTTACAATTTTTTTTTTATATTAAACGAATTAATTTATTGTTGTATTATGTCAATAATGGAATGTTATAATATACTGATATACAAAATTAGTAAAATGAAAATGAAATAGAAATTTATAATTGTGACGAACTGACGATATTGCATGACGATTGTGAAAAGTCTGCGAATGTGGATAATATAATAAAATTGTATTAAAATAATTATATTATGATAAATTGATAATGTAATGATTTAAAAAATCGAATATAAATTAGAGTAGATAATTATTTCAATTTGTATAATATTGTATAGTTTTTTAGTATTTAAAACTTTTAATAATATACAAGGCCGTAACTGAGGGGGGAGGTCCAGGGGTCGGGACCCCCCACATACACACACCCCACCACCATTTTTTCCAAAATCTATATTTGTTAATATAAAATTAATTAATAAAAATTTACTATCCTCATAGTAGTTTTATTATTATTAAATGTTACTCGTATATTATAAAATAAAAGGAATTATATTACAGTTTACTTGTATTTTATGTCAACGGAGAAACGGTTCAAAAATTTTACCACATATATATAGTATATTAGTACCTATGTGAACACCCAATAAAATTTTTAAGTCTCTAACTTCAAAATGAAATATTGAAATCGAATTCGTCCAAATATTCAGTTTTCGTGAAAAATGTTGTTTTTTCGTCATTTTTTCGTCGTTTTTTATACCACTTAGGGTCAGTTTTGAGAAATTAAAAAATGACCTAAATAAAGTTTCAACTATATCTATTATTTTCAACCGGAAACATATGCTATTCTTGAAAATCAGAGCATAAGTAGTAAAAGTGGTTTCAAAAAAAAAAAAAATCACACATCGTTGTAAAACCATACATTCTTCGCTTCGTTCAGAATCTAAAATTGTAATAAATATATAAAAAATATTAATAAAGTTACATAGAATATAGATAAACAATTAACTTGCAATATTAATCTACTATAATAATAATTAATGAATCATTCAATTTTCAATAATATTTAACTATTAAACATAAAATGAATTTAAACTTGTGACTCTATCTAGTGTAGGATAAATATTTCCTTGTAGTTAGAACATGTGCTCATAGATAATGAAGTACTTTAGTATTTACATCACTTATATTTTGTAAGATTATATTAAATATATTAAAATCACATAGGTATTAATTATTTATGAAATTTTAAAATACTAATAATTATTAATACAATAAAAAATATAATTTATACATGTATTTTCAACAAATGTAAATATTGATAGACTCTTTAATGGGCCGAATATCCAAACATGTATTGTCTCAAAAAAACTGGAATGGGCCGGGAACATATGGAGAGATAAAGATAGTCGGATAAGAACAGTACTAGTCACAAATCTTAATAAAACACGTCCTAGAGGGAGACCACGAAAGTGCTGGTTAGATCAGGTATTTAGATAGGAATTTTTCTATCTCTTCCAATATATATTTTCTAGGTAGGATTGTTTTTTTTTTTTGTTCTCAGCTAAAATAACTAGTTCTAAAACCAGCAATAATTTATTAAATCAAATAATCAAAAAATAATTTTTTTTTGTTTCATAAATTTATAATGTAATAAAAAGCTAAACAAGTTAGCAATCAAATGTCAATAACTTTAAGGAACTGTTTTATATAACATTATTTACCTTTCAACATATTTTAAATATAATATAGAATATTATATTATGATAAATATAAATATTAAAATATGTATGGCATATAGTTTATATTAAACTAATAGGAAACATAAAAAAATGTTGAGTAATATTAATTTATAAAAATTTCATACTTTATGCAAACGTAAATAAAAAAATACAAATTTGCAAACTAATAAAATTTTAAAATGGATATTTTGACATTGCATTGTATGTAAATATTCAAAAACCTGTTTTAATTTCTATATCTATTATTTTAAATTATAATATAATTATTTTAATAAAAACCATTATTTCAAATTTTAATTGAGATTGTATTGCTTAAAAGAACTTGGAAAACTATATAGACATTAAAAAATGTAAAGTATCAACTATATGAAATTTTCAATTATAAAGGTCTATTCATACATATCCGATCCGGGTCCGTTACGATTTGTATCCGATCCAATATTTTGATTACCTATAGTAACAAATAACATTCAGTAGTTTAGTACATTCTTTGTAATTGTAATTGTAGAAAACTGACATATTGTGGTTTTAGTTATATACTCGTAACATGAGTGAATTTAATGAAGATGAACAGTAGTTCATATATACTTATGATAGCTCTATTAATTTTTCACTGCCCATAATTAAAATCGAAAAAAAATCGGATGCCTGTTCATACATGTCCGATCCGGCACAGTTCCATGTTTAATCGTCCGAGCTAGGACGAAAAATCGGTCACCGATAATATTTTTTTGATCGGAGATAGCTCGGAAAGCTTGGAAGTTGGAACGGACTCGGATCGGATGTGTGTGAATACTTCAATTGAAAAACAAGTAGTTCATATTTTTTGAAAACACGGATGCCCTGACAGAACAGACTCGGAACGGACCAGGATCGGATATTATACCTAAATATATAAATTAATTTTCGAATATTATTCCTAAAAACTGTAACTTAATAATTAGGTACCTATACTTTGAATATAATAAATGAAAATAACGTCATCTTATTAATAGAAAATTTTGATATTTAAAGCTGAGTAAATATACCTACGATATAAATATAATATTATATAATATAAATATATTTAACAGTTAACACAATATTCTGTATTATACATTATTTTTAATAAAAAATTATTTTCATTGGTAAACAATATTATGAAATATATGAAAAAATAAAAAATAGTTACATACTAAGTTTTTATCAAGAATAAATTTAATGTTAATAATAATATTTTATACTTTAAATATTTACTCTATTTTCATTATATTATATATGTATATATATATATATAATATCAATAATTACATACGAGTATTACAACTATCAGGAATATAACCTTTATTTTTCAAATTTAAGAAACAATAACATTGAAAATATAATAATTAAAATTGTAATGCATATTCAATTAATTGTTTAAAAAATTATTTTTTAATATAGTAATTGCGATATTTTGTAGGTATTTAAACTTTTATGTGAAACCTTCTTTATGCTAAAGAATAGAATATAATGTCTAATCTCTAATGTCTCATTAAATATTACGTTTACTACTTATGTTTACACTATGGCTTATAATATTTTTCATTGTATATAAAGATTATAAAGTATAATAATAAATTAATAAACCTAACGTATTTCTGGTATTAAAAATCATTAATTCTATTAAATTGAATTCACGATTTCTTTTTTTATATCTGAAGAAACTATTGTGATCATATGTAATGATTCGATTACCACGAATATGTTTATGTTTTCAGTAGAGAATTGCATTCTAGTTGGTATTTTTTTTAGGTTATATTTGAATTTTTCAAAATTGAGCTTATACAAAAAAATATAACTACCAAAAAATTACCGAATATCGGAAAAATTCACATAAACTGTAATTTTGAAAAATTTGATTTCAATTATTTTACGACAGCTTAGGAAATATTGAACTTAGAGATTTTAAAATTGTATTGGGTGTCAACATAGGATGTGGTAAAATTTTGAAACTATTGCATTTATATTTAAATTTATATAAATGTGCATTAAACAATTGAATATTATAATCAATAATTTAAAATCGCTTCGTATATGTGACTAAACTTTGCTTAGATTTTTTGAATACGATTATTTATAAATGCATTCAAATCTTAACTTAATACAACATTATTTTTTACCATTATAGCATTACCGTATAATTCTTTCCACAGTTGTATCCTGCCCTTTTTCATTTATCTTTTAATTTTAACTACTTACATTTCTATCATATACTCATTAGGTATACAATTTAAAGGCCAACATTATATAATTAATAAACTAATCATTATTAGATTTTTATTATGATATAACAAATATTCAAAGTAAAAATATTCTTCCAATAAGTTTTATTTGCCTAATATTATATTATTTATTTATTCACGTACATTTTTTAAAACATGTGAAATATTATTCATATATAAGTACTTTCATATTAGGCTGTATATTTAAATTAATAAATATTGTACATTAATATATAAAATATAACATTTCTATTTAATCAATAAACATATAAATTTAAAAAATAACGATAATTTATGTATTATTGGTCTATATAATTATAATAACGCCAAATTATGTGTATTCAGTTTTATAATTTGTATTATCCAAGAAGAATATTATTTATAATATAATAAATGAACATAATTATTTATATTATTTAATATCCATAATAGAGAGAAGAGCCCGAGAACTATATAATATAACATGACACATGAGGTAATAATTATTATTTTCTTATGGCGCCAACATACTCAATATCTGTTTAAATTAAAAATATAAAACATATGAATCAATTAATTTTAATTAATATCATCTAAATATAATTCCATTGATGTCAGATTGTTTTAATTATTTTAATAATAGGTAACGCATACAATACAACTCAATTAACAACATATTATTTTGTGTTAAAAAAGAAACAAATAAAAAAGGAAATTCATAAAGTAATTTTATATTGTGTATTTAACTAAATACAAAAATAATAGTCGTCATTCACACCAAGTTTCTAAAAATTCACAAATATGAAAAGTTATATTCGAAAAAATATTAAATAATTGAAAAATATTTGATAAATTTTCATGATTTTTAATCTTTAAGAATATTTTATAAATCGAATTTATTGATTTTATTTCAATCGATTAATATAATATTTATTATCCCATTAAAATATATTATATAAACGTGTTAAAATATATATATATTTATTATATTATTTATTATTATTATTATTATTATTATATATTTATATATATATATATATATATATATATATATATAACTAATTAATTATCTAGAATTATGTTATATTTATATTTTATATAAATTTGATAAAATTAATAGCAGATCTTTAAAAGTATGTATTCTGAAAAAGCATTTTGAATATATTTTAGTAAAATTTTAAATGCCCATTAATAATATGTAAGATTTAATTGTCATAAAATGTAATTAAGAAACTAACTTTATTTATGGGATTACTTAAACTTAATATTATCGTAAACAATAGATTTTATTTTTTAATAATTTCACGTAGAACACTCACGTGTTATTTATTGGTTACTTGTGGTATTATTATTATGTCACGATGGGAAACTAAATCTATAGGTTAACTTAGAACATAATATATAATATAATAGAAGGCACATCTTCCATTATATTATATATTTTCAGGGTAAATGATGATAATATAAAATATTCATTGAATTTACATTAAAAATCAAACATTTTACTCGTAATTGACGGCATATTTTTAATAATTTTAAATTAATAGTTCACCTGAAATCTTCTATACATTAGTATTATCACAGTACAATTAATATTTTAATATCTATTATCTACCAATTATGGTATTATGATTCCTTAAAAGCGACTTAAATTTTAAAATCTTAAATAAGCAGAACCACTTTAAGTAATTAAGCTTTGGTATTATATAACTTAACAATAAATTAATAAACGTATTAAATTGTTACAACTAGGTGAGGTGCTTTGAGTCATTAGCAGTTTAGCACCCTCTAAGTTAATACAAGCATCCGCATGTAAAAGAAAGTAAATGTATCCTTTAAAAAAATCTGAATATTAATTAATTTTTCATATAAATAGCTCAAGCACTCCATTAATATTTAAATTATAATAGATCATGGTACAATAATTCATACCTCAATTTAAAAGACATCTATTTTTATCTATTATTTATTATCTATGTTTTTATGTAGTGTTATATAGATTTGAATTAAAAATATTGTTATATTAGTTATACATGAAGCAATATAATTAAAAATAATTTAAAAAATATATTTATTACAAAATTAATATAAATTAATTAAATAAATAATTTAATAAAAAAATAAATAAATTATTACAAAAACAAAAGCTGATACTGCTGTGAAAGGCATACAGATGTAAAGAGGATAGTGTTGAATTTTAATTAAAATTTGAATGCAATGATAAATCATTACATACGTGAAAATAATTTTGACCGAATATCTGATAAACTTGATATACATGCATTGATTAAAATTTATACATACATACAGTCTCTACGTTCAATATAATGCCCATAAATCCATAAATGAGTCACTTAAATACCCATATCTGACAGAACTTCACACAAAATAGTTTTTTCAAATGCGATGATTTATCATTGCATTTAAATTTTAATCAAAATTCAACACTATCCTCTTAACACCTGTATCCCATACACAACAGTATCAGCTCTTGTATTATACTTTAAACAGCTTATAAAGAAAATTGTAATTGTAATATTCACAATTATTTAAAACTGTGTTAAGAAATAATTATTTGAGCTTTGATAAAATTTTCATATTAATTCAAAAATGTTATTAATTTTATGTAACATTATTGTAAAATATTGAGAAATAATAAGAAATAATGCCGCACTGAAATCTTCTTCTGAAGAATCCATATAAATACTAAATATCGATTTTACTAGATTCTCAACTTTAACACCTGTAAAAAAAATTGAGACCTGGAATTTTTCTAATATTTCGGTAACAAATATTAAGTATACTTCAGTAAAATGATCAAATCATTATAGATTAAAACGAGAATTTTCAGAAATATTAAATATATAAAAATTAATGTAACGAATCCTAAACTTTATCATATGTAATATATATAGTACCAAGTGAATATCTAATAAAATATTTACGTCCCTAAGTCCAATATTGCCTGATTTATCGTGAAATATTAAAATAAATTCATCGAAATTTCATTTTTCGTGAAAAAATGCCGTATTTTTGTCTTTTTGGGGTAATTTTTTCATATCTCATAGTGTCAATTTTAAGTAATTCGAAAAATTATCTAAATAAATTACCAACTACATCCACTTTCCCACCGGAAATATATTCTTTTTGTGCAAATCGTACAATTATTTCGGGTAAAAAAAGTGTATACATACATAAAAACAAAACAAAAACACACACATCATTGTAAAACCAATATATTTGTTCGCTTCGCTCAAAATCTAAAATATATTACTATGTATTCCAATTTTCTAAATTGCAAGTGTTACTATTATTTTATTTGATGACATAATCTAAACTTATTATAGGTATATCAGATAACACTTTAATAAAATAAAGTTGACATTTAAGTAAGCTTAGCTCTTTTCATTTTCTAAATATATTTATTTAATATATACTATTAGTTCAGTAAAATTATTAAATTATCATTTTATTTATATTATAAATGTAAAAATAGAAGAATATAATATAATTTAAATATTTTAGATATAGGTATATAAAAATAAATCATTTTAATTTAAAAACCTCACGTGTACATGCTTGCATTTTTAGACCTATTTATATTATTATGTGAACATTTCCTTTATCAAAATATGTCACGAATAAAATACGTTGTAGTTAAAAGATAAATTTTCTGAAATTTTGATTAATAAATCGCAATGTCGACAGTGTATTTGTCTAGCGTATAAATATATATATAATATATTTATATGTTTATCTAATATCTTGTCAAGGTGACGTGTTAAAACATGTTTGACAGTTCTTTCTTTAACATTTTGTACAAGTCGCAGGTGTCCTTAAACAAATTTTACTTTATTTGAACATAACGATTTTTGAAATTGAAGATATTTCAATAGTTAATTATATATATATATAGGTATATTTATATAATTAATACTATATCTAATTAATTTAAAATTATAAATTAATTAGTTCAAAAATAACTTTTTAAATTATCGTGTTCATAAACGATAATATTCATTACAACACAAGAAAACAAAATTCAACAATAAATGATTCCTCGTTCGTTTAACAAAATCATCCCACGTTCTTATACGCACGTCACTCATGGTTCTCCTATACACACATACTTAAAATATTATTATATTTATCTACGCTGTTTTCAATCTCCACTACCTTTTTGTTACTTTTCGACGTCCTTACCAAATAATTTAACCAACTCAAACATACGTAAACACGTACGTATTTTAAGGCATACATTAATTTTTATATTTACGTATATATACCTCTATAATACTTAGTCTTAAGTTCTTTTATAACATTGTTAACGTAATTTTCCAACTTCAGTTTATAGTTTATGAAACTGAAAACTTAAAAAGTACTGGATGCGTTAAAATGTTAAACCATGTTTATTCTAAAACGTATGAAGATAATATTTTTTCTATAAATTAATTATAATGATTTAACAGTACAACATTCAATAATGTTATTTAAATTAATTTCATTCAATTTTAAATTGAAATAGGTATTTTTAAGTATTTCTATGTACACTTTTTTTTAAATATACGAGTAATTATAATAAATTTATAATATGATATTTATATAATTTATAATTTAATGATTTATAAATTTAAGAAACCAATTCGACTAATATATACTTAATTAAAAAAACATACTTAAGTTGTCCACTTTTTGAAATAATCGAAGTTATTAAAATTAAATTAAATGTCTTAACACTGCTACTATAATGCTACTACTGTTTAATAAAAATATTATTAATAATATAATATATCATGTTAAAATTTCAAACCAAATTTTAATCGTTTTTTCTAGTATTGGATAATATTATATATAAATAGGTACCTACATAATACCTAATATAATAAATTTTTTTTTCTAATATAATTTTCTATTTTTACAATACATATATATTCAAACGCATAGGATACAGGTGTGCGAATTATAGCGTTTAATTTTAATTAGAATTTGAATGCAATGATAAACCATTGCATTCGAAAAAACGATTCTGAGCGAGTTCAGTCAGATTATAATTTTCGTTTGAACTAAAAATGTAAACTTAAAACAGCTATAAAAAAATTTTGATACTAGGGATTTTTTTAATATTTTAGTATGATGTAAAGTAATATATAAGTATACTTCAGTAAAATTTTCAGACCTTAATACCAAAAATTGCCAATTTTATCAAAAGTTATATACGTTTAAACGAGAATTTTACGAAATATTCAAAGTCCAATATTTTGTAGAAAAATGAACGTAACGATTCCAAAATTTTACCACATATATATAATAGCTATGTGAATACCCAAAAAATTTAATCAATTTTTAGGTCTCTATCTTAAAAATTGCCTGAGTTATCGTAAAATATTAAAATCGAATTCGTCGAAATTTCAGTTTTCGTGAAAAATGCCGTTTTTTCGTCATGTTTTCGATGTTTTTTCTACCGCTTAGGGTCAATTTTGAGAAATTCGAAAAATGACCTAAATAAAGTACCAACTAGATCCACTTTCCTACCGGAAACATATGTTATTCGTGATAATCGGAGCATTATTTTGGGTAGTAAAAATGTCTTCAGATTAAAAAAACAAAACATCATTGTAAAACCAATACATTCTTCGCTTCGCTCAGAATCTAAAATATGTAATGTATTAAAATAAGCATTAATAATTTAAAACAGTATTTTAATATTTATAAATTATAATACAAATTTATTTATTTAATTTTATTTCGAAAAGATTCATTTGCATTATATTAGCAAAATTATCAATAAATATTAATTATTATATTTGAAATTAGTTTATTTTAATATTATTTGATAGCAAGAATTTTAGATATATTTTATTTAAAAAAAAATATGGCGTAAACCATAAACAAGTTTACATGAATAATAATGATTTGGTTTGATAAAAAAAAAATAAATATTAAAATGGGTTGATAATTAAAATAATATTATCAAACCAGGAGTAAAATTAATGATGATAATAATAAACCCCTCCCCAATAAATTCGTGGCCACATAATTTGTAATAAAACCTATAAATATTATTATATTGAAAATATTATGGGTAATAATACGTTTTTAATATTATTACTTTTACCTTATCAAAATTTTCTATTCGACGTTGAACAAACATGCACCTCACAGTATAATAATTCTAACATGATATTGTTAAGAAAAATTGGATATACTTGTACACTTTGTATACTTTGTATACTTGTGATATACTTGATGAACTTGTAGTTATCGTACAATTTTATTATAATATGTATAAAATATTATTTCATATAAATTAACTATATATTTATTAGAATTAAAATTTCAAACTTCCAAATTATATAAAACAATCCTTAAAAATGTTTAATATTTAATTAACTGATGATATTGTTATCCTAAAAAAAAAAAATGTATAGTTCATATTTTATATTAGGTACATATTTTAGACATGTCTATATAAAATACATACAATGGCAAATATTGTATTTGGGTTACATATATTATTACGAAATAAAAAAAATATAATTTTAAAAGTCTATATCACGAATTCACGACTAAACATATTTATATTCATATTTAATAAAAAAAAAATTCCGTATCTAAATATTATTCACTAAACTTTATTTTTTTGAAATTAACCATAATATAAAATATTAAACATTGAAAAATAAAAATTAATCAACTTTAGTTTAATTATTATCCAAATAACTTATTGAATTATTATGATTTATTTATTTAAATTTATCAATTATGAAAAATCTTATATAACAATTAGACAAATATTCTGCCGCAGTTTATTATTAGGTACTAATTTTAAATAAGAACAACAATATTCTTAAGTAGGTACTTTACTTTCTATTCTTACTTTTTAAATCAGACATTTAATTTGAAACTAATATTATAAGTATAACAAATTAAAGAATATTATTATTTTTTTTTTAATTTTGCCTAATTTAATAATAGTTAGCAAGTACCTACAAAAAATGTATTATTTTATGAAAAATTAAAGCTTAATTAAATTATTTAAATAATTATTCGATTAAATGCTAAATAAAAAAAAAAATTGAATTGATAGTTTTACCAATATCGTAATGATATGATTAATAAGTAATACTTATGAATGATAAAATGAATTAAATAATAACATTGTGGTGAAAAATCCGTGACACAATCATAAAAGATAAATTAATTACAAGTATATATTAAATATTATTTCTGCTTCAAATGAAAAAAACCAACATTTGATATTTTACTGAAATTAATTAAAAAATACTTTAATCTGACTATTTTAAAAATTTTACAAAATATAATTGTCGACTGTAAAAATATTCGATATATTAGTTAAGATGTATATTTAAAATATAAAACAAAATAATAATTATTAGGTAATTACGAGTATAATACATAAAATATAATTGAATATGAAAATATATTTAGAATTACATAAATACAATATACATAATATATTAAATTGTATTGTAAATTAAATTATTGTGTATTAAATTGATCAAAATTAATTCGGTGAAATTCAAAACATTAATTAATTACAATAAATGTAATATAAAAATTTCAGTACCTATTAATTATCATGTTTTAAAAAAATAAAAAATATATATTAATTTCATTAATTTTTTTTATTTCTATTTAAAAATAATAATTCAACATTATAATAAACATAAATAGAAACATCTCTACAATCTTTTTTCATAACGTCATAACTCAATCGACGTAGGAGTGTAGTATATGTATGATCATATATATTCATGCACCTTTTTGGTATAAAACGGGATACAAATTCAGGAGGAGACTCTTTCACCGCCTCAGTTAACGTGTAGCAGCCGTAGGTAAACTTATCTCCTGGAGCGTGTATGATCAACAGGTGAGCAAAAATACGTCAAAACAAAAAAATACAAAATGTATACGATTATTGGCAAAATATACATTTTCATATTAATCATATGGACAGTGGAAAAGTCGGATTGCAAACCAGAAAGTAATTATTATATTTATTTACCCATTTTATATAGAAATATAATATTATTAATATTAATATATATATATATAACTTGTGATGTGTAATATTATTAATAATAATATTAGACAATATTAAATTAATTTAATTTAAAAAAAAAATTTACCTACTTGAAATCATTTTTTCTATATTTTAATAGTGATTATTTTTTATAAATATTTCAAAAATGTACCTATGAATTATATACAAGAATTCCTAAACAAATAAAATAAGTAATGTGGGGTTTGTAATTAGTACCTAATTAATAATAATTTTTATCGTAAACTGATTATATGTTGATACTCATAAAAATAATTATAATGAATATTATTATATTCGTAGGACAATATTATAATTAAATATTATTAATAAAAAATTTCTTGTAAAATAAAAATTATTAATAATCTAAATTTATGAATTTATTTTAAGAGTAAAATTAAAATTAATTACATTTATTATACATCATCTTTTATTTAAAATATAATTAAAATTATAATATTTGGTATTTATAATAAAATTTAAATTTAATTTGAAAAAAATTATGTGTAATTTACGATAATCTAAAATATAATATTCGTATAGTATTTAAAACTAAAATGATTTATTCTTGAAAATTGTACACTAATTAATTTTTTTTAAATATTATAATGTATCGGAGAACAGAAGTTATACATTTATTATGATACAGAGTACCTATATAATATGATTTACATAATTAAATCACAACTGTGTACTATAATATAGAATATTATATTATCTACATTCAGAATACTAATATTTTTCATTTAGCTTATTATTATTCAGTATTATTACGATAAATAAATACTTAAATTGAATGTTTTTCTTTTTTTTTCAATTTTTGGTTTTAAATAAATTAAATTAAGTAAACAAAATTTAAAAAAATACATCTGATTTACCATCGAGTATATTTGTATACTTCATTATTTCAGGTTTTTATTATTTTCATAATAAATTTACATTACCTACTTGTCTTGTATATTTAAATATTGTTCATATAAATTAATTAAATAAACAAAAATGCAAGTATGTATAGTATTTAATGCCTTAACCATAAGTCGTATTTAAAAATAATTTATAAATGCTTAAACGCCTGCCTGAATTTGTGATTTATGCGCTTTCGACATGATATGATTGATTAACGAAATACCATTAGGGATATGTCTGCAATGCATAAATATTTAATGGAAAAAACAATCATACAAATTGTTAGGGAAATTACGAGGAGTATGTACATTTTAAATATTATATAAAATTAATCAAATACCTACACCTATTATATCCCGGGTATATTTAAGAAAATCAATTTAATCTTCTATCCGCAGATAAAACACATACATCTTACTTTTATGAATACATATAACTGTCATCACATTTTTCACACGTAATTAATAAATAAAAATAATACATCACGCGAATTATGGTATACTTACATAGAAACATGTCAGATATTAATAAGAATACATATTATAATATTTTAAATTTTTATTATACTTTATATTTAATATGAATTCGTTGTATAATTAATATTCAACAATCAACCTCATAAAATACTATTATGACGTGGAGTCCTTATAAATTTGAAACTCGGTGCACATAATCGTAAGTACGTGTTTATGAGATGCTGCGACTATAATATTTTAACACATACTATATTTTTAAATGATATTATAATAATTTTATTAAATAAGTTCAACGAGTACATTATGTCATCTAATAAACACAAATAGGTATCATACAAACCTTCTCCTACTTAACAGCGCAGAAAGGATAGTGTATTATAAAATGTAAAACTGAAAATAATAATAAATTATGATATTTACTAAAATTAATTAATTATTTTAAGTAAAATTTAAAAAAATTGGAAAAGTAAATATCTATATCACTGTAAAATAAAATAACAAATAGGTTAAAAATTGATAACTAACCTAACCTTATATGATTAAAATATAACGCATTTACCAATGTTTTATTTAAAAAAAAAATCTTAGGCATATTCTATAAAATAACAACTATTGTTTATATAATTACAATAAAATATACTTCATTTAAAAAAATTATAATTTGAATCTCATTGTATTTTACCATTGGTCATTAGTCACTGTTCAGTCTTAAGAAATTTACTATGAAAATTAAATATACAAAAATGATTCGGCTATTCGAGTTTGGTACATATTGAAAATAATAAAAAATTTACTATTATTATTAATTTTTTATGTTATATTCAATGAAGCAATAATTACACACTGATATCAGTGTATAATTATTGCTAAAATATATAGTAAAATTAGTAATTTTTAAAACCATATATAAATGCAACACAAAGAAATAGGTTTTCTTTTTTCTACAAGTTATATTAGATTTTTTAAATGTCATTTTTGCAAAAAAAAAAAAAAATGCAAATTATTTTTAAGATTTTTAAAACTATTAATGGTATTCGAATGTACATTGCATAATAAAAATGATAAATATTAATATTATTCATACGTTTATATATTAAGAATGTGATGTTTCAAAACTTATATTTATTATTATTAAAATTAATATAACATTTTATATAATTATCAAGTTAAAATTATATTTTAACATATTTTAAGTAAAATTTGCCAAGTTTTAATATAATTTCCTAAATAAATTACACCAACAATACAGATATTTATATATTTTTTAATATAATATAGTAACAGTTGAGCTGCGTTGTTTTTGATATATTTACAAATATTTATATAACTTATTAAGCACACAATGTAACATGTTTTTTTTTTTTTTTTTGGTTTGTTAAAAAGTAAAATCCGTTTAAGCTAAAACATTTCATGAACTCATAGTTAATACGTTCATCAAAATTATATACGACTGTTCTAAAACTGTTGTAATTTCGAGGGCTAAATAGTTGAATTTTACAATGAATTAAAGAGTTTTAATGAATAATTATTCATTTGTTGTACACAAATTAGATACACGTCAGAACATTTATTACCTATATAAATTGATGTCAAATATAAATTCCAATAATACCTACACGGTTTTTAACTTTTTCTAATTACAATCAATCATAGCTAATTTTTTCTTATGAATAATTATTATATTAATTCATTTAATTTATATTTTTATTCAATTATATATACGTAATTATTTATTTATTTATATTATTTTTAAACCATTTAATTTAATATACATCGTAAATTATATATTTATAATAAATTAAGTGGAATAATAAACTTTCAATATCTATTAATATAATAATAATATAATAATTATTAATATAATATGTTCACATGTACTATTTTATAATAAAAAAATAAAATTATAGAAATTGAAGTGATGACATAATTATTGGCACATTATGTGATCCGTCACAATTTTTATAACAGTTAATATGTCTTAGCCTCGCCAGTATACTTTATGTATAAAAACAATATTCAATAATTTTATAATTTTAACATATATTTAATAATAACTTAATGTTTTTGAAAAAATCATAGTTTGTATACATTTCGTATTTTTATATATTTTTTTATGAACAATTAATTCCTTATAAAAATATTAATCATTGTATTTTTACACTCAAAACTCATAAAATAACAATATCATTAAAATATATACGAGTGGGTATTTTTTGAAAAAAAAAAGTTATCTTTTTAAATATTTATAAAATAATATATTATTTTAATGTGTATAAACGTTTTATAAACGTACTTAGGTGTAGTGTGATCTTATGGGACTTTTTCGACAACAATAATTAAAACATACGAGTCCCACAGTGTATATACTGCATTAAATTTTAATCAACATTCAAAGTCAACATTTTATATCCGTCTGAGTTTTTTTGCAAAGGAACGAAATAAAACAAAAAATTATATTCTTTTTAAATAAATTACTTTATTTTACTTTATTTTTTTTTTTTTTTAGACAATTATATTGCACATGGAATTTTAATGTAATTTAATTTAGTTGTTTAAAATTTTAACAAACACAATATGCTCATAGGTATTATTATAATGATCCAATTTTTTTATTATTATTATTATTTATTGTCATTTGATTTTGAAAATCATAATCGTTTATAAATAAAATAATATCACGTTAATATGTATTAATGTAGGAATTATATTATATTAATGGTACATTAAAAATAGGTATATTATTATCTTCTATATATTTTTCACAAGACGTGTATATATATATATATGTATATAAATAAAATTGAATTATATTAATTAAAAATATATAATACACATTATACATCTGAAAATATGTTTAATGTACATTTTAAATTATTATATCAAATTAAAGAAAATTGCTATACAATACAAGATAATATATTAATGTTAACTATACGTTTAAATGATACCTAACTAATTTATCAAAATCAACATTTTTGATCGTACTAAACTTTAATTATGTTTCAAAAAGTCACAAATTGCTTATAACAAAACAATTGAAATGCATAGTGCATTATTATAATAAAAATAAATGCAAATAATAGTAATGTAAAGATTTCTTTCTGTAGAATTAAATTAAAAAGTTTGTGTCCATTGACCTGCAATAGATATTATAATATAACAAAAGGTCCTATTAATAAATAATAATAATAATAATAATATTTAAATATAATTTTATCCCTACTTTTTACTTTATACAACTATTATAATAATATAGTAATGTGACTAAATTCAATTGCGTATACATAATTTTTGAAAAGCAATAATAACAATAATACCTAATCAATGTAAAATAATATATAGATATATTATACAATAAATGCGAGTATATAATTTATATTATTAAATAAAATAATATGAAATTCGTAATACAAGAATTAAAAAAATAAATGTACGTCGATTTTAAATGAAAACTACAAACTTAAAATTAAATTGAACATAAGGTTACCTAAGTAATAAGGTAATAAGTAGGTCCTTATCGTAAGTTAATTATTCTGTGACTATTATTTGTATAAAATTGAAATATAGGTACGTACTTATATTATATTCTTACTATAATTATAGGTCAAATCATAATTATCATAATATTATACATGACATCTATATTTATTAATTTATTATAAAATATTACATAATTATGGTTGATCACATTGAAGATAATAATATTTGATAAAATTATATAGTTGTATTATCAATTATCATCAACTTGTTTAGGTATATTTGGTAAACATGACGTAACAAAATATAAATGAAAACATTTATCATCATCGTATTAGATATTGTAGGTATTCGTTAATAGTTCATAGAGATGTGATAATTCGAATGTTTACACAAGTACGCTAACAAAATATATTTTATCGTTATATCGTAATATAGAATAACTCAAGTAGTATTTCAGGAAATAGTAGTAAATAATAGGTATAACCATAATAATAAAATTATCAAAAACAGTTAGGTTAGGTGATCAGGTTAATTTCACAGACAACACCTCAAAGTACTAATTATACTTTTATGTCTTAATAAACATTTTATAAAAATAATTTATTTATTTTTTTTAATACATATTTAATATATTAATTGTTCTAAAAAGCAAAAACGTATAAGTACCTACCTACATCTATTTTAGATATGTCGATAATTTGACATGGAGCAGTAATTTAATTTAAAACATTCAATTTCAAATAAAATAAAATCGCATATTTTACGAAATAAAAAAAATTACAAATTTGTTTTATTTAATTTATATAATATAGTATATTTTATTATACTCATAATATAAATTATCATAAATAGGAATAATTATGTGTGTAACTGTCGTGGAAATATATTCAATAATATAATATGTAAAATAGTAAATGACATTTTAAATAACAATATAATATTATAATCACATCACTAAATTATTATTATATTTTATTAATATTTACCTAGTATAATATAAAAGTAGAAACATATAATAATATATATATAAAAAAAAAAACAATATTATTTTCAAAAATACTTAGAATAACATATTAGTGTAGATTTCTCGGTAAGAAAATATATTTCTACATAATATATATTATATTTTATTAATAATAATAATAATGCGATAATTCACATTATATTATACGACAAAAAAATATATAGGTACTGATAGAATAAAAAATAATAACTACTATTATTTATTTATTATTATTATTTTTTTTTTTTTTTTTTTATGAAAAATATTTTAATATAAATACAATATTTTAAAACGTAAGTAAGTACCCACTAAAAGAATATATTATTTAATTTTCAAAACAAGAAAATGCACTAAGAATATTAAAAAAGTATATTATAAACTTCAATTTTTTGTACACGTTTTTATTATTTAGTTAGATAGCTACTATTCACTACAATCATATCATAACCATCAACAGGATAATATAATAAAATATTATTACTGCAGTTTATTTTCTTCAATTTTACGCATATTTAAAAACACAAAAGGTATCCAATTTTTATCAAATATATAATTCAAATATAAATAATAGTTCATCGATATCAAAATATACTGAATTCTTATAAAAATTTGTATTTTTTTTTAATTCCACTATTTGTACAACACATAACATTTCAACCAAAACACTTCTACTCGTATTTCTCATTTTAAACAAAATGTATTTCTTTAAAAAATGTTTATTTATCTATTGGCTATATATCTCACTTTATAGGTCTGCTATACTTCAATATCAATAATCTTTTTCAATCCTCAAAAGGTTTTTAGTAAAAATATGTATACTACTTACTTTATTTTGTAAACATTATACCAACCAAATGTATTATATTATCGTTTACAAGATGTATTATTCGATTTCACAGGTAAAATATAAATTATTTTTAGATTCATAAAGTCATAAACTCATAGGAATAAAAATTGATTAGAACAAATTATTAATAGACATAATATACCATAATTCCATAATTATTTCGAATAACTACCTAAATTACAATAATTAAATTAATATCTTATTGTGATATGTAACATAAGCACTTAAAAATATTTGATTTGACAATTTTATATTCATTAAAATGGTGTTCTATAATAGTACCTACATAATATCAAGTAAAACAATTGAAATTTAATAAATAAACAACAAAACAAAAAAAATATTTAAAAATATATCTGATCTTGATAAGATAAAAAAAAAATCAAAATCTTTCATTTATCTTAAATTTATAATATTAGAATGTACTATAACTATACTATATTATAGTTTCATTTAATATATCAACTATAAAAAAAAAAAAAAAGAAAAAACATATATCGTCGACATAGAATTTCATTTAATTGTCTACGATACATTTAGCATATTATTACAATTTAATTTATATTAATTCAGTATAATACAGTGACGGCTATTGGCATGGGCGACTAGGACGATCGGCCCCCTACTCACATTTTAAGAAAATAATAATAAAATTGGTTTAATAAATATTATATATACCTACTTTATAGTTTTATACGTCTTATCGAACAGACATATAATTATTGTGAATTTGTGACTCGTCGAGTACAAAATTCGAATTATTATTTTGTTGACACGTATAATAGGAATAAGTATAACGTAGGTATGTAGGACGAAATATTTCGTCATCCAGCTGTAATAATACGGGAACTGGATACCTAATACACATTATTAAGCGAATGATCATGCGCGTGCTTGGGTATAATACATGCTTTCTTATGCGAGCCTTTGGACGACAATTTGAGTTATAATATAACGTATTATAAACACCACGGAATAAGGATTTTTTTTCTGGTCATTTCCCAATATTCATTAACCCGTAACAGTGATGTTTTTTTAATCATTTGACAGAACGGATTGAATGGCATGCATATAATTATTATATTTTATTTTATAACGTTATTCCATATTTAAAGTTGTACCCCCTCTATATCAGTGATCACGAACTCCACTGGTATAATATTAAATAAAAAATATAAAATATTTTGTTTTTTATTATCAACTTTAAATGTAATTAAAAAAAAAAAAATCATATCGAGGAAATAATGGAAGTTAAAACATTCCCCTCTCTCAGATCTACAAAAATAAGTTTCTCGTCATAAGTGAATTTGTAAACGAAATCGAAAAATATAAAATTAAATATAGCCAAATTAAATTAAACTAATTCAATTATATACATGATATTATTATTATATACTCGTATAATATATTATTGTTAATTAAAATTGTTTTATACGTGTTATAGCATCGTGTTTACGTTACGGACACTCATGTTGGGGAGGTAAATAATTATTGCACAATAATATTAACCATGGAATTAAAATAAATGAATTTATATTTTCGCATAGCTCACGGTAAACGAAATTCAGATATGTCGAACAATCAAAATCTTGGACTATTATATAAAATGGCTCTAATACAAAAATCGAATGACAAAGATTCCTATGATGCATATCGTATCAAATCGCAGGATGAAGACCAAACGGATTATTTCAACATTCTGAAAAAATATATGAAGAGAGTTCCTAAAAAAACAAATAGGTATAGAGCCAATGTTTTATTTTACATTATAATATTAAAATCCATATTAATGCTATATATACATATTATTAAACAGCGACAATAACGATGTATTAGACGCCTGGAACACTCAGCGGAGCGAATATATTCCTGATAGCAGATATTACGAAGATCAAGTACTAGATCCCAGAATGGAATATAGACTTATGGTAAACTTAAAAAATACAAATTTATACTCATATGTATATATACATTACTATAATATTTTTTATATAAAAAAATTGTATAAAATTGTATTATTATTATTATTATTATTTTTTTTTTTTTTCAGAAAGTTTAAACGACGAGTACTGAAAATAATTTTATGACGTTATATAGTTAATATCTACTTGACAAATTAAAAAAAATTTAAATCTATACATATTATTATGAAAAATATGTAACAAAATTATTATCTGCAGGTATTTGTTAAATTAATAAAAACTTCTTTGAAGTCATATTATTGATATTTTAATTTGCATAATATAATCACATCATAATTCATACAGTATTAATCTTTTATAATTATTAATATTGAATAGAAAATAATATTAGGTACCTTTATATTTATCATTTGTATCGATTAAAAATATAACAATGATATACCTATTACCAATAGTTTATTTATTTTTAAACTTAACATAACATATTAGACTTATTAAAATGAATTACAAATATTTAAAACAGTTATCTTTAATTTTAATATAAACAAAAAATAATTAATCATAATCTTAAAAGACTTATATAATCAGGATCATCCTCAGAAGGAGACGCATGGGACAACCGTCCCCCATACAATTTTTTATCTTAAATTATATTATAATTATAATATAGTAATAAAACTTATAAATTTTATTTTCAAACAGTTATTTTTATTTTAGATTTAAAATAAATGTTTTAAACTGATAACACATTAACATAGATAGGTGTACAATATAAATTATATCAACATTAAAAATTACTTGTGAGTTTTGGTGTTTTATTTAATAATATTGTAATTTTTTAACGTCCATAGAAATATACCAATTAGGTACCTAACACAAAAAATATTATTGACCGCTTTGCAAATCTAAACATAAATGATAAATAGGATTTTGTTATTTAATATTAATATTAAATACAATAAAATTAAGTTTTTATATTTAGTAAACTATACCTATTTTTTATACATCGTTCTTCTAAACTACGTCCTAATTTACTAGATTCACCCTTCTCCCCTAAAAAATAATATTTAATAAATTTGATAATTTTAGGTTTTAAGATCTAAAAATGTTATTGAAGTATATTTATATTATATAGTTTGATTTTAATTTTTTTTTTTTAAAGAGTTAAAGTTGATCGATGAGTAAAATCGATATTTATAATATTTATATATGTATTCCACTTATTATTTCACAATATTCTACAATAATGTTAAATAAGATTACTTCGAAAATTTTATTGAAGTTCAAATAAATATTTCTTAACTCAATTTTAAATTGTTGGGAATATTACAATTTTTTGTAGGAATTGTAGGAACAATAACGGCACACCCTTAGGGGGACGATAACAAACCAGATTGAAGGAGCGATAAATTTTATGCGGCGTACTGACGGGGTGATAACAAACAAATACCTTTTTTTTATATTTAATCCGTGTAAAATCATTTAATTAGAAATTAACTTCATGAATTTTTTTAGAAATTTTTTACGGATACCCTTTAAATATTATAATTCAAAACTTAAAAATTATTTATATCAACATCAATTTATTGTTAAATAAGATATATTATATTCTCCGTAAATTATAAATAGGTATATTTCACAATATAGCTAGGTACTAAAAAATGTATTTCTTAAAAAATAATATACGTACCTAATTAAATTATAATTAGTCTTAAACATAATATTGACGAAATATTTTTATATTAATTGTCTTTATTATAATATGTACGTTATATTAAACTATATGGCATTTTAATCATAATTTATTACATAAAGAAAAAACAATATATTCTTCATATTAAATTAAAGTATTAATCTAAATTATTTGATTTTCTTTATATACTTAGTACTTACAAAGATTTTTTCATAGATCTGTGTAACAAAGCTAATAAAATAATATAAATATTTATCTTTGTATCAAGAAATGATATAAAATTGTATTCCTTAGATTAGTTATAAATATTAAAATTAAATGTAGTAAAATGCATTGATTCACAAATGTAAAATAAACTGGATATAATATAGAGGATCATTTTTCTATTTTTTTTTTTTTTAACTATTATTAAATATTAGTTTGTAGTACTATATAAAATTAAATATTTAATGTGTTTCTTACAAAAAAATTTCTATTTATATCATTATGTTAAATTGTTAAAAGAGTTACAGTATTATGTACGCTACTATAACAGCAATTATAAATGTCATATGGGCATGACATCTGTCAGCTGCTCCCCAACCACATTCGATGTCATTTTTGAATGCTTCAGCTAACGGTTTTTTTGTATCTGCACAAGTAGCTATCTGTAAATCTTCATCACTAACCAAGCATATCGATTTACTGGTTGAATAGTGATTAGCTATTTCATGATTACATAAAAATTGCCGTTTTTTACGATGCCAAACTTCCATCCAACTGAGAACATAAAAATAGTCGTTTAAATATTTTGAATCAACTTACTATATATAGTTTCTATAATAATTTGCTAGCTGTTTAAACAAAAATATAAAAATTAATAAACATGTATTATTATTTAGATATATAAACAAATTTATATTAACAGGATATATTTTTAAACATATATGAACTCAAAATATAAGTAACAATCGATTTCTTAAAAGTACCTACTACCTAGGTATTATTAGTTCATATAAGACATAAGTACTCGTATTTATAAATTAGACTTACTTACAAATTACATTTTCTAATAAATAATAAATTTGTAATATTATATAAATTTAAGTGTAGATAGTTGTTTTAAATAAGACTGAAATATTATCGAAGATTAAAGATAGCTAAACTGTATATAAAATATTTTATCATAGTATATTTCCTTTTAGAGTTGTTAGAATATTTACTGAATTAGAACTATTATTATTATTATGTTATTAAGTACTTACTACTCTAATTAAACTCGAATTAAATTATAATTAAATATCTAATCAAAACGAAATAAAATAAAAATTTAAGTGAAAACAACTAAAAATGTAGGTATGTTTAAATTAATTTAGGTATATATTAATTATATTTTAACTTCAAATAATAAATAGGCAATAATTTTAGATGATATTAAAAATATAGTGAAATTTATTTTTTATTTATTTTGTATTATGCATATGAATTATGTTATATCTTATATATTATTTAATATAATATACCCTATAGCACAATCACAATGCCATGGATTTCCCGATACTTTTAACGATGTTAAAAATGTTCGACCATGTCGTCTTGGTAATACATCAGTCGATGGATTTCCAAGTGATTTCAACGAATTGTTCCGAATATCTAAACTAATATTTCTTACAGTCCCCATATGTCGAAAAACTTCTTCGGATATTGTTTCCAAACTCGTGTTATAAAAGGTTAAATTTAGATTTGGATATCTTATACCCTAAAATAATAATATCATATGTATTAATTTAAAAGATACTAATTAAATATAATTTAAAATAAGTTATATTCATTACAAAGTATTATATAATAATTTACCTGAAATAAATTATTAGTGAGTACATGTAAAGCTTTTCCACTAATCATAATATTTCGTAATTTATATGGGAATAAACCATTGAACTCCTTTCCCATTCTTGATAGTTTATCTACCTGACGTCACAAATAATAGCAATAAAATAACTAAATGCAGAAACGACACATTTATTTTACTTTTTAAAAATTATTTTATTTCTCCTAATTATATTATAATGAATATTCTCACCTTAATAATTAATAATATATATTTATTACATTTATTTTAACTACCTAGTAGTTACCTATGTATTTTTTTAAACTTTATATTTTATTTAAATAGTAAATTTTAAATATTTACTTACTTTAATATTTAAATTTCTAAGAGAATGAAGTTCAGAAATTACCGAAGAAATAACAAAGTCTCTGACACCTACGAATGTGCTAATTATTAACGTTTGTAAAGATGTCATTTTGTTTAAAGCACCTGTCTGGAAAATAAAATATGACAATAAAAAACTTGTTAACAGCTAACATGATTAAATTATCTTACTTCAAATGATACTAATGGTAGATAACTTATGTCTAAAGAAATCAGTTTTCCAATTCCAGTCGTTAAAGTACTATTATTGAGATCGTTTATATGATTATTGGCTAAATTAAGATTATTGAGCTCTTGTAAACTCATCATTATAGGTGGAAAATCTTTTAACTGGTTGGAACTTAAATCTAAATAACGCAATGATGATAAATTAGATGCTCTGTCTGATGATATGGATGATATTTTATTTCCAGATAAATCTAAATTTAAAAGAGACGGCAGTGGCAAATCTGGCATCTAAATAATTATAAAACATATCAATATATTTTTATGATTTTTTCTAATTTAATGAACTTACAGATATTAAAGATATATTTTTCAGCTTAAGATATTTTAGTGAATGTTCAAGACCCAAGAATACACGACCCCTGTCTTCAAAAACCAAAGCATCGTTATGACTTAAATCTAAATAGGTTAGACGAATTAAACTCGCGAAGTTTGAATCTTCAAGATGCATTAATCGATTTCCAGCTAGATTTAATCTTTTAATAGACTAAAATATATTTTTAAAAAATACAGTTATTAAAGATTTAGGTACTTAATGTTAAAAATTTATTTACTTACTTTAAATCTAGAAAACATTTCAAAAACAGGCAATGCCGTAATTGAATTATATGATAAATCTATATCACATATAACTCCCGCAGACTTTTGGGTAAATGATAAAACAGGCATACGAGATAATTCATTATGTGCCATATTTAACACCTCTAGATTATTTTCAGTAAAAAACATATCTGGTAATACCCGGATTTTATTAAATGAAAAATCAAGCGATCTAAGTTCAGTAAATCCTTTAAATAAATCGTTAGGTAACTCTACTAAACGATTATGACTCATTATTATAACTTGTAATTTTTTCGATCCTCTAAATGAATCAAATCCTACATCTGTAATTTGATTATGTCCAATATCTAACCAAATAAGGCTATTTAAGTCACCAAAAACATTTCTAGATACTTGATTTAAATTATTATATGACATATACAAGTAATTTAAATTAGATCCCACAGACGAAAAATATTTATCTTCTATATCTTTAATACTATTATATGAAATATCTAAAACCTATAAAATACCATAATAAAATAAATTATTATTAAATATTAATATATAATAATATATTATATATATTATAACTCACCTTAATATTTGATTGTAAATGAATTTGTTTTATTGAAAAATTTGAATTGGTTGATAATTTTGATAAACGATTGTGACTAATATTCATACGAAAATTCAAAAGCATTCCAACCTACCAAATATATTATAATTAATAATCATATTAAATAATATACATATGAATTTATTTTACTTGATCTAAAAATGTAAAATCTATGTTTTTTAACAAGTTAAAAGCTAAATCAAGTTCTTGTAATTTTGGTAAATTTTGAAACGCTTCAATTTCCAACTTTTCAAGTTGATTTCCTCTTAAAATCAACCATCGCAAATTAAATAAATTAGTAAATGCATGTCTTTCAATACGATTAATTCTATTTTCATCCAAATAAATCATTCTTAATTCTTTTAAATCGTCAAATGTTCCTTCTTCAATTTTTTTCAATAAATTAGATGACATATATATTTCTTCCAATGAATAATGAGTTTCACTCTAAAATAACATTATTGATAACGATAATAGAATTTATACAATTAAGTTTTTTTTATAAATATTTACTTGAAAAGTTCCTTTATTTAAAGTATCTATCATGCAGTCTTGGAGTTTTAAAATTCTTAATTTCGTTTTATAATTAAAGGTCGATTCTCGAAGATGTTGTAAATGGTTATTGTTTAATTCCAAATATGTTAATTCAAACAGATGCCGAAGAGCATCTCCAGGTATTGATTTGAATGTTGATACAAAAGCATGTGACATTTTAAGATATTGCAATGAATGCCCTATCTAAATAAGATAACTATTATTACCTCAATTATATTGATTATTTTTAAATATGTTATATACCTCTTTAAAAGCTTCAGCGTCCAAAAAGCTAATTGCATTATCTGACAAATCCAAATATTTTAAATTTTGTACGTACTTAAATGCATGTGCCCTTATTGTTTTTAAATCTGATCCTGTAATTTGTAGTTCTTCCATATCTGTTGTAAAATTCATAAATGTATCTATGTCTAAGGTGGTTGTAGTCATTTTTGACAGAGATAGTCGATAAAGATATTTGAAGCTGAAATGTATAAATTACATTAAATTTTATTCATTATTTACCATTACTTTTCATACCCATTAATGGTATTAATTTGAAGCGGACCATTATTCCATCCAGAAAAGTCAAACTCTTGTAAGGAATTAAATTCATGATAAGTATCAACTCCTTTATTTTCCTCCTGGTCTTTTTTATCTTTAATTTTTTTTTTATCATTTGACTTAATATTTTTATCTGGATCAACGTTACGTATAGGAAATATATTTTTTATTTTATTATCTCTTAATCGTAATTTTAAAAGATTCTTAAAATTCTGTTGTAGCTTCAATACAGGAAATTCTGTTATATTATTATTCGAAACGTCCAATATCTGTAAATATTGTTCAAGGCCTTTAAATGCTTCGAATGACACATTATAAATTTCACAATCCACTATATGCAATTCTCGAATTTTAGTGTTTTGGAATGCCGCATCCTAAAATACCAAATATAATCTATTATTTAAAGGATTACATAATATATCTATACAAGATAAAATTGCATTGATAATTTTACTAATTTATTAATTACAGTAGTACCCAAATAAATTATCAAACTTTATTTAATACTTAATTCATAACTTTTTTAACAATACGTGATATAGGTACCTAATTTATTCATGACTATATTCTATATAATTTATCAAAATTGTATGCATCAACATTAATATGCATTAAACATATTAGGTAGGTATATGTTTGTGTATGAGATAGCATTTTATACAGACATCTTACATCAAACATGCAGCAAATTCCATCAGTATAATATTAGGAACAGATTAATTGGCGATTACTCATTATGCCTTTATAAATTTTATATCCATAAATTATTGTAAACAATAGTCCTAAGTATCCAATATAAAAAAAGATGAGCTGATACTCCTGCCGCACAGGATACAGGTGTGCGAATCATAGCGTTTAATTTTACTTAGAATTTGAATGCAATGATAAACCACTGCATTCGGAAAAACGATTCTGAGCGAAGTTCAGTCAGATTATAATTTTCGTTTGAACTAAAAATATCAATTTAAAACAGCTATAAAAAAAAATTGAGATTAGGGATTTTTCTAATATTTTAGTATGATGTTAAGTAATATGTAAGTATACTTCAGTAAAATTTTCAGACCAAAATACCCAAAATTGACAATTTTATCACACATTATATACGTAAAAACGTGAATTTTACGAAATATTCAAAGTCCTATATTTTGGAGAAAAATTAATATAACGGTTCCAAAATTATACCACATATATATAGTAGCTATGTGAACATCCTAAAAAAATTTCAGGTCTCTATCTTAAAAATTGCCTGAGTTATCGTGAAATATAGAAATCGAATTCGTCGAAATTTCATTTTTCGCGAAAAATGCAGTTTTTTCTTTTTTCGTCATTTTTTCGCCGTTTTTCTACCGCATAGCGTCAATTTTGAGAAATTCGAAAAATGACCTAAGTAAAGTACATACACTTTGCTACCGGAAACATACCCTATTCGTGAAAATCGGAGCATTATTTCGGGTAGTATTTTTATACACAGACATAAAAAAAAAAAAACAAAAAAAAAAAAAAACAAAAAAAAATCACACATCATTGTAAAACCAATACATTCTTCGCTTCGCTCAGAATCTAACATTATAATATAGGTACTTTTTTATGGTAGAAAAGAATCAATTAATTCATACCTAACAAATAATAAACGACAAATAAATCTTCTTTTTTCCTAAAGATGTTACAATATTAGAAACAAAATCTCAGATACTCTATATATAACATTAAGAATTTTTGTTTTTTATTTATTGAAATTAAACATTAAATTTGTGCTCTTATACATGTACTAATGTTGTATGTGTATATTTATTTTATTTTTATTATTATTTATTTTTTTTTTTTAAAGAAAAATGAAGTGTTATTTTAAATATATTATTGATTTATCAACAAAACAATTTAAGGTAGCTTCTTCTCTGCCTATAAGTTATTGGTTAATATGATATCTTATAAAATATTAATTTAGGTACCTGAATATGTGTTATTGGATTACCGTCAAAATATGTTTTATTTACAATTTCAAAATTTTGTAAACTTTGTTGTTCTAAAGTTTGTATATGATTGTACTCCAAATGTAGTTCATCCAGATGTAATTTACGTTGTCCACCACGAGATGATATTACAGGTAATGGTCCTTTTGTACTTTCAATTAAATTAAAACTTAAGTCCAAATATTTCAAAAATCTAAGAAAATATAAGATATATATAACACAGTAAACTATAATTTATCTAAAACTATACTAATATATACAGCAATTTAATTGTATAAAACTTAATACTATACAAATCGTTTTCTTAAAATATTTTTATAATACTATAATTTTGAATGTACCTCTAATTTTGAAAGGTAAGTACTTTCAAAATTAGTATTTTAAAAATATTTCTTCATTTTTATTTTCTTTGGAAATAATGTAAAATTTCAAAATATTTAAGAGTCAAAAGATTAATTATATTTATTATATTAATGCGAGTACATTAATATACATTGATTTATAATGCTATTGGATCAAATTTATTATTATAATATAACAAAATTAATTACTTATTGGCTATTATTAACGTCTAAATTCCCACTAAAAGAGTAATATTAAAATATATTTATGAATATTATATTATACCAGGTGGCTGGTATCGTCCATAATAATTTAAATATTTCAATTGGAACCTTATATAGGTTACATAGGATTACATAGGTGTATTATATATAAACAGAATTTAAATTAAATCTACTCTACTAATTTAATAAATATAGAATTTAAAAAAAATTATAATTGTAATTATTTTTATAATATATCCTTTTATAGAACTTTAACAATATTTTTTTTTTAATATAAACGTCACAGTTTTATTCTGTATATTATGACTTTATACCAACTTACTTCATTTTTGGTGATGATAAATGCACATATGGAATAGATTTCAACAGATTATCAGCTAAATTTAATCTGTATAAATTTAATGGGCCATCTTGAAATGCATTTGTATGTATTTCCGAAATCATATTACCAGATAAGTCAAGATCTTCTAACACCATTAGGTTATCAAAAGCTCTATATGGCAATTTTGTAATAGCATTATTAGCCAGTTTTAAAATTTTTAGTGTATTCTCTAATCCATTCCAATTGCCCATCTTTATTTCAGATATTTGATTACCTAAAATAATAATAATAAAATGGTAGGTAATATGAATTTTTCGGTGTTTCCGAAAAAACCCGCTCGCAATTCCAACCTGTCCTAAAAAATGCGCGCACGCAATTCGGATGCAATCGATTTTTTTCTATAAAATTCTACCTATTATTATTAAAATTTATTCATGGAATAATTTAGAACTTACCAGATAAATTAAGTAATTTTAATCTTTTTAATGTTCGTATAGCCCGACTCGGAATGTAAGTAAGATGAGTATTAACTAATTCTAATTCCCATAACGAATACTCTAATCCGTATAAAGAATCGTCATCTAAATACGTCAATGGATTGTCTTGAATTGTCATCTTATAAAGTCCTAAAATTTGAGTTATCTAGTTAAAAATTGTGTTCAATAAATATTTTATAAATTTATACATATTATTAAATAAAAAATCTGAAAAACTAAAACAAAAATAACAATAATATTATAGTAATTAATACTATAATAACCTATACGGAATATCTGTAAATACAACATAAAACTACTAATCATACATTTAACGAACAATATTGGATTACCAGAATTGAAGAAAAAGTAAGGTTCTATAGTATCAAGATCATTGTGGTTTAGATAAAGTGTTGACAGCTTAGATTGATTAATAGCTGGCGGTACGCGTGGAAAATATACATCAATGCATCGAACCTCCCCCAAGCTGTCGTATGACTTTGAACACGAACACAGAGGATTAAACGTACACGGCTGGCAATCTTCACAAAAATTTTCAGCTCCCGTGCTCGACATCCGTAACATTAATAATAATACGAATATCATTAATGCATATCCAATGCGTATAAAAGTCATGACCGTCTGAAATTTGTAAAATTAATAATAATTATTATATTATTTTAAATAATTCTTACAATATTTTAATTTTAAATATTATATTATATAATGATGTCTCGCTGTTGTCAATTTAGTCAAACCCGTTGTTCTATCCAATATCATCATTGAAATTCAATGTTGTATATTATTTCATTGCTTAATTAATGTAAAATGCTATAATAAATTTATGGGAAACTCATAGTCATAGTTATTCATTTATTCTTTTTTTTTCTCAATTATAATCTTTAAATATATGCTCCATACTGTTCTAAACTTTTTTTAAATTAAATGTAAAAATATATGTATTATATATATACCTACACCTGTACAATAAATAAATGGTTAAAAACACAAATATATATATTTATTTATTTATTATATTAACTATTTTAAATAAACAAGAATATTATAATAATTTATAATTCTTACTTTCTTAGTAATAATTAATACTAAATTAATAATTAACAAGATATATATCAGGGTCAAATTTTAGTAATAACGTGGGTAGTATTTTTAACCCATTATAGTATAATAAAGAAATTGACAAATAAAAAACAGAATAATTAATTGGATCCTTAAATTATAGTTATAACATAAATAAAATATAGTAAATATATCTATATATTAAATATTTTTATTTTGTCTTTCATAAATATAAATACCATTAGTTTAAAAAAGAAATTGCCAATACCTACATAGTCAATTTTATAAATGATGGACTAGGTGTAGGGATAGAGAAATTTTTCCCTTATTCCATTTAACTAATTTTGAAATGTTGGGTAAACATAATTTAATTTAATTAATAAATAATTATTTATTATTCGTTTATAAAAATATCAAACATAAACGTTATTTATTCCAAAATAGTTGATTGGCATATTTTTCGTTCACTATAAAATTAATGTTTTAATAACTAAATATATTTATCAAAAAGCATAATATTAAATTGTTATTATAAAATAATAATTATAAATATTATTAATAGTTATTGTAAATCAAAAATTATTATAAAATAGAAATGAGAAAGTAGATGGAATCTGATGAATCTCTTTACGATCTCCATAACGCAAGATGTTTTTTTAGAACCAAAAACACTAAATAGAATTTTTATTTATATTATATCAAATGTATACAAAATGTACTAAAATTACACTAGAAAAATGATTATAGATCCTGTTTCTGGCTTTCTACGTCTTTTTACAATAAATAACCAAAAAACGTTTTTAATTATTCAATTGGAACTATACATATAATAAGTATATCTGTATTGACATTTTATTAATTTTCGACTATTTAAGTGTAATATTATAATCCAATAAAAATATTGTCTTTAAAAAAAAAAAAATTGCTTTAAATGTCCCAATAATTAATTTATACTGTTATTTGTGTCATATACTCAGATAATTAATAGTACCTATGTCCTATATGCAATTCAAGAACTTAGATAAAAAAAAAAAATTAATTATCATGTACTAACTAGTTACAGAATTACAGAAAATTGCATATTCGTTATTGTTATTGTCTATTGAATAGACATTGATCTATATCATACATAAAATTCTTAATAAATGTCACTGTATAATAAGCCACAATGAAACGATCATGTCAATCGAATATATAGTAACCAAAACTAAAATCTATTTATAAAAATCAAGTGCAATTTCTATTAGTGATTAATATTATTATTGATCTGGAACATTTATATAGCCAAAAACTTTTTCAAAAATACAAAAATATAATTCGTACATGCTACTTACATATTAAATTGTTTTTACTATTATTATGTAACATGTAAGCCATATCTAAATCAATAAAAAAGTAATTGTCGCTTATTTTCATGAAATTCCATTCATATTACAGAAGATTTACATTACTAGAACCCCCTTATTAGTATTATACAATATGATAATTTTCTAGTTTATGTATGAAAAATAACTACCTACCTAATTATTATTACTTTTCCTTAAATTGTACAATATTATAAATGTATAAAATTACACATTGTGTAATACGAAATGTTATATGTCCATTATCCAGTACAAAATAAACATCTGTGTAGTGGTTAAATCAAATATTTTTTTATGTATTTTATTATTATAAAATATATTTTAAAAACGACTAATAAAATAATAATTATTTTTAAGAGTATAGTTGTTATTATTCAATTCTTATAATGTAGGTACTTAAATTTATCTAATGTTTAAAATGTTCAATATACTAAAATTAAGACTTCTAATAAGTAGGTATAATACAGTTTATACAAATAAAAACATAAAATTATACTATTATTGTTTTATGATACGAGGCGAGTAAAAACACCAACAAACAACAATAATGTATGATTTAATTTGAAGTGTGTAGTAGACTAGTAGTAGTACGAAAAAATAGCCTCACGTTTAAATTACAAACAAATACCATTAAACATTATGTAAAAAAAAAAATAATAGATAATTATTCCCTAAATAGTAGATTTAAGAGGTCATTCCACTACTTTCATTCTTTCAATCAATTTATTACTGTTTATACAACATTAATATTTAAAATTATATATTTAAATGTATTTAAATAGTAAATAATATTATATATATATATACATATTATATATATGTATGAATAATTTTCAATAATATAAAGGCATTGAACTCTAAAACAGGAAAATGTAAATATATTTTGGCGAAAAATAATATAAATGTTTTGACAGAAACACCCTATCCAACTACAAAAATTGATTTTTATTTTAACAAAAACAATAGTTATTTTTACTTATTTAGAATTTTAAATATGTATAACTAATAATTTTTATAAAACAAATGTATTTCGAAATCACGCTTATACAATTATATACAATGTTTAGAAGAAGAAATACTCATAAACTAATATTTCCTATACAAATATATAATTATTATAAGTACCTACCTATAAACATTTAAAGTATAGTGTGGCTAAACGACCCCTTTCAATATGTTCATCTAGAAATTATTTGTTATTATTTTTTATTGCATTTTTTGTTTAGGTAGGTACCTACCTACACTCCGACACTCGTATTAATAGCTCCGATACATTAAATCTTAATAATCGGAATAACTAAAAATACTATTTGTTTTTCAATTTCTCAACTACAATAATATTTCTATAAACATTTTTTCAATTAGTTGACCAATTAAATTAAAATTTCATTTGAAATCAAAAATAATTTGTTATTATTATTATTATTATTATTATAAATAATAATAATTATTAGATATTTAATATATTTAAAGAATATATTATTTAATCATAAATATTTATAATTATAATTATATAAAAATTAAAAATAATATTATATTATTATTATTAAGTACCTATATATTATTTTATATTTATAATTTCGTATTACTTTCTAAATTACTATACCTACTATCCTATCAATAATGCTAAATTATTATATCGGAATATGAGTCAAATGTATAAATATGGCCATGTGTATCTATATCTATGATATCTATGCGTTGGTATATAATAAGTATTTTAATAAATAAAAATACTCAGTCTAATGAATCGAAGATTATGGATAGACTTTAAAATAAATACAATAATATATTTTGATCTACAAAAATTTATGAGTATGACAAATTGACAAATAAATACAGTTTTCAGTGTATATAGTACACGTACCTACGTATAAATTTTAAATTTCTTAACATACATAATACCTTAATATTATATAACATATAACTCACCATTTATATATAAAAACTGATATCGGCGATACCCCAACTTTATACCTAAAACGAATTTGTCTCTAGGTATAGGTACGCGTTTTATATTAATAGATACACAAACATTTCATTAAATAGATATATTAAAAATGTATCGATAAATCTAATTTTTATATTTACAATAATTATTAGTACCTATATTACAATGTCGAATAGTCGATATAAAAATATTAATGCCTATATTATAATGATTTCGGTAAGGAAACAGAGAATAATAATAAAAATGTTTTTTTTTTTTTTTTTTTACTTTTTTGGCAATAAACTGCGGTTAAAAACGTCCGAACGCACTGCACTACCCGCCCGAATGAGGTCGTTCCGACACAAACGAACACAACGAATTCACGAGCATTTGAAAGTTTTCTGCCACGACCGATTCGAATAGGATTAAAACGATTTATTTGATGTAGATACGGTTAATATTATTATATTATGTTTTATACTTGGGTCTAATGTCTAACTGAACGGCGTCATGCACACTCTTTAAAATACATCACGCGACTATTACATATTATATATAGGTACCAATAATAACGTGGTCATCTCATATTATGTTACCGAGTGCCCACGCAAACACAATAACACACTAATATGATTATTTTACATTTCTTGCATATATACACTGCAAGTATGATCCTATCTGTGTGGACTGAGAAAAAAATTCAAAATTTACAATGAATCACGCACACACAGTGTATATTTTCCTAATGTATTATGCAAGAACGCATTTAAGAATAAGAAAAAAGTAGCACATATATACAGTCATACAGACATACTTACACTAAGGATGGAAAACTCAGGGTGATTATCAAAATGGAACTTGTCCGATAGGAAGAACTACTTACTAAAAAATAAACAGAATTCGGCGATATTCACGGAAATTGTAATATTGACAAAATAGATTTCAAATATTTTACAATAATTCAGGAAATATTGAACACAGTTACTAAATTTTATTGAGTATTTTATTCAGATAGGAGTTTCTTACATACATGATAATAATATTTTGGAATAGTTACGTTTATTTTTAATGTAAAAATAAAACTTTGTGTTATATTTCTTAAAATACTCATTTTCTTTCTCTATAATGTTTGATAAAATTGACCATTTTGAGTTAATGGTCTGAAAATTTTATTGAAGCTTATCATATATTATTAACCATATTTTTCCAAAATATAGTTTATATTTCAATTAGGTACCACTTCTTTTTTTATGGCTATTTATAGTTTAAAATTGGAGAGGAGAGTGGTGTACTTTGATTAAAATTTAAATGCAATAATAAATCATTTCGTAAAAAAGAATTTAAGCGAACTTTAGTAAAATATGGACATTTAGCGATTTTATGGACAATTCTTTTATAAGTTATGGACATTAACGACGAATAACTAATGAACCACTTGGTAATATCTATTAGTAGACAAGTAAATTAGTCGACTATTATTAAAAAAATTATTAGAAAAAATAAAACTATGAAAAAATTACAATATTTTTACAGTAACTCCAACTTTAAAGAATTTAATTTTAAACATTTTACGATAACTTAGGAATTTTTTCAGTTTTATAGTAGGTACCTACTATAGGTAACAATTGAATACAGAATACTGCTACAGTATTACACATAAAATATAAACTTTAAAACAATACACATTACTATAAAAGTATAAACAAGAAATAACTATAACGCATTAACAAGTTTAAAAAAAAGGAAGGGATGCTGGTGTGGAAGGGATAGAGGTGTAAATAGGATAGTGTTAAATTTTGGTTATCATTTGAATGCAATGATAAACCATATTACGAGTACATTCGTGAAAACGATTTAGAACGAAGTTCATCAGGCAATATATTATTTATCCACCTATTAAAATTTTTACATTTATCAGTCTCTACATTTCAATATAAATAATTTATCATAAGCACTAAGCAGGGCCGAACTTAAGAGTCTCAGAGCCCCAAGGCTACAAGTAATAAAAAGGCCCTTATAAAGATATTATTTGATAAAAACTATTTTTAATTTTTATATACATAATATTCAATAAACAAATTATATTATCATAGGTAATAAACATAAATATATACGAGTGTATTTTAAACATAAAAGAACAAATTAATGAAATTAAAAAATTAAAATTATAAAATGAAATTTTCACACGACGAACTTTTTGTCATCACTCATCAGTGGCATCGGTATTTTTGACCAAATTATACAAAATTATAAATTCGAACTAAAATCGATCATCTATTTTAATTAATATTTTTGTAAATCGATACAATATGTTTATAATTAATATATAAATATATATATATATATATATATACGTAATAGATACCTATACAAGTATATCATATACTTAATATAAGTAGGTACATAATATAGGTTAGACAACAAACTAGAGTATTAAACGTGCATTTAACGAAATGATCAATTAATACTTAATTGACCTTTTTAATTTGTATGCACTATATTATAGTATAAAAACACGCTTAACTACGCATGCACGTAGGCATGTGGTATTGTTAAAATCACTAATTATTCACAATTTATATTGCGTAAATCCCACACACGATATACATTCGTTTATGAATTTTTATTTATTTCAAAAAACGTATAGGCATACAAAATTATTGAATTTAGAGTTTGGTCTAATTGACGGCAGTTATAACTGATCTAAAATATTAGTGATACATTAAATATTTTAAATTATCTAAATACAAGCACACATCATAATATAATAATAACCTATTATAATATATTATTCTTTAAAAGAAATATTATAATAGAATTCACTTTCTTTCCTATATAAGTTTATATTTAATTTTGTAAAGTTTGATTTGAAAAAAAAATATTAAAGTAAAACATTTTCATTGTAGCATTTGATATTCTGATGGTTAAAATCTGAGAAAATTATTTAGGTAACCATTTATATAATATTTATGCAAGATATAAAATAGGTACCTAGGTACTTGTTTAATTAATAATTTTGCATTTATATTTCATAAAATTATTTAAATGCATTCATCAAATAATTAAATAAAATCTTTCTGACCAATAATAAATAGGTTAAACTACCAGTGCCGGATTAAGAGTTGGCCAGGTTTGGAGCCCGGTAGCCCAAAGGCCCTAATATTTTTTTTCTATTTACCAATAAAAATATTTAAACAGAATTGTTGTACCTACAGAAAATCTGTCTATAAATATTTATTTTTTATAATATGACGTTTATATTTTAATTACATAGGTTTACTGTTTAAATTTTAATAATAATAATAAAAAAAAAAAAAGGTATAAAAATTGTTTTATATTATATGTAGGTACTCGTACAATATAGTCATTGGCTAAAATACTGTTGTAAGGCAATAATCCCTATTAATTTTAATATTTTATTTTATTTTTAATTAAACGAGAATACGTACGAGTGTATACCTACAAGTACCTATAAGAAATTATGGAAAATACAGTTTTTATTGAAGTCATTATTATTCGACACTATGATAATAATTATTAATTATTAATTACCTATTGTAAATTTAGGTACAGTTTCATTTTATTTAGATAATTAAATAAAATATAAATAATAAACTTATTTTATTTTTATTAAAGAAAGACATACATCCTTTTATTAGTTTTTTAATATATTATATGTATATATTTACAACTGCTATTTTGATTTTAATATTTGTACATATAATTCCAAAAAAACTAGAAAACAATTTTTTAATTAAGTTAATGTTATATTTTTTTTTATTTTACTTTTTATAATTTTATGTGAAAAATAATTAACAGAAAATTTTTTATTTTAAAAAAGTAATCAAATAATATGATTTGATTTTTCTTATAGTTATAAAATATATAATATAATAATAATTCTCGTATAAAAAATATAAATAAGATTGAAATATTAAGTATATGTTGAGTAATAAAAATATATTATATTGAAAATATTAGAAAAAAGTAATGCAAAATGGCTAGTCCTGGGCCTCGCAAACACTCGGACCGTCCCTGGTACCTAATGGAACTAAAATTTAAGAACACGGAAAATATGTTATGAAATTTGAGTTTATAATGTTCATATTCGTAAAATTCACATAAAACGTGATAAAGATTATTACCTATCAACGTATGAATAAAAATAATAAATACATTTTCTTTCGTTAATTTTTCTGTATAAAAATAATAATACCCCTACATAATTTTTTTTAAATTAATTATTTATTTTGCTACTTAGCAGATATAAAGGTCCACCTGAGCCCATGTATATTTTGAGGCCTGGAGCCCGGGCTCCTAGGCTCCGTGCTTAATCCGGCCCTGTAAACTACAACTACAAATTAAAATATAATTTATTGGTATTAGATGCTTTCTTAAGGTATCTAATTAATCTCATATAAATACCTACTTATTTATAAAGACAGATTTCATGTAGCCATCTATTTAATTTAATCTTAGAAAGGACATATTATTTAGAAGGAAATTAAAACTTGAGGCATCCCCTTAAATTTAATAATTAATTATTATTAATATTTATTTTTGGTTAGCATATTTATTTTATCTTTAAGGGTCAAAGGTCAAGCCCTCCGAGAATAAAAATCATTGATATACCACTGACACATTAAACGTTTAAAAAAAATTAATCAATATGCGATACTAAAAGTTTATGTTCTATTTCATTCGAATGAATTTGCTACATTAAAATACATTTATATGACTTCTTAAATCAATAATTCAATAAGCCTTTAGGTCATTTTTAAGTAGATAATCTCACAATTTAAAAATAATACACATTATTATAACATAAATATTTTTAATTAATAGGTATAATATAAAATTTCTTATATTTAATGTTAATATGATATATCAATATACATATTACATTACATATACATTCTTAAAAATATTTTAATTACTAAATATACTATCAATACAATTATAATAAAATAATTAAAATATAAATTAATATTATGTCTTCAGATAATCTGATAATATATGAAAATTGACACAATAATATGTATCTAAAGCTAAAATTGTTTGATTTGTGTATTTTTCCTTTGTTTTTTCATTTGCCAATTCTATTTATAAACATAAATCATACAAAAATATAAATATTTGTAAAATTAGATTATAAGAGTGGTCTTATATCTATCTATTAAGTTCAATTTTCCACAATAATTTAATATTTTATTTTAATAATATGTAATAATTATTATTATTTATCTCTATAAATATTTCAAATATAATAAATATAATATATAATTTAATTTGATAAATATAAATATATCATGAGTACAATATATGTATTATATAACTACTAGAATGAATATGCCACTCCTTAAAATAAATAATCAAAATAGTGAACCATTACTCTGTGAATAAAATAATATGTATTATAATATATTACAATAAATATATGAGAGTAACACATTAGCCAAAACATATAAATTATATTGAAATTATTTTTTTTTTTTTTTTTAATAATAATATAAAATAAACAATTCAAAATTTAAATTTAATTAATTAATGTTTAGGAAAATTAATAATTTAACATCTTTAAAAAATAATTATTAAAATATTACCAACCATTATATTCATTATTCAAATATTACATGCATGTATATTATATATATATAACATACATCCTACATATCCAATTAAAATTAGGCTAAAGGTTAAAAAACTAAGAGAAACCATAATAAATACATTCAACACTAATCATATTAAAGTTATTTACACTATATATATATATATATATATATATATATATATATATGTATATTATCATAGCCACCACTAAATTACAAGATAAATTTTTATTTTATTACAAATAAAAATCAATTACCTACACATATATTTGAAAAGTAAATTAAAAATTAAACTTTAAAATTGTTATTTATACCATTTTGATATATCAATATATCAATATTATATTGTATTATTAAATTTAATTTATTTACAAACCTTGATTTATTACATGTTTAGGCAATATATTTTTAGAATTACGATGAAATATACTAGTAACACTTCGATTGATATTTTTTGATGTTAATTGTAATGTCCAACTGTCATAAGTGAATGCTCTGAAAAAAAAAATACACATAATAATGATTATTCAATATTGCATATAATATATTAAACCAATAACACATTATAACTTTTATGCTTATTAATACGCATACTTTTATTTAAGACAAATGTAATCGCATATCTTTGTAAAAATTACCAAGCTTGTATAAAATAATAATAAATAATACATATAATACTTTGGTATATGATTTTCAATGAAATGTGTGTTTATTGAAGATCGAAATATTTGTGTTGATAACAATTTTATAGAAGTGACTGTTTGTATAGGAGATGAATCTCCAAGATAATGACGTAAAGCATTGGTCATGACTGGCATCATACTTTGTGTAGATATATTTAACACAGACTCAGTTATTGCAGCTAAATCTAAAACAGTATGGACTCTACATAACCATAGCATCCAAGAGTTTAATGTTGTCCACCATTCTGAATAATCAATGTTACAGAATCTAAAAAAAAAAATAATTATCTGAACATGCATACTTGTTTAAATATAAATATACTGAACTTGTTATTTAATTCTAATTTTAAATTATCAATTAAAGCAATTTTGGAAACTACAAATGCTTGAGTATAATCATTTTTTAATTTTTCAATGCCAATTTCAATTAATAACTGAACAGGATCGTATAATTTTTCTGGATTAGATGCTGTATTCCCTGGTAATGATTTTAAAATGTGTGCTAATCTTGTACCGTTTAATGATTTGATCTTAATATATAAAAAAATTTAATTAAATAAATAATAATAAATACTGATAATATGATTTAATACTATACAAACCAATGGCTTGAATGTTTCATTTCTTACAGCCTTATACAAATATTCAAAACATCCAATTAAATCATGATATGATTTACATTCTAAATAAAATTGTAAAATATTTTACTTAAATTCAAAATAAAATTCTATCATAACTAACCCAATAAATACGTCCAAAGTTTATCAGTAAATTCCTGTTGAACACATTCAGCAGCAATAATATCTTTAACACATTGACAAAATAATTTTTGTTCGGCATCATCTTGAATTCTAAATTTGCCTCGTTTATATAATGTAGAGGATACACTTTGCAACATAATTGGAAACATCTCCATAACATTTCCATTAGCATTACCTCTTATATCACCCTTTCAATTTAAAATAATATATAATTTAAATATACTTTTAAATTAAATATAGTTTATTAGAATATATACTTGAAATTGAGGGAATGATATATTATATCTATTATCCAAACATTCATTTTTCAAATACTTTAACTGTTCTATTAGATCTTCTAAGAATAATAATTGATGCCATAATGATTGTAATGGACTAGTCTCATGCCCTACCACACAATGTACATCCTATAAAATAAATAAAAATATAATTAAACAATATTCTATGTACCTATACATTTAATAGTATAATATATACATATATACATATATATATATAGAAATTAATGCAAACATGGAGCTTAATTAACTCTAAAATTATATATATAAAAAAAAAGAATTGAGATACTTTCAATAACAAATTAATAAAATATAATTCAGTTAATAAAGTAAAATTACAAATCATAATCATATTCAAGCATTCTAAATACAGAATTTTATTATCAAAATTTAGAAATAAATCATCATCTTTAAATAAACATAAACAAATTTCTATAAATTTGGATCATAGAAAACAACTAGAATTTGATTTAGCCATCAAATACACATTTATTTACATTTCATTTATAAATATTAAACAACAAGTAGTAGTATTATCAATATCCATTAGCTGGTAATACAATATCTCCAAAATAACCCAAAATGAACCGTGAATGTGTTAAATCAAATTAGTAATTAATTATACAAAAATTAAATAATTTTAAAATTATTTATATACTTACAATAAATGATTCAGTTGACATGAGAGGAGCAGAAATTGATGGTCTATGCCAACTAAGATTAAGTACAACCATGCCTGGACTATTATCAATAAATGTTAACTCTTCTGTGTTAGTACTAGTTGTGGTTAAATTTATAACTGCAGTAACTTTAGATTCTAACTAAGTTAAATATAAAATATTATTATATTTATATTATATATTATAAAAGTAACCCTATATATGAATATACAACAAATGCAATTAATTTACCATCATAGATGCTACTCGAGGAAATTTTTTATGAATTTCTACCATATTTTGTACAGAAAGCGCATCATGTTCAACATCATAATGTCCTTTATATTCACCCCAATATCGAGAATGCCACCCATTACACACATCACCTCCCAATAAAACTGTATTATTTTTTAATCCATCACATAGTACAAATAATGGCACACTTGAAATCTGTTTTTCTTTAAGTTTTAAATAAATAAGTTGCCTGCAAAATAATTTCAAAATTTCAAAAATACAAATTAAATTTTTCTTGACATTGAGTGCCTACATGTTTCACATTATTTTAATTAATTCAAAACTGTTTAATAATTCATAATTTTAAAATAATACTGATTTATTAAAGGTACTTAACAAAAATTATTTATATAAATTATAGGTAATAATAAAGTATTTACCTACAAATAACAAAATGTTATTTTAAATATTAAAAATAATTTTATAACTAATAATAATGCACTTTCATTATAAATAAATTTTGCTACTTTTACTATTTTTAGAAAAAATAATTATTTTATAAACTGTAATAGATACAAAATCTTAATAGGTACCATCAATGACATCTTTATGCCAATTTTCAACAAAATAAAAGACATTTATGGACATTTAAGTATACAACTTCAAATTCTAGAAATAGAAAAAAATCCAATTTGACAATTGCAAATCAATTTGCAAAATGAATTAATTTTCTAAAATTTAATTTTATATGTTTAATATTGAATGTATATTACTTATACTAAAATAAGTAAAACATTTTATTCAAATTTGTATTTAAAACTACCTATATGGAAATAAGTATAAAGAATGTAAATATCATAAAAAAATAAAATTACAAAACAACAATTATTTAAAATCTATATTATATTATCTTTTTTGTTAAAATTTTAAATTATAACTAAGTCCCAACTAAATCATTAATATTATTTAAGAATAAATATTAATTAAGTAGGTATATATATTTATTGTAAATTATAGTTATAGAATAAAATATAAAATTAAATTATTTTACCTTGCTTGAAGTATATTTAAGGGATTATGACTATCTTCTGGTTTATTGTTTTCTAATTTAAATTTTTGAGCTTTCACCGGACTGAATGGACATTCCAATGGATTTCCAGTTAGTTCTAAGAACAAAAATTATTTAAGAATTAAATACCTACTCAATATTATACTCATAACATTATTTTGTAAACACACCTAATTCATCGTCATCTTCTTCATCAGAACTGACGACTGGAGATTTGACAAGTTTTTCGGTTGGCTTTTTCTTAAAAATAATAAATTCAAATGAAAAATTGTATTTTTATTTGAAACCATAAATACATGTATAATAATAACACTTACATGAATATAACCAATTAAGGGGTTTTCAACACGATCTAAACAAAATGGTTGAATATAAGAAATAGAATTAGGATCACATTGATTAAGAATAAAGTCATGATGTAAATTCAACTTCTCGTGACAAAGTTTTATGAAATTATCCATCTAAAAAAGATAAAAAGAAACATTAATACCAATAATAATTTACTAATAAATAAACAGTGGGTATATCATAATAGTTTAAACAAGAATACTTATAATAAAATACAATTTAATTTTAATTTTTTAATTTTTAAGAGTTGAATAAAAAAAATCCAGTACAATATTGTGCATTGGACATTACATATTTCATATTTGTAATAATGCACTAAACTAGTACTACTAGTACTAGTACTAACTAGTATTAGTACTTACTTTAATTTTAATAACAAGAATCAGATTGTCAAATAAAAATTTACAAAATTTATTATTCTTTACAGAAAAAAAAAATAGTTTAATTATCAAAATCAAAAAAAATGAATGCATTTAATAAGAAAGTTGGTTTTTGTAATAAATAATATTATTATACTACAATATTCAATAATAATTAAATAACTTTAATATTAGCACAACAGTACAAAAATTAAAAACATAATAATTTATAATTCATCTGAAATTAAATAATTTTTTTGCAATATCATAGGAAATTATAAAACTACGGAATCGGGAAAACTTGATAGTTCAAAATACGACAAAAGGCCAAACGTTTTCACTAGATAATAGAAGATATCTTCTAAGACCGTGATTTAAACTAATAAACTATCAACCATGGCCAAACAAAAAAAAAAGCCTATATGGAAGTCGACGTGTCAACCACATTAGGGCGTACGAAACATCACAGACATAACCCCAGCCAACTGCCTCTGCCATGAGGTTTGACAAATTTGGGCATTTACTTTGAATACGATGGAAATGTATATAGTAAAATGTATAAATAAAACACTTACTGAAATCACGTTATTGGTCTTTTGTGAGAACGAGACGAACCGTGGGTAATACGAAACGTGCGTAAATAAACAAAATCCGCGAACTTTCAATGAAAAACTGAAAACGATTTTAACCATGGCCAAACAACAGCATGGCCATGCTATCAACTATGCTACGACTACGGAAGTACGGAGACGGACGACTTTTGAGTTTTGAATATTCAATAATACAAAACTGAAAATACCTAATAAAATATCAATAACTTCTTTGTCATACAATAAAATGGTGAAAATTGGCGGGAAAATTCATTATGTTAGTATTTTGTGATATAATTGTGTTAACAGATAACTGATAAATAATAAAATTATTTTTAATACACAGATAAATTAAATAACAAGAAACCAATAATAATTACCACGGTCTTAGATGGATTACTAATAAGAATAACTAATAAGTAATAATAGTAATTGGCATTTGACAATTGGTAAAGCTCAACTAAATTGTAAATTGTAATTAATGTTCATATTTTCATAAAGCTCTTCGTTGAATATTGAGCATTGAGTTAAAAATTATATAACTTAAGAAAGTGATATTGCAATTTATTAGACGTAAAAATATCTTTACATTAATTTAAAATAAAAATGACTACTAACTTCTTTGACGAGAAAAGTGGTATCGTACCATGTAATACGGAATGGGGTAGATGGTGGCAAACAGTGGATGAATTACACATTGAAGTAAGGCTGCCTGTCAACACCAAATCCAAGGATGTTAAAGTCAACGTTACTAACTCAAGTGTTACTTGTCAATTTTTAGGGAAAACTTTGTTTTCTGTAAGCTTAATTTTACAATTAATATTTCTTATTACATATTCATTATTGTATTTCATTTTTTTTTTTACACAATCATTTATATATAATAGGGTGTTTTATTCAGAAAAGTACATGCCGATGAAACTGTTTGGACTTTAGAGGATAGTGGTACTTTATTAAATATAGTATTATCTAAAGCAGATTTTGTAAAAAAAGAAATTGTTTGGGAAGCTTTATTAGAAGATGGATCATTTAAAGCAGATCCTTTAACCTATCATGAAATGAGGAAAAAACTGGACCTTGAAAAATTTCAAATTGAAGTATGTGTTTAAAAAAAAAAATATTTATTTTAGGTACTTAATTCTATAAAAATATTTATTGAGTAAAACATAAAACATATTCATTAAATTTTAATTTAATAAAATAAGTAAACATTTTATTTTAAGTACCTACCTACATTTTAAACTTTAAAAATAATTATTTTATTTTATTTGTATTTTGTGTCATAAAAACAAAGTTTAAAGATAAATCAAAATATTTCATCAAATCAATATACATATTTATTTTTTCCATACTACACTTTAATTCATTTTTTTTTTTTTTTATTATGTATTTTCATCTTAAACATAAATATTTTAAAATAATTTATTAATTAATTAATATTTTCTCAGTACTCATTGTTACACTGATCTAGCCCTACTAGGTATAAATGAAATAGTATAATATGAATTTAAATAGTTTCATTATTTTATGAGAATAATATTATTTATATTCCTGAGAAAAGATTATAAAATCTAGCTAATGTTTTTTTTCAGATTCTATAATAATATATAACATATTTCAATATTCTTTGTAATAGTTGAAAAAATAGGTAATTTATAAATTTTCTAAATTGATGTTTTTATTAAACTACCCATCCAATTCTACATTGTTGCACCAAGTTGAAAATAATATAATATTTAAAAAAAAAAAAGTTATTTCAATTAGGTATACCTAATACATTTATTTAAAGAATAAATGAACCAATCCAATGTGCGACCTACACATACGTTTTCGGTCCAATATGTGACCCAATATAGCTATTCCATTTATTTCTATTTATCCTTCTTGTTTTTTAGGAATTTGTCTTAATTTATACATAATTTATGTTAAAAATTATAAAAAAAATTATTCTTTTCGAGTGGAAGGGACCCTCGTACGCCTACCGGCTTCGCTCACTTCCTCAAGTGGAACTTTTCGTGATGATGGGGCTACGCCATAAGTAACTACGGCATACCTATCTAATACCTACCACATACACCTGATACTGTTGCGAATAGGCAGTGATTTTGTATGACCTAAAACCTCACTTTGGATATTTACTCCATGATTGGTACCCATTATATGACTTGTTATATTATCAGTTGTAGGTTGTACATTGGACCGGTACCGAATAAACTAATAATTAATTAACAATGTGAATATAAAATTGATAATATATAATATAAATTATATGTATAAACATGTGTGCGAGTGTGTATGTGTGTGCATAACATGTGTATACGTTCTAACTAACTAAAATAACATAAATAATTGTAGAAAATATTTTTATTTAACATTAATTGTATTCTTGTTGTTTTTTTATACTTTACTTTAATATTGTTCAGAATTTAAAATAAATTAATAATCAATAATTTAAATTTTTAACTTTATATTTAAAATTTTTTAAATACTAAATTTTTGATTTATTATAATTGAAAAACGTTTTGATATATATAAAAGTATAAAATAAAATCATAATCCATGCATATATGTATATATATATATATACTCGTATATATTCATATGATAGGAATAGTGTAGTTTTAATGACACAAAAATCACCAAATCAAAAACAATATAAGATATTAGTTTAAATGCATTATTAGATTTTAAGAGAAGTGAAAAATGTATTGGTTTAACAATGATGTGTCTTATTTTTTTATGTATTTTATTTTGACCAGAAATATGCTCCCATTTTCACGAATAATATATATTTCCGGTTGGAAAGTGGATGTAGTTGGTACATTATTTAAGTCATTTTTCAAATTTCTGAAAATTGACTCTATACGATAGGAAAAATGGCAAAAAAAAAAACGAAAATTGACATTTTTCAGGAAAACTGAAATTTTGGCGAATTTGATTTCAATATTTCACAATAACTTAGGTAATTTTGAACTAAAATGAACTCTTAAAATGAACTCTATATGATAGGAAAAATGGCAAAAGAAACGAAAATTGACATTTTTCAGGAAAACTGAAATTTTGGCGAATTTGATTTCAATATTTCACAATAACTTAGGTAATTTTGAACTTAGAAATTTGAAAATTGTAGTATAGGTGTTCATTTATGTACTGTATGTGTGAAACAATTTTACGTTTTAAATATTTAATAAAAAATGTCAAAATTTTAATCAATACCTACATTATCTGACTGAACTTTGATCAAAATCATTTTTTCGAATGCGATTGTTTATCATTGAATTCAAATTCTAATTAAAATTAAACAATATAATTTGCACACTTGTATAGTTGTATCCCTGCAGCAGGAGTTTATTCTCTTATTTTTGGTCGTTTTTTCCATTATCGCATTGGGTCAGTTTTTAGAAATTCGAAAAATGACCAAAATAAAATAACAACTACATCCACTTTCCAACCGAAAACATATGCCATTTGTGAAAATCGGAGCATTATTTTGGGCAGAAAAAGTGTCGACATACATAAAAAAAAAGATACACATCATTGTAAATTGTAAAACCAATAGGTACATTCTTCGCTTTGTTCAGAATCTAAAAGCGAGGGGAAGGATACATGTGTAGAAGAGAGATACAGGTTTAAGGAGTATAGTGTTGAATTTTGATTTAAATTCGAATGCTGCAATAAATCATCACATTTGGAAATACGATTTTGAGCAAAGTTCATCAGATAATATATGTACTGATTAAAATTTTTACATTTATCAGTCTCGCTCGCTCAAAATCTAAAAAGACAAAAAATTTATTGAAGTATACTGATATATAGCTTAACATATTTCTAAAATTTTAGAAAAATAATTCTCCATTTTATTTCATAGGTGTTTTAAGTTAAAATGTTAGTAAAATCTATATTTATGGTATTTATTTGCAGATTCTTATTAACATTTCTCAATATTTTACAATAATATTAAATAAAATAAACAAAAAATTTTTAAAAATTTTGAAAGATTGATTAAAATTATACGTAGTTCCGAAATATTAGAAAAATATGTGACTCATTTTAAGGGTATTTATATTGAACGTAGAGACTGATAAATGTAAAAATGTTTAATTAATTATTTATCTGATGAATTTCTCTCAAAATGATTTATCATTGCATTCAAATTTTAATCAAAATTCAACACTATCCTCTTTAGATCTCTATCTCTTCCATAGCGTTATCAGCTCTTCCTTTTTTTCATATTTATAACGAGAGTTGGCATTATTTCCTCCTATAATCCATTATTATTAATTATTAAAAAAATAATTTGTTTTTAAATGTGACTTATGCACATAATATTCAGTAATATACTGTATACGTAATATATATCTATCTGCTTAAGTTAAGTAGATTTTAGTACAACACTATTATTAATCTTTATTTTGCCTATTAATTATTTTATTCTAATATTTATTTTTTTTTTTTTTTTTTTTTTTTTTTAGTATCCTGGAATGGACTTCAGCAAAGCTCAATTACAGAAAAGCTATGATACTTTCTAATATGTACCAGATACCAAAGATTATTATCCTTAATATTTCTGTGTATTTACATTTAATTTATTTTTTAACCTAAGTGAACAAAAATAATAAAAAAGAAAAACCTTAAGGTGAATAGCTTCCATAGAATTATCAGCTCTTGTTTTTAACTTCAAAAAGCTATAAAAAAAAAAAAAAATTGTTTTTGATATATTCACAATAATGTAGAACTGAGTTAATCATTATACATTTAAGCTTCAATAAAATATTTTGTCCTTTTTATGAAATTTTATTGTAAAAATATTTAGAATAAGATTCCATATAATATAGATTTTACTAAAATGTCAACAATAAACATTTATACAAATATTGAGACTGTTTATTTTTCTAATAATTTGGTAACATGTCAAGCAATATATAAGGATATTACAATAAAATTTTCAGACCTTAAAACTCAAAATTGCCAATTTTAGAAAATATTCAAAGTTCTATGTTTTGTAGAAAAATTAACATAACGATTTCAAATTGTAATCATTATTTTTTCAATACATTATAATAAAATACACAAGGCCACAGATGTGGGCGGTTAAATATCAAATGTATAGTATAGAAATATTTTGTCTACACTTTTTTGTGACTTTGTTCAATAAACGAACTCTGATGTATCGGAACGCTGTCACACTTGAACAATTTACAAAACAATTCCTTTTATTTTAAACAAAAAGAAAAAAGATCTAGTAAGCCATTTCTCTATAATGCAGAGGATACACACACACCACATGTCACCAGAATCTATATCTATAAATATTAATTATTAATTTTATTATTTACTTTTCACAGATACCTACATATTTTACTGATTTGTTTTTCGTGTTATTACACAATTCAATCATATAATATTATATAGGTATAGTACGAGTATCTATGTAAACTTCCAAAAACATTTTCAAGTCTCTTAAGTTCAATAATACCTGAGTCTGAGTTATTGTTAAATATTGAAATCAAATTCATCAAAATTTCAGTTTTTGTGAAAAATTCAGTTTTTCATCATTTTTTATATCACATAGGTTTAATTTTGAGAAATTTGAAAAATGACCTAACAATGTACCAACTACATCTACTATTCCAATCAGAAACATGCTAATCATGAAAATCGGAGCATTATTTTGGGTTGAAAAAGTGTCTACAAACATAAAACTAATACAAACTTCAATTATTGACTAGTTTGCTTTAGAATTAAAATTAAAAAGATGAGCTGATACTCCTGCCGCACAGGATACAGGTGTGCGAATCATAGCGTTTAATTTTAATTCGAATTTGAATGCAATGATAAACCATTGCATTCGTAAAAACGATTCTGAGCGAAGTTCAGTCAGATTATAATTTTCGTTAGAACTAAAAATATCAACTTAAAACAGCTATAAAAAAAAATTGAGATTAGGGATTTTTCCAATATTTTAGTATGATGTTAAGTAATATGTAAGTATACTTCAGTAAAATTTTCAGACTAAAATACCCAAAATTGACAATTTTATCAAACATTATATACGTAAAAACGTGAATTTTACGAAATATTCAAAGTCCTATATTTTGGAGAAAAATTAATGTAACGGTTCCAAAATTATACCACATATATATAGTAGCTATGTGAACATCCAAAAAAAATTTCAGGTCTCTATCTTAAAAATTGCCCGAGTTATCGTGAAATATAGAAATTGAATTCGTCAAAATTTCATTTTTCGTGAAAAATGCCGTTTTTTCGTCATTTTTTCGAAGTTTTTTCTACCGCTTATAGTCAATTTTGAGAAATTCGAAAAATGACCTAAATAAAGTACCACCTACATCCACTTTTACATCTGAAACTCGCTATTCGTGAAAATCTAAGCATTATTTCGGGTAGTAAAAGTATTTTCAGAATATTTATTTATATGTATGGATTCTAAAATTTTCGTTTT
>JAIUCT010000007.1:17407834-17511169 GCA_021307375.1 Tetraneura akinire | reverse complement strand
ATTCTTCGCTTCGCTCAGAATCTAAAATGTTAAAATCAATACTACAATAATTGAATTTAATATTTATAAAATTTTATAATTAATTTATCTATTTATACCTAATAATTGGTAAATGGAGATACAGAATGCCAGATCATTTATTTTATAATATATTATATATATTATAAAATTAATGGTCAGACTTAAAAAAAAAACTACAACTACACATATCTTTAATCTTTATAATTATTTTTACGTAGGACTTCCGACGTAGTAGAGGACTAGAAGATCAGGATAATGTGAAAGCGTTAGGAGAGGTATTTCACTATAAGAAAAATTTGCGCAGGGGTCCCCCTATAAATTAATATATATTAATTTGATAAGGCCCGCCATTTTGATTCCATTCGGTTCCCTGTCCCTAGACGCTTGTAGACATTAGCATCATGTGTAAGACAAAGATTACTACACCATTTCGCAGAATACATGAAATAGATTTAGCATTTTTTCATCTATTCTGTGACCATTTGTATATGCTATCTCCTTCTAACATTCTCTTTCGGGCAACAGTTACTGCTTGGTGAGCATTCCAGTAGTTATCTTATATAAATGGTTATCATAGATTTATTAAAAATCATGAATAGATAACAACTAACAGGTATTGTAGATTATTTTAATCTGTGCTTATCTTATACCAATTACTATAAATGAAATATACAATATTATATTAATATATATAATTTATAATAAATGCTTTTGGAACAGAATAATTCTGTTCAACAGATACAGTTATTAATTTTTTCCAATTAAACTTTTAAACAATATGATTAACTGGGTATTAAAAATTAAGAACTGTTGGTGTATTACATACAATCAATTTTTAAATATTCGTTTCTATTCTGATACTGTAGTTAGAGTACGATTTGCTCCAAGCCCAACTGGTATGATATCGCTTAAACTGATTTTAATTTATTATTTAAACAAATTTATTGTGACAAAGATGATTCTACCTATTTCTGTCCATTATTTAGGACAGTTACACTTGGGAGGTTTTCGTACAGCATTATATAATTATTTATTTGCTAAATCAAAAGGTGGAAGATATATATTAAGAATTGAAGATACAGATCGTACAAGAGTGATTAATGGTGCAGTAGAACAACTTCAAGAAGATTTAAAATGGTTAGGTATCGAGTTTGATGAAGGACCTAATAATGGTGGACCACATGATCCATATGTTCAATCTGAACGCCTGGAAAATTATAAGTAATAATAACTAGAACTATATATTTATTTTATTTTATTATTATATTGCATTCATGAATACATTTTTTATTTTTAGAAAGAGAACAGAATATTTATTGAATAACGGACATGCCTATAAATGTTATTGTACTGAAAAAAGATTAGAACTATTAAGAAGAGATGCATTACGTATTAGAATTGTACCTCGTTATGATAATAAATGTAGACATTTAGATGAAGCTGAATTGAAAAATAATGCCGGAAAGAAATATTGCATTAGATTTAAGGTGCAAATTTAGCTATATGTAAATGTAAACTCATAATTGTAGCACAATTATTTATGAATTTAAATTACATTTAATTTGTTTAGCTAAGCCAAAACGATGGTCATTTTCATGATCTAGTATATGGCGATGTTTCCAGAAATGTAGCTGCTGTAGAAGGAGATCCAATAATTATGAAATCAGATGGTTTTCCAACATATCATTTAGCTAATGTTGTTGATGATCATGATATGAAAATTACACACGTTTTGAGAGGGGTTGAATGGCAACCATCAACATCTAAACATATTTTACTTTATAAGTTAATATTGAAGTATTCTTATATTATTTATATTTATTAATATTATATTTTTTAGAGCATTTGGTTGGAATCCGCCAAATTTTGGACATTTACCATTATTGACCAATAAGGATGGTACAAAACTTTCCAAGCGTCAAAATGATATAACAATCAAGACATATCGTCAAAAAGGCATTTATCCTGAAGCACTATTAAATTTTGTAGTGAGTTGTGGTGGAGGATTTATAGACAAAGTGACAAATAATATTTGCATAAAACCTCTACCAGAACTTATATCAAAAGTTTGTAAAAAATAATGTAACTATATTAATCAAATCAAAATTTAATATTTTTAATTTGTATTTAGTTTGATGTGAGTTTGATAAATTCAAATTCATGTAAAGTACCTTTGGATAGACTTAATCATTTTAATAAAGCACAATTAAAAATAGAATTAAATACAGAATTAGGAAGAATGAAGGCTGCTGCTTACTTAAAAAAAATTGTTCAAAATAAGTTTTCTAACGAGTAAGATTAATTTTAAGTATCTATGTATTTTAATTATGATTTATATATATATATATTTAATATTTGTTAAATTTATTAAAGAGAAATTTTATAAATAATAATAAAATAACACCTTTTAAATTTTAAGTTAAGTCTTATAATAAAGTAAACTTTGAAAGCAAAGTGCAATATTAAAATTAACTCATAAATTTGATAATACACTATCAAGTATTTTTTTCATAAATAAATTTTATTTCACAAAACCTAATAAAGATATAATCTTAAGGACAGAAAATAGCAAACTTCTAAATTAAAAAAAATTAATAAAAACATGTTTTAAAAAACATGTTTTCTATGTATTGTGAAAATACATTTTTCATGTATATTTATAAAATATACTTAAAATATGGTAATATATAATTTTTAATAATTATGTATATTAAAAATGAATATAATTATATTTTTTTCAGCACATCAGTTGATTTGGATTTAACCGATAACAATTTAAACAAAATACTTAAATGGAGTATTCATAGGATAGTGAATATTAATGAATTAATTAATGACGACAATAAATTTATTTGGATAAAACCATCAGAATCTGCTCTAAAATCTATGGATTATGATAAAGGTAATAAATAATCATATTAGAAAAAGTTTGTTTATACAACAAAAAAACATTTTAATTAACTATAATTTGGTTTTTACAGACATAATAATTAAATTAAAAAATAATTTAATAAATGTGGATTTTACTATTGATAATTTAGGACCCATGTTAAAAGAATTTTCTAAATCAAACAATATTATATATAGTAATTTTATGAAGTCACTACGTAATATTATTAGTGGACTCAAGGTTTGTAAATTTACAATTTAATTTTGATTTATTACTGTTTATTTTATTATGTGTACATTCTTATTTACAGCAAGGTCCAGGTATTAGTGAAATGATGGTAATAATTGGTAAAGAAGAAGTAATTGCCCGATTAAATAAAGCCTGTTTAATAAATTGAACGATATCTAATTTCATTGCTAAGCATTTTGTAATAAATAATTACTAGCAATAAAAAGTATTTATTTTGTTCCTTATTCATCTTTATTATTAGATTCCTAGAAAAAAATAATAATTAATAGATAATTTTTAATTAATAATATGATAAAAACATACTTTATTTTCATTTAAAATCGAGTTTAAAATCATTTGTTTTAAAGACTCTAGTGATTTTTTCACATAGTCAGTCAATGAAAATAATAACTCATTCAAATTAGGTTTACTTTCTTTATCATTATCTACAACAAATTCTCCTTTTGGTGATGGCAAAGATGGTAACTCGTAACCAGTTAAATCTTTTGAAACTAAAATATTTCATCATTTAATATTTATTAATTTAAATATATATTATATGCTACAAACCATTATTTATCAAATGATAAGAGACAACAGAGTATCTTTTGATGATTTTAGTAGCCTCTTCAGACTCTTTTGGATAACCAATATAAAATGCTACTGTTGCTCCACTTGTAGCATAAATTATTTTTTTAAATATTCCTTTTCTAGTAGCTACTATTAAACCAGCTAGTCCGCTTCCTGCCACAAATCCAGCACGGAGAGAAGAATTATTTTCTTGTCTCACATTTTCCATAAATGCTATAATCAACAAACAATGTTATTAATTTACAAATGTAAATTATATAAATTTTATAACTCAATTCATAACACTGTAACTATATACTTGTATAATAATAGACTTCTGTTTTACAGTCCTTCTTAACAAGATCTTTCTGTACATTAATGAGATTTAATATTTAAGATTCTATAATATATGTTAGCTAAAATATATAATTACAGTAGACTATAGTTAAACATGAGTAGAAGTATACTATAGTCATGCAATACATTAAATATAATAGATATGAGTAAATTTAAATTTAAATATTTACAATTTGTGTGGCTGATTCCTGTCTCAACAAAAGTATATACTCTATCTTTGATTTTAAACAATTGTTGATTAAAGTTAACAATTTCTTCACGGACTTTCTTAATTGGCCCTAATGCTATAGTTGGTTCCCAATTATCTATTTTTTCACTGTAAACAAAAAGTGGCATTATTAAAATAATAACTATATATACATATCATAGAAATAAAATATTTTGTTAATAATTATGCTCTCTCACACGTTATTTTCTTTAGATTCTTCTGGATATATTGATAAATCACTCGGCCTAACAAGATTAGACTTAATGTCATCTTTAGCTAAAACCACTGGTATTACTGCATATGAAGAGGCAGTAAAAATAACAGCATTGGTCGTCATCTAGTGAAAAATATAAAATCAATAGTCACATTAAAAATGAAAATATTTACAAGGTATTTGGATCAGTATATAGTATACTTACATGATTAATAATATTTTTGAACTTCATTTTTTCATAGAATCGTCAGACAGTTAGATACAGGATATATTCAAAATTTCAAAAAACACTAATTCTGATTTCGGAAAGAAATTATGCTAGAATGTTTTTTGACATGAATTAATTTTTAATTTTTTAATAATATCTATTGATTATAATTGATTGTGATAAAATATATAAACACTGCATCATATTATTATTTTTGAATTGTAACCTTAAATCTTGCCATAAAACCTTTTAATTAAAGTGCATTCTATTAAAACACAATTAAAAATATTTTTAATTATATTTTTATAAAACTAGCAATTACTTTAAATTATTTTAATAGCCAAATTGTAAATTGTAATTGCTGCTAAAGTAATTTGACATTAAAATTAAAATATCAAATTCTTTAACAGCTGCTGTTGTAATCGACAAGTGATAACCTAACAATCAGGTTTGATCACAGAATAGATTATCAATATTATACCCACGAACTAAGATCTTAGTTCGTGATTATACCACAGATAACATAAAACAGTTTTATATTATCCTGTGATTATACCACAATTTTACCATTGAACTATATGATATATCATATAGTTCAATGAATTTTACTATAATATTTTATCAATTATTAATATAACCCATCGAGATAGATAACAATTATGTGTGTATTATTATCTATCTCGATGATATAACCACATCATATTCATCGATTACTTATCCCCACGATTTAAGATATCTAAATCGTGCTTATCACCATAGATAATAGAAGATAATAATAGTCCATCGAGATAGATAAGAATAGTATTCTTATCTATCTCGATGTAATAGTCTTCTATTATCTATGCTTATCACACGTACTCATATTTATAAACTAACCCTTATTAAATTTTTGTCCTTTTTCCAAATCTCCGGTTTACAGGATCAAGTACTAATTGTTTTATGTATCTTATTTAGTAATTTTAATATATTGTTTAGTGCTTACTCGTTTTGCACGTTTAACTAATTTTTGTAATATGCGATTATTCGTTATCTACATGTAAACTATAAAGAACAAATTAAAATAATATCTATTTTTTATTTTTATTACATATCTTCGCACACTTCTTAGATTTAAAGATTGTGCATAGGAGTACCTTTTTGCTTCATTTTTTTTTTTACAAAATAATTGTAAGTTTAACAATTAACCTAATTTACAAAAATATTAAATTTACATAAGTTTTTTCTACTTTTATTATGATTACTACAGATCAGATTATCGTACATATTTCCTAAACTTAATTAATTTTTTTTTTTTATAAACATTTTCAACGTATTTGGACCCTCTTAATTATGTGTTATTACTGTACATAACATATTGAAATATAATTTATACTCTGATCTAAATCAATATTGTAATTAATAATTTAATAATTAGTGAAATGAGTAATAAAAAAAATCATATAAAAATTACAAAAGATATATAAATGGTTGATCAATATCCTAAATTATTTGTAGAAAAAAGTGAAGAGTAAGAAAAAGAAAATGTTTCAACACCACTAGTTATTTTCATTATGCATATTGTACATTTTTATAATTTTGTTATACTTTATGTATTCTAACTTTTCATGGTTTCAGGTGATAATATTTTTTTAATATACATTATGATGAGATGGTCAAAAATATCAAGGCACATTATGATGTCTGTAATACGAATGCAGTCATCAAGTTTGACAACTACTAAATTAGTTTTTCCTGATGAATCAAAATTATCCAATAAGTCAAGTGAACATAATATTGTAGCAGCAGCTTTTGCATCATTAAAAGAAATTGATGATGCTAAATCAAAAATTTCATCGCTCTACATTATTAATAATAAAATTGATAATGCCACTACAGTTAATGAAATATTAACAATATCTGAAATGAGTTCATTTTCTAAACAACATGCACTTAAAGTAAATATTGTGATAATAATATATACTACTTATACCATTTATGAATAAATTGAAAGAATTAATTTTTGTTTCACTTAATTTATTATTATTATTTTATACATTTAAATATTTAAATTATGAAATTTAAGTACCTATCTTTTATTTTGTTGTGAATTTAATAAAAATATAATTTTTATCAATATGTTTTACATAATTTAATGTTATACCACAGAATAACCTGTGGTTATACCATATACATAATTATTATTTTTATTAAGTAATATATATTTTTTTTAAACATATCTATAGGCTGTATCTACTTTGGCTGATTGGGCTAGTTCAGGGAAGGTAAAATTATCAGAATTTGAAGTCGATCCTAGATTTTTAAAATTATGTAGAATGTTGGGTAAAGAAAATACAAAAGGAAAAGAAAATTTATTGGGTGATTTATCCACAGTTCTTGGAATAACTGGAGATGATGAAGCTGCTAAACTTATCTCTTCAATTAGTCTACCACAAATGGTCAAAGTAAATATGTAATAAATTTAATATGTTCAAATAAACATGAATAAATTTAAAGGTGTTATCAACACTTGGCATTAAGAAAAAGCGTTCAATAACATTAATGCGATCATTAGCATTTAATATTGGAAGATGTTCTGAAAAAATGGATATTAAACAATGTGCTGATGTGCTGTATGCATTAGCTGTATTAAATTTTCCAGATGATATATTGTTGGAAAAAGTTAATACAGATTTACGTACTATATTAATTACAAATAAAAAACCTTCAGTTGTTGGATCTATACTAACTAGCATTGGAATATTACGATATCGAGACCCAGGTAATTTATTATCTACATGCCTAATTTAATTTAAAAAAAATGTACATTAATTGAAACTTTATAATTTAAGACATAATAATTAATAATTTATTGGTATCATACATTTTTAAAATTCTGTATATATATATATCTACCTTTTTTGAGTTAAAAAAAAGGTAAAATTATTATTTTAAAATGTTATAATTAAAAAGGGAGTTAAAAAGTTAATATACAATTTAAAAAAAAAAAATAATTATTTTAATGATTCCATATATTTTAATTAAAATTTGAATTTCTATAAATAGACCATAAAAAACATTGAAGTAAATGTATGTAATAAATATTTTTTTTTTATTCAATAATTAGAAAAAAGATAGGTACACACTAACTTAAAAATACTAAAATAATAATTTATCCATTCATGTATTATTTAATCATTAATACAGAATTAATTGTATCAGATATTTTAAAAAAAATTTTTTAGACATATTTCAATGAACTGTATTAAATTAATAGTCTTATATTTAAAAAAATAAATAAATATTTTTGTGTTATTTTTAAATTAAAATGTATAATTTTTAATTTAGAATTAATGGAATCCTTATCTTCTTGGTTAGAAGAGCACATGCATGATTGCAAACAACATATATTAATATCATATTTGCTAACATTAGCATATATTAATTATAAACCTATGAACATGGATAATATAATAAAAGTATTTCTGTATTTATTTACACTTTCAATGTTATTATTTAATAAATAAAATTTAATCATTATATTTTTTATAGGTGTTTACAGACCCAAAACAATTTAATGATATTGGTAATTTAAATACTTGGCTTGACATTGTTTGGAGTTTGGTAGTATTGGAAAAAGCAAATGATAAACACCTAGCATCAGTTTTATCGGTAGATTTTATTTCAAACCTTATGAAATTAAAAGGTAGACAAAATTTATGCTATTAATAACAATAAGCAATTTAGTATTTTTCTTACTAACTTTAGTTAGGAGTTGCTTACAAATGAAGGGTTTATTTTATAAAATATGATGTAGTGAGGTTAGACAAAATATATTTTATTTAAATACAGATGGTGTAAACTAATTTTATGTTATATAATATATATATGTTCCATATGTACTCGTATATTTCAACAAAATATACATATCTAGTCAATTTTAATATTTGATTAAAACCATGTAAATTTCACTGGTTCACTTATTATTTTGTTTAAATGTCCATTGTGGAATCACCTAATTAGCTAACTAAATGCACACTGAATTATACTCATATATACCATAAAATATAATCAAATAAAACTTATCGGGCAATTATTTTAAATTTTGAATAATATATTTTTATTTATGTCGGTAGATACTTTCATTAAAAAATAATATTTTGATGATATGTCGATTTAAGGTTTCATAGATTGGAATAATATTCTTGCTAATTGTGAAAATATCTTTGTTTTGTAAGTTTGTAATAGGTTAAACAATATATCAATATGCTAAATATAAATATATACAATTTTCAGATTTTAAAATCCCAAATTATCAATTTTATAAACATTATAATTTATATTAATTGATAAAACATTAATAAAAAATAAAATATTTAAATTTTCTAAAAATTCAACTTTAAAAAAGATTGGGACTTGAAATATTTTAGAACCAAATTAAATAATATGTATTTATACTTCCAAACATTTTTGAGATAAAAATGAGAATTTTAAGAAATTTTCAATGTTCTATATTTTTACGAAATGTAACGGTTCCAAAACTTTACCACGTATATAAAGTACCTATGTGAACACCCAATAAAATTTTCAAGTCTCTAAATTCAATATTGTTTGAGTTATCATGAAATATTGAAAACAATTTTGTCAAAATTTCAATTTTCTTGAAATATAATGTATTTTCATTATTTTTTGGTTTTTTTTCCCTACAGAATAAATTTAATTTTGAGAAATTAAAAAATGACCTAAATAAAGTACCAACTACATTAACTTTTGTAGGAATTATATGCTCAAAGTGACAATCTTAGCATTATTTCTGGTGAAAAAATTGTTTAAAGACATATAAAAAAAAAAAAAGAAACATCATTATATAAGCAATACATTATACAAAATTTTGATACCAGTGAAATTTACATTAATTTACGAGTACATAAATAAAAAGTGTACCAATATAATTATACACAAAAAAATCACAATCGATGGACCTATAATTGTTCTGATTTCATTAGGATAGAATTATAAAAAATAAATTACTATACAAATTATAACATATTTTTTTTATGTAAATTTATAAATACAGTTTATAATATTAATATTTTTTTATATTTTATAGGTAATAAAATTGTATCCATAAAATTACTTAATATAAATGGATATGCCAAGACCAAAGTAGACTATAAAGGTAAGTATAAAGATAACACATAATTTTATTTAGTATAGGTATTTTTACTATTTTAATATATATTAGTAATAAAAAATTTTAAATAAAATATTATACCTTCAATTTTGAATGTTATTTATTCTCAATTTTATTAAAATATTAATTTCTGATCTGAATATTGATGTATATAATATTAAATTAACATCTTATATATATATTTTTTTTTAATACAGGACCGCTTTTGACTCCAGATTCTGAGATTTATAATATTGAATTAAGTAAATCAAAAGACAAACAAGTCTTAATGGCAACACTAATGGATGCAATAACTACCATGTTTCCATCAATAAATTTTATAAAAACTGATGTTAATACAAATTTTGGATTTGCAATTGGTAATAATTTATTTATTTTATTTTTTTTTCATTACACTTATATTATAAATATTGTATAAATATAATATTTATATTTATAAATTTATGAAATCAAATCTACATCTTTTTAGATTTTTAATTCTAGTAAATATTTAAAGATCAATATTTTCTCAAAAATTAATGTAACCGTTCCAAAATTATATCACGTTTATATTGTACCTATTTGAACATTCAATAAAATTTTCAAGTCTTAAGTCTCTAAAATATTGAAAGTGATTTCTTCAAAATTACTGTTTTCGTGAAAAATGTATTTTTGTCATTTTTTTCTTATTTCATAGGCTCAATTTAAGAAATTTAAAAAAATGACCAATATATAGTACCAACTACATCCACTTTCTCTACCAGAAACATGTGCTATTCATGAAAATTGGGAGCATTATTTCTGATAGAAAGTGTTACAGACATGAAAAAGAGACAAATCATTGTAAAACCAATACATTCTTCGCTTCGCTAAGAATCTAAAATAACTACTTTATTTTTCATACGATCCGATGATCTAATTTTATTCACCATTCATTTAAACTTTGCTACTCCAAATTTTATTTTTATTATTTTGATAATAATACAGGTGAAACTTTATTTATTAGTTACTGTTAAAGTTAATACAGTTGAAACAATGAAAATTAATTTTATTTAATAATCAGTATTTATGGAATATAATTTTCAAACAGTTAATATTAATTTAATAAAGTTAATACATTTTTACAGAATTAATAAAAAAATTTATAAAAAGGAAAAAAATATGTAAATTTATTTATTTTTCCCTGAACTACCATAAAAACATCCACACCTCGAGTTTGGGACCATTAATATAAGATATATTTGTGATTAATTTTGTTATATATGTATTTATAGTTAAATTTACTTATTAATTGTAATATTGAATGTTCTTTTAGACGTAGAATGCATGCTTGATTCAAAACTGAATCCCATTTCACTTGATAATTCAAAGATGAAAAATCCAGAAACACATTTAATAGGTTTTATGTTAATGGGATTTCAAGATACATGCAGAGGTTGTCATAATGAACCTAATGGAATATCCATACTCAACACTCGATTAGCTAGGTCTCTTGGTTATAAAGTATTGTCTGTTCCTTACACTGAATTAGGAACCCGTGACACGTTAGTCAACAGAGTTCAATACCTTAAAGAAAATCTTAAAAATATACTAAGTAAACCCTAATATAAATAGTTCTTAAATTGTATGTTTTTTGTTTGTAATTTAATAAAAATTGATATATTTAAAATCAGTAACTAGAAATTTTATTGTTATTTTTTTTACATTTGTAATACAAAAAGCTAAGTTCATATGCAGGAGGATGTGTGCCTGCTGTATCACACAACATATTAGAATACCATTTACATAAATTTTCCAATTTAGATATCCGAACTTGAGCCATCAAAGCTCCATAAGATGGATGTTGGTGAGAATCAACTAGTAATACCTGTAAACATAAAATTTAAGCAGATTATATAAAATAATAAATCACGTTTGAAATGTTAGGAATATAATATAATAATTAATGTAAAATGAAAAACATTAAATTTTTAAATACATTAAATAAATAATAAAAATACACAATTAAAATTTTTTTTGATAGATAAAATTAACAGAATTCTTACACAATCCATATCCAATTGTATTACAAATAGAACTGCCTTACTATGAGCGATTAAAAGTATATAAAGATTGTTGGGTCGACAACAAGGAGGATTTGTATACCATTCTATTATAAAGCTATTCATCTCTACATACAAATTATCTGTCATGTCATTAATGTAAATTGAACTTTTCTGTAAAATATAAGTGGCCAATGAAAACATTTATAATTTTTTAAAAATATTAACCCATTCTGTTATGGTTCCTAATGATGATTTTCCTGCATTCATCGCTTCTGGCACAGTAAGGTTTGTATTTTGTGACGAACAACTGGTTTTAAATAAATCTTGATGAATTGCATTGCCATTTATTATTGCATTTGAAAATAATTGACAAAGATGTTCTTTGGTTGGTGAAGTAAACAAACATTGTATTCGAATATTTGATGTACTAATATTAGTTGCCATGAGTAATGCTATAATAGTGCATGCATTACTTCCATCTAGATTTGTCAATTATTGTAAATTATATATTAAATATATACCAGTATAACAAAGTATATTGTATATGTATTAACATGAAGTTAACAATAAGTTTACCATAAAATTAGTTTCATAAATAAAACTTTTTTAGATATTTATTATTTTATTAGTTTGTAATTAGTTATAATTTTTGAATAATATAGAGAAGTATTAATTTTAAAAGATACTACTTGATACTTGATTTAAGATTTTACTTGAATTTTTATTTCCTAATCTTGACTGTGAAAATGACGCAGGATACCACATAAAATGTATATCGTATTCGTTTGTGAATTTAAAACATTCTGAATCTTGGAAATCGTATTGGCATGCATCACATGTCATTTTAGTGTTTTGTAATAGTTAATTTTCTTAATGAATTTATTATTTGATTCTGATTATTTAAACACTATTATATTTATGTAACCAATGGAAATATTGAAATAAATTAATAAACAAAATTATTATTTACTAGTTATATTAGGTGTTTACTAATAATAATGTAAAAAATGGGTATAGTATAATTGATTCTATATAAAATTAGTTACCCATTTATTCTCATTTAAAATGTTGATGATTTTATTTAAAGTTTCTAACCCAAAATTAATATAAACTTGGAAATAGGTACAATATTATACTTTAACTTCAAAAGAGTTAATTTTTACTCAATTTACGAAAAAGTTTTTAAATAATAGTATTGGATCATTTCTTTCCATTTAAATTAAATTATATTTTTAGGTTTTTTTTCTAACATTTTACATTTTATTTATAGAACTTTGAAAATATATATTTATAATATACACAATTCACAAATAAATCAAATAATTATAAATTTAGTTTATTGGTATAAATATATCTAGTCAAACTTTAAAAATAACTACTAAATTGTAAAATTAAATTAAACGATTTAAGTATTTGTAACATTTTTAAGAATTGTAAATTTTGTATACTATACTTAGTGTATATTATACAGGTTATAATATAAACTATATTTAGTCTATAGTATACAGGTTATAATTTGTAGAAGTATTTTTCATTTACTCCAATATGAAAAAGTTTTTAAATTAAAATACTTTATTGTCAATTAATAAATATATTAATTATCAATAAAATTATAATTTAATTAAAATTAACAGATAAAATTTACATTAATATTTAAATTTAAAAAAATTGTTAACTATTTAAAAATGTAAACAGGAAGATATTCTAAAGTATCATTGATAACCAAGCAGCAATTAATAACATACCCCCGGTGGGTGTATACTTATTGTATGTTTTATCTGCAGTCAGTCCATTATAATAACATGTACCACAAAATATTAAAGTTCCAGTTATAAAAAGAGCACCAGTCTGAAAAAATTAAAATTAAGATTAACTAGAATATTACTTTATAATGGTTAAAATATACTTACAACTTTAGGAAAACGACAATATGGCACACCAAATAACGCGAATGTATGGAAAAAATGATAGCGATTGGCTGTTTCAAAATTTTTAGCTTCTTCTGGATTTGCTTTATGAGATACAACTGAAAACATAAAATTTAAAATAAACTTAAATAATTTATATTATTGCAGTAATTAAAAAATAACATTTTATTACATTTCACTTTAGAATAGAAAATCAAATTAATGAGAAAATTATGTACCTACATTAGAAATATATTTTGAAATGCATATGTATGTTATTCTCAAAAAAAAAAATATTATCATAAGTTTAATATTCTAATTCTATTTTCTTACTATTATAATTTATAATAGTATAGTCATAACCAAACTGCAAATCAGACCATGATCTGAATTAATAATATCTTTATTACAAAAATAAATTCCAATTAATAATTTACAAATTATATATACAATTATATCAAGTAGGTAATAAAGGAATTTTAGAAAAGCAATAATAAGTTGAATATTAAGTTAAAATGTTGTTTAAAATATATAAATATACATAGGTATATATATTAAAAAAATACTAATATTAACTAATAAAACAAAATTAATTTCATAATAATAGTCTTCTATAATTACTAATTCCGATACTAAATCTATTCATCTTTTTCTCATTTTCTTTTTTTATACATTTAAATATTTAATATTAAAATTTACAATCTGTTTCTTAGTAAAAAGAAAATTAAAAAATTGAAGTAAAATTACAGGACTCGATAAAATAAAAAAGTTCCTACGGAAGATCCACTGCCATTATATTAAACTAAATAAAAATGCAATAATAATAATTATATTATAGTAAAAATAATTTTATAACTTTATTGATGTTTGTTATATATTTAAATAGGTAATAAACATATCATATTTTGAAAATTAATTTTAAAATTTGCTAAATGATATATAATATCTATATTATCATGACTAAATAAAAATTTAGTCATGAATATTATATTATTAATTATTATATATAAATATATTTACTCACCATGTGCTCCATAAGCTCCAAGAATAACTGCTGAAGCTCCTAAAATACCAGCTATTTTATAAAAATAAATATTTTTTCCTAACATTCCATAAATATTATGACTTTCAAGCTTCATTATATTTGATTTATTATTTGAACTTGTTAACCCAATCCAACTTAACTATAAAATAATAAAATAAATGATTGAACTATATAAATCATATAAATATTCCTTTAAACATTATAGCCATAAGATCAATGTCACCAGTTCTAAAAAGATGGTTGGACAAAATAGATATTAAAAATCCTAAATATTTAAAAGCATCCCAAAAATGACAAAACCATGTTAATTAGTCTCAATATAAACAGTTCCAATAATAAAATTTAAAAAAATAAGTCAGGCAAAGGCCAACTCTAATAGGTGTGTCACTCTTGGAATAAAAAATAATTGGAAATCATTGTTTTAAATAAAATATAAAATAGACATAATTATTATAATTAACAAAAAGTGGAACAATTACATCTAATAATTTTAAATTAACATTTAACAATATACAACACTATGTCTATGTTACTATTGTTAATATAATTAAATTATTTTTAGATTCTGAGCGAAGCGATGAATGTATTGGTTTTACAATGATGTGTGATTTTTTTTTGTTTTTTTTTATGTCTGTGTAAAAAATACTACCCGAAATAATGCTCAGATTTTCACGAATAGGGTATGTTTCCGGTAGCAAAGTGGACGTACTTGGTACTTTACTTAGGTCATTTTTTGAATTTCTCAAAATTGACGCTATGCGGTAGAAAAAACTGCGAAAAAATGACGAAAAAACTGCATTTTTCGCGAAAAATGAAATTTCGACGAATTCGATTTCTATATTTCACGATAACTCAGGCAATTTTTAAGATAGAGACCTGAAATTTTTTTTGGATGTTCACATAGCTACTATATATATGTGGTATAATTTTGGAACCGTTACATTAATTTTTCTCTAAAATATAGGACTTTGAATATTTCGTAAAATTCACGTTTTTACGTATAATAATGTGTGATAAAATTGTCAATTTTGGGTATTTTGGTCTGAAAATTTTACTGAAGTATACTTACATATTACTTAACATCATACTAAAATATTAGAAAAATCCATTGTCTCAATTTTTTTTATAGCTGTTTAAAGTTGATATTTTTAGTTCAAACGAAAATTATAATCTGACTGAACTTCGCTCAGAATCGTTTTTTCGAATCTAATGGTTTATCATTGCATTCAAATTCTAAGTAAAATTAAACGCTATGATTCGCGCACCTGTATCCTGTGCGGCAGGAGTATCAGCTCTTTTTTTAATAATATTTATATAATTCATGGAATGTAAAATTTTAGTTTTCTAAATAGTATGTAGTATATATTTAATATCATTAGGTAAATTAAATTAAAAAATTAACATTTAATTATTAAAAAGAATGTTTTAATAACTAATGTTGGATTACACCAAATATTTACTACAAGATAAATAGTACGGTTTAACCCAACATTAGGAACTGACTTACTAATCATAATTATTAGAGTAGGTACATTAAAATTTATAAATATAAGTACCTATATAATTTATTTGGTGCTATAGAATCAATATTGATCACTTATGTTAAATACTTGCCATTGAATTAAATCCTTCCACCGAATTAGTAACAACAGGATTTTTATACATATATTTTACAGTTTCATGTACAGCTTCTGTGTTCATAATTTAAATTCAATTAACTATTTCAATAATTAACTATCAAATTAAAATTTTAATTTTTTAATCAATGGTAGAATAATACACAATTATAAATAATCGTACTTTGAAAATTAGTTATAAACTAAATTGTAATGAATAGTAACTTCAAATATCCAATCACGAATAAATTTTTATATTAGGTATTTTAGGTATGGAATGTTTATGAATAAATCTTTGTAAATTTTCTGTAAAAACAATTATATAATAGTTCACAATTCGTTCATGTAATGATTGCGATTCAAAACACGTTATTTAATTTATAAATAATTAATGAGCATTAACCATTGAAAATATTATATTAACATTATTAATCATGACGAAGCAATAATTATTAATTAATAATTTTAAAATAATAATGATCAAAAATCATAAGTCAAACTAACAAAGTAACAAGTATACAAATTATAAAATAATAAAGTATCCATGTTTATAGTATGATCAGTTGTTGTTGTTCTGTGGTATGATACTATGATCACAGATCACAGATAACATTAATCATTAATTAAGGTGGATATATATCATAGAGCAGTGGTTCCCAATTGGTGGTCCGCGGACCCCCAGGGGTCCGCGTGTTGATTTTATGGGGTCCGCGGTTATGTTGTTCTGTAGTGATATTTTTATTTTATTTGAGTGAAATTATTAACTTTGTAGTTATATGAAATTCCGAGTATTTTTGGACTATTAAAACTCGATTATATGAAACTGGCTAAGAAATTTAAGACATTTGATCCCCTTTTGGACAAGCATGTGAACAAACTTTTTCTACCTACTGTTACATGAAAAACAAAATAATATCGTAATAGACTTAATATTGATACTGATTTAAGAGTTAAAATATCAAGCATGCAGCCGGACATAGACGAAATTATGAACAAAAAAGAAAGATTTCACTTGTCTCATATAGTTTGAAGGTGTTTGATCAAATAATTAATTTTTTTTTTTTTGATAAAATTTGTTTCTATTATATTACGAAAATGTTTATATAATTAAAAATTAAATCATATTGAAAATAAATCATACAAATTTATTTTTCATTTTCATAATTAAATAAAATTGAAAAGTAAGTATTTACAAAAAAGGGGTCCGCTGACCAATTTAAGTTATAGCTAGGGGTCCGTGGCTTCACGCTAATTGGGAACCGCTGTCATACTCATGATATATATCCACCTCACGATTTAAGATATACAGGTTGGAACTCTGCGTATGAAAACAATCCCAAAATATGAACGGTAAATCTACTGTTGAAATCAGCTGTTAAACTAATGACTAGCGCGACTAGCGAAATTATTTGTAACTAGAACAACATGATTAATAATTATTCAACTTTAAAAATTCCCGCTTTTTTTGCAAAAGGTATTAAAATATTTACGTAATAATGAAAATGAATTAATTATCAGGTTTCATCTATCATTTTGAACTCTCTCTGATGATCAATTTTTTGCTCTTACTTTTTAGTTTTTAGTTTTTTACCCCTTATTAAATATCTTATAAGTTTAAACTTTTAAAGTGAAAAGTGAAATATAAACTATAGACTGAACACTGAAGTGTGAACATGTGATTACTAATTATAAATAAAGTAAATAAATAAAACAAAACAAATAAACAATTTTATTAACAACATGATCTTTATGTTAATTTTTAACTAATTTTGATAATTTTTTTTTATTTTTATTTTCCTTTTTACTGCTTTGGTTTTGCCATAGAACATTGTTCTATGTTCTATGGTTTTGCATATAACTAAATTGTCTCATACGCATAATATGATAAAATGTTTGTTTGTTTGTTAACATTTCAATTTTATGGTTCTGGTTGGTACATGAAAACGATAATTATTAATCATGTTGTTCTAGTTACAAATAATTCCGCTGGTCGCGCTAGTCATTAGTTTAACAGCTGATTTCAACAGTAGATTTACCGGTCATGTTTTCATAGGCAGAGTTCTAACCTGTATATCTTAAATCGTGATCCACCTTGTCATTAATATTAAAAATGTTATCTGTGGTATAATACCATATCTACTCTGTGATGATACTATTCAATATTCAGTTCAGTGCAGTTTATTCTATGGTTAATTCTATGGCAATTATGTCGTGGGTGTGGCAGACGTGGCAATTATTGTAAACTTAAGTCCGTGGCATAGAGTAAGAGTCCGTGGTTACCACAATCATGACCACAGTGTGATATCATTTAAATTATTAAATTTAACAGTCAATAATAATTTTAAGTTAGAAAATTCAAAATAGAAAGTGTCAAAGTTGTAACATTTTTATTTTTCCATTTTATTGTCTTTGTCACTTCTATTTTTTATATTTTTGGTATTTAATCATGCCATTGCCACATGGAATGTGGTTCATTATGGCAAATGTCAAATGCTAAAGCTAATAATTTATTATATTCATAGACGTATATGTCTATGATTATATTATGAATTTATTACATAATACATAGAACATAGTAACATACTAGTTTTTCGTTTTTGACGTTTTTGCTAATCAAAAGTTTAATTATTTTAGTAAAAACTAAAAATACAACCTTTATTCTATGACCTACACAGCTATAATAATCTGCCTATATAGTTTTTACTAATTGCCTTTATTGGTTTATTCGGCTCAGTTTTTACATTTCCTAGTAGTTGAGTACTGAACAGTGAAAGTGAACACTATAATAAAACAACGGAAAAGTATAATATGAATATGATACTATATACTTTCTATAGTAAGTTATCATTTATCATTAGTAATTTCTTAAGTAATATATAATTTTCAATGTTTCACAGTTTTTCCAGAAAAATTGTATAATTAACTATTATCAATATTATATATATATATATATTAGTAATTTATTGTTTTATAGTTATCTTATAATAAATTGATATACAACTTGACATGGAAAATCCAATTTATTATTTATTTATGTTGTAAATACATGTTTTCCATATGGATATAGACATTACTAACCGTGTTGATTGGGAAAATCGAAGAAAAATGCGACTAACACAAGTAAATAATAATAACATAATACACTGATACAGAACTAAACAACAATTATATATTACAATACTAAATAGTAAATTAATTTTAGGTTAGAGACCAATCAAAAGAAATAGCTAAAACAATACGCAACCGTGTAAATAGTGCTGTCGGAATGCAATTAGAACAAAATGAGATGGCAAGAAATAAAATGGAACAAAAATTTAAATCATTAACATTGAACAAATTGAAAAGTGATTTTAACTATTTAATACAAGATATTGGGAATGGTTATTCTGTTGCATCAACTCAAGTAAAATTATAACATAATTCATTTAATTTAATAATATAATTAATTTGTATTTTTTCATGAATTTTAGCCTGATCCTAATATAGTAATGGCTGAAAAACGATTAATTAACCGTTGCAAAGCTCTTTCAAGAGGAACTGAAGCAGAAAAGCGACAAAAACAAATTCAGGAAAAACGACAGTTGGAACAAGAAATGAGAGAGAGAAAATTACATTTCAATAAAACCGTGGAAAAAATTCGCTCAACATTAATAACAAATTTACAAAATGTGTAAGAATTGTTTTATTTTAAATATTTATATTTTTAATTTAATACCAAATCATGATTATTAATGAACTATATTTTTAAAATAACTGCAGTGACAATGGTAACAATCATTTACTGAGTGTAACTAAAAACAATGAATGTATTTTAATTCCTAGTCAAGTAACATTAAACGAATCAAACATTTTGGATTGGAAATCTAATGTAAATGCAATTTTAATTATTTAGTTTTAGTATATTAATAAAAACTTACACAATCAAATTTATTTTATAGAAAAAGTCAAAACCTTGGTCAATGGTTATAAATTCTAAAGAAAATAATATTTCAAATTTTCCTAAATTGGCAACAAATAATGAAAATAAAGAAAATTATCAAAATGTACCAAAATTTCAAAAATTGGAAACTGAAATGAAAAACTATGAGACATTAGTTGTAGAATTAAACAAATTATCCATTGAAGAACAAAATGCTGGAAAGAAATTATTTACTCACAATAAGGTTTGTTCAATATTACGTATATTATGTTTATATTATGTTCAAAATAAAAAAAAACCAGACGGCCGACTTCTGCACAAGAGCGTGGCCTTGTTTTTAATTTTTATCCGAGCACCGCAATTTGCATGAGCATCACATTATTCTAATATTAACGATTATAGTATACACATTTTGGAATATACTATACTTAATGACCAGAATGATAGTGATGTGGCATGTAGTACCACATGCACCACTGACTTGGCGTAACCGGAATGAAGTAATGCAAGTATTGAATGATAATTAGTTATATTATTGGATGAAGAGAAGTTTGACCGTAACTAACAGAAATACATTACCGATGAGGGCCTTTTCATTTTAAATATAGTATATCTGTATACTATATTTACCTTAATTGTGACCTACCAGATAATGTGATTTATACTCATTTGAAATAATTTAATTAATTACCTAATTATAAATTATAATACCAAACAAATATTATACACGTTAGAATAAATTACATGCTTACAGTAATTATTAATTTTTTGTAATATACATTTTTATAACATTATGAGTGAATAATTTTAGGTTTTTAAGTTCTAAATAAGATGTTAGGATAATTTGATTAACTACTAAAATATTATTTTCAAAACTGGTAAAATATTGTCAAAAAATACTTATATTTGCAAATATAGTATTTGTTCTCTGAAATATATTTTATATGCAAAATAAAAAAGTATAACAAAAATAATGAGAATTGTCTAATTTTAACCAAGTAAAAATTATATTTGCATATACATTTTTATATCGTCAGTTATCTTGGTAGGTCACATACTGCACTCAATTTTTATCTGTTATATCTCATGTTAAAATTATACTCGTACATTTAATTTAAATTTATAAATATATTTAAATTTTAAGGAAATTCTAGTACCATATGAAAATGACAGTAATTTTATAAAACAAGATAAAGGTGAACAAAAAGTGAAGAATGTTTTAGATAAAAATACAAAGTTAAATCAAATAAAAAATCATATTACAGGTAAATTTTAATTGCTTTCAAAATTTTTTAATATATTATAAAATTAGGGGTCCACAACGATATACTTTTAAATATCGATATCGTATGTATTTTGGCGATAATTTATCGGAGTACTTAGGAAAAATCGATATATCGATATATTGATTATTATAATATCACAATATGTAATAGTGATAGTGTGTATATTAACAAATATTTTAATAAAAAATTCACTTTCGTTACACCATAGCACAAGTTACGAAGTGTAATGAACAAAATATGCTAATTAGTGATTTATATTCATATTTTTCAATCACATCCTGGATAGCTGGATATTAATAGTTTATTAATTATTTGTATTAAATTATTAGAATAATAAGATTAATTTAGAAAAAACATTCCCAAAATAACATTATAAGGGCAATTCAGATGTGGGTGCATTTTAATAATTTTATTTTTAAAATAATACAGCTAAATTTATTTTAGGAACAATGAGATATAAATAGTCATATCATAATATAAATAATAAATATAGATATTGATGTATTTACTATTTATAAGATATTTGGATAATCGATTAATCGATATGTTTTAATTAAATATCGATATCGAAAAACTCTTGAAAAAGGTGAGGATATCGATATTTCGATATCGTGGACCCCTATAAATTACTAATAATTAAATTAAATATTTTGTAATTTATTAAATACTTATTATTATATAATTTTTCAGAAGAAATACTTAACAAATCAGATTCAAGTTCATCTGTATATATTTCATCATCTGCATCAAATAATATTAGTTATAGGCAACCTGTTGAACCTATAAGGAAATATATTCATTTCGAAAATAATATAAAAAAAAAAAATGTTACAATGTCTAGTTCCAAATTGAATTGTAATTCTAAATCTAAGACTGATAAACCATTAAGAAACTTAGACAATATGGTAAACAGAATTACAAATAAAAAGCAACTACTTAAAAGAGAGATTTCTGGTGAAACTAAATCTGATATTAAAAAAACTAAATTAAATCTAAAGACTTCTAAAAGATGTATGGCAGGTAATGATAGTTTATGGAAGGAAAGTCCAATTAATTATGCTAAGCTTCCAGATTCCTTTTATAATTGTCAACTTAAAATGTTAAATGAACAATTTTCAAATAAAAACATAAAACTAAATGATTACAAAAATCCCAAGTCAATAAATTTAGATTTAATAAAGTATATAAATATGTTGCTAAAGATGACACCTTCAGATATAGATAACTTATCAATATCTTCATGTTCAAGTATAAAACTAGAAGATAGTATTTTATACCAGTCAAAACAAAATGAAAATTTGCAATATTATAATGAAATATTGAACTGTATATCAAAATGTTTAAATATGGATACATCCGATATAAGTAAAGATACTATGTTTGATTCACCTAAAAACATTAATCTATTAAATAAACTTCAAGAATTAATCAATTCTTATTCAGAAAAAAGCCACAAAATTAAAAATATTTGTGATGAATCACTTCAAGTTTTAAATAAACAATTTAATGTAACTAATGAGACTGAAGTAAAAATTATCCAAGAGTAAGTTTTTATTATTAACTAATAATTACATAATCAATAATTCTAACATTTTATCTTCAGAAACAATTCTATGAGTTTATCATCAGATTCATCAGTTGATGGTGAATATGTTATGAAACACTTACATACATTATTAAAAAAAAAGGGACTTATCAAGTCTGACAAAGAATGGCCCATGTTTGAAAATATAAGTGATAATGACGACAATAGAAGTTTAACTGATCAACTTTTAGATATTTATCCACATAGATCAGACAATAACTAAATATTTTTAATAAACCCTCAAATAATTTGAAATCGAAATGCATAAAGTATTATTTTTTTTATTTTAATCTTTTATTGTATTGTATGTATTCAAATGTTAAGTATTTTATTTATAAGAGATAAATACAATTCAATATTAATACATAACACATAAAAATTAGTTCACTGCAGTATTTTATTTTATTTTATTTAATATTCTAGGATGTTTACAATTTGTAATTCTTTAAAAGGCAATATAAATGGGAGAGTTTGACAAGAGAGTCGACTATCTTGTAATAATATAATAATAAAATTACTTAGGAAACTTATAAATGTTAAATAATTACATAATTGGTAAAATATACTTATTTGGCTTGAATGTTACTTTTAAAATATATGAAGTAAGTACAAAATGTGTGGTCAACATATATTATTCATAAGTAATATATTAATTAATAGTTATTAAGTAATTTATTAATTTCACCAGAGGTTCCCAAACTTTAACTCGTTAATAAATTGTAGATGTCGATAACACCACAAAGGAATTTTTTTTTTGTATAAGAAGGTTAGGTTATATACAATATTAATTAAAAATTACCTTTCAAAGTTTCTTATAATTTTTTACAACTCATATTTTATCGTAATTCGTAGTTAGTGAACTTTTAAATATAAATAACTAAATTAACTCCACATTTTATTTAAAAAAATACCAATACCATAATATAGTTTTTAAACTTAAATTATTTAAAATTAAGATTCTTAACTTTTATATACTCTCTGACAGGCATGTCAAACATTTAGTATTAACTGGATCGAATATATTGAATAGTTTACTATGTACACATACAAATTTAAAAATAAAAAAAAATCATTTTATATAAATTCCTAATTTTTATTTATTTCGAAGTATTTATTATCACTTAAATTACAAAAAATATTAATAAGATGTGTATTATTATTATATTGCAAAAGCAATTTTGTAATATAAGTTTTAAATTTATTTTTATAATTAATAGTACATTTACATTAGAAGTCGCGGGCCGTGTGTTTAATACCTGCTGTAGGATATATTATTTTCAGTTTTTTTAATATTTTATGTGAACAAAGTATTTACTACAAATTATTAATATTTTTAATGTTTATTCTAAAATATTATTTTTTGTACATTTTTAAAAATGCCTATTACAATTTAAATATACTTATAATTAAATATTTTTAATTATTTTCTTTTAAAAATATTTGTTTTTATAATATATGTTGAAATTTGTTTGTAAAAAAAATTGTATAAATCCTAAATTTTATTATTAAACATTTGTGCTATCAATTTAAACTAAAATAATTATCTCTTAATAATAGTTATTTTAATTTAAATTGATATATATTAAATAATATCTTTATGATCAATTTTGTATTTGTTTTATATATTGTTAAAAATTATAAATTGAGGTAATTAATCAAAAATAATTTTTACTTATACTTTTGGAATCTGAAAATGTTTTTTATTTACTTTAAGTATAATTAAGCATATGTACTCAATTCCTATTTTTTTCAATTGAAATATGTTTAGGTGCATCTTGTACATGTCATAATCAATGTGTTCAAAAATACATAATAAATAAAAAAAATGAATCTCCACTACAACGCCCATTGGAGAATATAAATGAAATGTTAAATTGGATTAAAAAGAAGAAACAGTTATTATTTGATGAAATTTATACAAACAAAGCACCTATAAATGATACACAATCAATGAATAGTAAAAGTGATATATATAGAAATTCTCCAAAGGAAATCAACTACATAGGATTACCAGACTCGTTTTATAATAGTACAATGAAAGTGTTAGAAGAATATGTGAGAAATAAAAAACAAACAAGGAGTAAATCAAACAATAAAAACAATTGGATTAACATAGAATTAATGAAGTATATTAGTAATTTATTAAAAATGTCGCCTAAAGAAATAGACAGTCTTTCAGTAACTTCAAACTCGAGTATTCAAATAGTAGAACAAAGTATTTTGGACATATCCAAATCAAATATGGAGTATCACAAAGATATTTTAAATTATATATCCAAGTGCTTTGACAGTAATTTTCATGATATTAATCAAGACCAAACTTTTAGTTCGCCTCAATATATTGGTCTATTAGATAAACTGTACAAACTTGCTGATTACTACACAGAAAAGGCACAAGAAATGCGTAATATTTGTTTAGAATCGCCCAGAGTCATGATTAATAACTTTGATGAAGATGCTGTTGATCAAATTTCAGAAATAATAGCTAGGTAAAAATAATTAGATTTTATTAAGACAATAATAATTTAATAACAATGATAATTAATAATTATAGGGATAGAATGGCTTCTGGTAGTTTATCTTCAGAATTATCCGTTGATGGAGTATATTTATTGGATCATTTAAGTACATTTCTAGAACAAAAGGGATTAATTTGCACTGATCGTGAATGGCCAATTTTTGGAAAGGACGAGGAAGATGATAGTCGAAGTTTAACAGACCAGCTTCTAGATATCAAACCACAAATCAAATCTGAAAATGGTAAATTTATTTAATGTTATTTTAATAACGCATACTTTTAACACTTATGAAAAGTAATATATTGTTGGTGTCTTCCTAATATAATTACTTTATATTTCTTAAAATATAATTTATATATTATAAATTAAAATATTAATTTATACCTATAATTTATTACTTCTCTGAAAATAAATTGAACAGTTTCTATTATTAAATAAATAGAATACTTTTAGCATAATATATATTATGTTACTGTTAACTTGATAATTTATTTATGGTTTTTCAAAATTTATTATACTGTGCTGTTACTATAAATAATAATTAACGACTTTAGTAAATATACTAAATTTGTTATCTTTTCATAAAATTAATCATTCTGAGTAACTAGTAGGTATATAAATTTATCCCAATTCTTTAATTAATATCATAAATTGTCTGCAATAATCATGATTTCCACTATTTTTAGTAGAATTATTTTAAAATTTGTAATATTGATTAACGATGACATTCAGTGGTACAATAACATTAAGTATGAGTATCTATTACACATATACAAGTTTAGGTAAATAAATGTATTATATTGAATTATCCTATGTAATTCATAATGCCATGAGAATTACTTCATTTTATAAAATTTATTATATTAAATATTCCAATTAAATATATAAAATAAACAAGTAATTTCATTATATTCACCAGAGTCACTGTTTATTATTCATAATATCTTATCAATATAACAAATATTAAATAATTTATCATATTAACCAGTTGTTTTAATTGTTTTATAATTAACTGATTTATCAAGTTAACATGAATATATACATTATACATATAAGATTTTCAGATTCCAATAGATTTAATAATTACATTTTTAATTTTTAAATAACAAACACATTGTTTATGAATGTTCTTAAATTATATGAAGCTTAAAATGAAAATGAAAATTAGATACTTATATAATACATATATATTTGTCATATTTGTTTTTATTGTGTCAATGTAATAATTATTATATATAAATTACTTTCAAGAAATATATATAATCATTAGATTTTATAAGTATTATCTCTAAAAAAAAAAAATCAATGTTTTCATATTTCATTATTTGTTAACACAGTTATAATTTGTATATAGTAATTATATTTACAAACATTATATTATATTTACATATTCTATTATTATTATTATCACTGACTATATAAATAGTTAAAATGAGATCCTCATAAATCACTAAAACTCTCTCGCCGAATCCGTTTTCAAAAATCCATCACCAATTTGTTTTATAGTTTTTCCTTTCGTGTCTGGTACAAAATTAATTGAGAAAATCAAAGTGAAGAACGCTAATACTCCGTAAATCATAAATACTCCTGGTCCTAACGATATCTTTAAGTATGGATACAGTTTAATAGCAATAAAATTGAATACGGATGACATACACGCGACAATGGAACCAGCTACTCCGGCCACATCAGTTGGGAACACCTCACCGAGCATGGCGTACGGTATTGGTCGCAAGCCTAGTCCATTCATGGCCATATTCAACAATATGCACATGATGACTACTACGTTATTGACAAAAACGTTGTTGACATCCGAGTATAAAAATATTGCCAGCGATATCATGGATACGGAATATCCCATACACGATATGAACGACAACTGTTTGAAGCCCGATTTCGTTAACAACACGGACAACAGAATCATGGCGCTAATATTAGTGAAGCCGGCCAACAACGTTATAAGATAATTATTAATTGTTACGTTTAGGCCGCCCAATAGTTGTATCATGTACGCTGTAAGTACGAACGATCCACTGAATTGCTGGAAAAACAGAAACGTAGTCATTATGACCATTGGTTTGTAAACATCCGGCTCATAGAGACGATTAAAAATTTTCGACTGGTGTACCGAGTCGTCCTGACTTTCTTCTAGAGTCTTAGCCCTGGACGTTTGTAGAATAGGCTGGGTAATGCGCAATACATTTTGGGAGAATTCTGCATCACCGTGACGGCCCTGTTCGAATAACCAAGGCGGACTTTCGGGTATTAACGTCCCGATGAAAATCAATGCTGTTAACGACATAAATGACGCTACGTATGCGACAATGTATGCCGGCATAAGTGCACCCAACAAATAGGTGAGAAACATTCCAAAATTCAACATAATCGAAGTCATAATAGTGAAGCAACCTCGAAGTCCGGTGTAATTTACTGTAATACACTCTGCCGCGTAAACTGTTGCGGGAGTCGTGGATAGACCCACTGACATACCCACTAGTAATTGACCAGCATACAGTGTAAACAGACCGTCCAGTTGCTTAGCTAAAAGTAACCAACCGAAAAAAGACGGGATGTTGGTAGCCATTAATGCCGTCTTGCGTCCTAATTTGTCAATCAGAGGACCACTGAGCAAACAACCGATTGGCATCATTGTGGACGGTAAACTGGCTATAGACAAAATAAACAATTTCAATTTTAATGAATCTTAAAAATAAAAATAGGTTATAATATTTATATTAAAATGACAATTATATTATATTATAATGAAATAAGTAAAAACATTAAATTTCATAATATAAATTATATAAAATAAGTTGTGTATTAAAATAACAGTACCTATTAATAATTCCTTTAAGATTTAAATATAATATTAAAAAATGCACTCAACCTTTAAAAATATAGACCAGTAGTCTAGCAATACCTAATAGTTTGCCCAAAGAATAAAAAATAATTTACAAGTATGTTTACTCTCAATGTTTTTTTTCCTTGATTGATGAGAGATAATTTTAAATCAAATAATCATTAATATAAATAATAGATTATATTATACAATAATATATATTTGTGTTAATGTTTAAATATTGTTATTTGAAATTATATTCCTGATAAATATTAAATAGTACCTACTAACAATTGTTATACACTAATATCTAAGTCCAATTAATTTGTTTTGTTCAAAAAGTAATTAATAATAATTATATGTAGGTACCTACTCAAAAGATAAATTGACAATATAATATATCTAATTATATTTTAAACAATCATTTTTATCAAATAGGTAACTAACATTTTTTTTTATTATTGTTAAACATTTTTATTTTTACTGAAAGACCACATGTAAAAATGCAATACAAGAATATTTAATAAAAATATTTTAAACAAAATACCAAACCAAGATTCTTCATCAAGTGTTAAATCCAGTTGATCTAGAACAATAGCAGAATATCCGAATGACATACCTGGTGCCAAACATGGCATAGTTACTACAAATGCCAACCACAACTAAAACAAAATAAACACCAATTATTATAAATAATATTTATAATTATAAATTACAATAAATTAAAAACAAAAAACAAACTAACTTATATTGTATTGTTAATAACTAGGTATATTAGGTCTAATAGCAAATACTATAAATGAAATTTATAGTATTTTCTAAAAGTAAATGATAGGTAGTCGTATCTATGATGCAGTGGCATGACGAAGAGAGCAAATTTGACATTTTTAAGGGCTGGCAGATGGATATTAATTGATATAATGATTTAGCTTGACAAAATTATAAGTAATCTAGGGTTAGGATTTATATGCAATAAAAAATGATTAAATATGCATTTGGTTTATTAAAAATATGCAAAAATATGCAAAAAAAATAAACTTAAATAAACCAAATAAATATTATTTAAAAACCCCATTTTCTATCAATTTTTTTTAAATACCAATTAATAAAAATAAATATGTTAAACGCCAAAAAATATAATGAAATAAAAACTTAAAATATAAAAACATTTTAAAAATATTTTTAAAAATATTAATTGATATAAAATTGATAAAGCTACTCAAATGAATTATATGAAACAATTACACGATGTTTTAAATTTTCAAAAATGAACGATCTTCTGTTTGACCTTAGTATGTTTTTATATATGCTAAAACTCCGTTCGATATCACACGACGTAATTTTTGCACATCTAAATGACTAAATTTTGTTAATTCCCCAGGAGTTAGATTTGGAAAATCTTCATCTAAATTGTTGCCATTTAAAATATTACGTATCGTAAACATAGCTTTTAGCCCAGTATTCTTTTCTAACACAATTTTATAATTTTTGTCAATTTTTTTCAGAGATTGGTCATTTGTTTTGTTCAAGTTTACATTATGTGTTTCAACGATTTCCAAATTCTCATCGATTAAAAATGATGCATTTTCTAATTTCAAAATAAAAAAAATTGAAACTCAAAAAATTGAATGATAAAGCCAAAGTTACTTTTTATATAAGCTAAAAAAATAAAAAGTATAAAGTAAATAATAAATATACTATAAAAAACATGCACTTTTTGTGTTTTTGTAGTCAAAATGTATACAAATAATCATTTTGTTCAAAATATGCAAAAATATGCATTTTATCCAAAATATGCAAAAATATGACAAATAAAAATACCACCATTTACCTCAGCAAGAACTGATTCGTGGATATTACTTACAAAATAAGTAATCAGAAGTTGCAAAAAAAAACATACCAATGCATATAAATTCTAGCCCTAGTAATAACCAATATAATTACCTAATTACCTAATAAATATAAAATAATGGTCACCGCCTGCCGGTCGACTTGTATTGTTATTGTTGACAAAATATATTTCAATATTTAAAGATAACTCAGCAAATTTTGAACTTAGAAACTTGAAGTTTTTTAGGTATATATATAGGTAGGTACTATATAATTATATACGTGATAAAATTTTGGAACCGTTACATTTCTTTTTCTACAAAATGTAGAACTTTGAATATTTCCTAAAATTCTAGTTTTTATCTATATAATGTTTTCTGGAAATTTTACTGAAGTATATTCACATATTAATAAAAAAAAATAAGAAAAATTCTAAGTCTCAACTGTTTAAATTTGAAATTTTTAAAAAATTTAAAAACTATACTACTTAATACTTATCAATATTCTATCAATGCCTAATGGGCACTTTTGGGTATTAATAGATCTGAAAATTTTACTGAAATATATTTACATAAAACATACTTTATTAGTTAACCATTAACATGTTACTAAAATATTAGAAAAATCTCAAATCTCAATTATTTTTTTTATAGGTGTTTAAAGTTTAAATTTTAATAAAATTGATAATTCTAATATTTATATGGATTCTTCTTATTCCTCAGTAATAATGTAAAATATTGAGATCGAATTCGTTGAAATTTCAGTTTTCGTGAAAAATGCTGTTTTTCATCGTTTTTTTTTTTTGTCGCATAAGGTCAATTTTAAGAAATTCGAAAAATTATCTAAATAAAGTACAAACTACATCCACTTTCCAAACGGAAATATATGCTATTCATGAAAATCAGAGCATTATTTCAGGTAGTAAAAGTGTCTTCAGACATAAAAAAAAAAGAAAAAAAGGACACATCATTGTAAAACCAATACATTCTTCGCTTCAAATCTAAAATTTTATTTGAATTTAACTATCAGTGAGATATCCGGTGTTTTATTAATATATTTATATTTGACGACAAAAAATTTCCTATTTTTTTTTAACCTTTTTACCTTTAATATTTATTCCTAAAATAAATTACTATATTGACCACAATATTTATTGAAATATTTAAATAATTTATTTTTATTAAATTTTCATATTGCAACTTATTGAAAATAAAAATCTTTCAATGATATTTAAATAGATAAATAGATAAACATTATTGAATTTATTAATTTTAAGTCATATAATTCTTTATAGTTTTATAATGTAGCAATGTAGATATAAATAGTAAAAGTGTCTCCATAGTTTCATACCAAAAAAAAAGAGACATACATCATTGTAAAACCAATTATATTCTTCGCTTGGCTCAGAATCTAAAAATTTGGATAATTTTAAAAACATTTTATTGAAGAATACTGAGTACCTACTGACATATATCTTGACAAATTTCCAAAATATTTGGAAAATCTCAAGACTCAATTTTTTTTATAGGTGTTTAAAGTTGAAATTTTAGTTAAATTATTTATATTGAACGTAGAGACTGATAAATGTAATTATTAAATTTAATCGATACATATATTATTTGATGAACTTCGCTCAAAATCGTTTTTCGATTGTAATGATTTATAATTGCATTCAAATTGTAATCAAAATTCAACACTATCCTCTTTACACCTGTATCCCTTGCCTTGCTTTTTTAATTTGGATTTAATAAAAGTTATTAGATAATATAAAGTAGGTACGAACTACGAGGTATCTATGCTTAAGGGGATTGGAAGCGTGAAGCGTCGATTTTCTTTCTCTGTCTAACACACATAAAAGATGGGGATTTAGACGTTTTCTACTTCCAACGTTACGATCGATTTAGTTATGCGATATGGGATCTGAAAACGGATTTGAAGTCGTTAGAAAGTCTACTTCAGATCGACTTTCCCACTTTTTTTAAATTTTCTTCTCGTTGAAACAAATTTTATTTATAAAAATTTATAAATATTCAATTTTTAAACAATTTAGGAATTAGGATAAAAGATTGAAAAAAGTGGGAAAGTCGATCTAAAGTATACTTTCTAAGGAATTCAAATCCGTTTTCAGATTCCTTATCAGCTATCACATAACTAGAATAATCAATCGTAACGTTGGAAGACGTAGAAAACGTCTAAATCCCTATCATTTATGTGTGTTAGACAGAGAAAGAAAATCGACGCTTCGAATCTCCTTAAATAAATAACAAATCACCTACAAAATATAAATGAAGTTTGAATACCTATATGTATTATATAGTTGTAAAATATTATTATTTAATATAATATATTATGTAAATTTATTATTATATTCAAAAATATTATGTAGGTAGGTATATAAAATATATATTTATATAAACTTATATATATTTATAATATATAAATTATTAAACTAACCACTCGACTTATAGTACTTTTAGAATGCAAATTATGTGCTGTACATGAGTAACCATTTTGCCCTTGACTTGTTAATTTCGTTTTTTCATTTGGCTCCATTCTCCATGTAGTTATTATTAATCTTTATTTGATGAAAAAAGTACTGAAAATTAAAAAAAATATATAATATGTATATATAGGACCAGGAGTCCATTTCCACGAATATAAAAAATCCATAATAGTATCAACATAGGTTAGGTTATTTACATAGATGAAAGTGAAATTACTCGTAATATAAATAAATCACTTATCATAATCAAGGGCCAAAGGCCTACAAATCACAATCAATATAATTTAAAATACCTATATGTTTTAATTAACATTCATAAATAACATTTCAATCATTGGCCTTCTGCACTTAATAATATTATTTTATAGTAGGTATACGTATAAGTACTTACATTATTTACATTTAAATATGTAGCATGTAGGTAATGACAATGAGAATATGATACACATACACATTATACATTCGTACATCTACCTATTATCTAATAAAGTAATATTAGGTATAGTAACGTATATTTTATAAAGATTAGTAAAAACTATACATATATATTACAAATAGCTATATTATTATTCTAGTTTGTAAATAAATCACAATTCAGACTGTTTACCATATATAATATATTTAATATAGAGTTATTGTAAAATATTAGAAATGAAGTTCTTCAAATAATTATAATTATTTAATGCAAAATTTTGGTCATTTTCCTTTCAGATAAGCACAATTCAAAAATGATCTAAATATAGTATCATTTAGATGCAATTCTCTACTAGAAAAATTTGCTTTTCGTGATTATCAGACAATTATTTCTAGTCAAAAAGTGTCTTCTGTAAAACTCATCATAATATTATAAAACCAATAAGTAGGTACTTCCTTCGCTCAAAATCTATAAATAATATAGTTCGTAGGTCAGTGGCGTAACCGGGGGGGGGGATCCGGTTCTGGACCCCATGAATCGAATTTATTTCTTCAATTTAATAACAATTGTTTTTTATATATAGGTTTGCATACTCAATTGTACATACCTACAAACATTTTCAAATTTCAAAGTACTACGTAGGTATATTAATTAATATAATTATAATTATATAAAATATAATCTATAAGTAAATTGAAGTACAAGTGTACAGTCACACACAAGTCCGTATCCAGGGAAGGTTTTAGGGGTTCAAACCCCCCCCGAAATTTTTAAAGTAGTTTTATATTTATAATATAACAAAGACTAACTACAAAATTTATGTATAAATTGTATTTATACTTTTCCCAATTTCCCACCCGCGAAAATTGATCCTGAATACGTGCTTGGTCACACATTTTTATAATTTTATGGACCTCTCCCCCATATGATATTTCTGGTTTCGCTACTGTCATAGGTAGGTACCTAATATTAGAGTGCCTTATTGATAGAGATCAAGGCACTCTACCTAATATAACATAATGATATAAATTTAAAATGATTTTTTTTAAGTAGGAATAAACTTTTTTTTTTTTGTATGAACCAAACTGCTTTCGCATAACTTCCTCCCGGCAACCACCATCGTTTATTGAAGTAAACAATAATATACATAAGCCCGCAGGGTGCAAGAGAACAGTCTTCCGCTTTACCCCTTAACAAGTAGATACTAGGTACAAACTTAGACAATTTTAAAATAACCAATTGAATCTATAGGTATATTATAATATTAGACTTAATATTTAAGATTAAATATTTTTAATTTTTAACTAATATTTTAGAAAATATTTGGTACCACAACTGCTTATAACAATTTAAATAATAGTATAGCTCCATATACACGATGAGAATAATAAAAATAATAGTCATTATTCAAATTTTTCACAATAAAAAAATCAGGCCGTCTATACGGATGCGGACGACTATTTAAAATCACAAATGTTCACTTTTGTATGTGAAAGGCAGCACCCACTAGGACACTAGGACTAGGTATAAAGTATAATAATTAAACAATGTAGAATGTAGTGTAACATACTAACATTAACATATTATTATGAGTATGACTGACTGACTGTAGGCTGTAGACTGTTTGTCTCCGCTTGTGCTAGAGAACGAATACCCAAAGGTATGCAAGGCGAAGGCCGTATCTGAAGGGGGTCCATGGGGTCCAGACCCCCGAAATTTCATCAATATTTTACCAATTTTTAAATTATTTTTAATACATATATTTTTTCAAAATAATAAATGGTCGTTTTCAAATTGACTGTTGATCGTAGTAATACCTACATAATATCTATATTATGATATACCTACCTATTATGATTATGCTTCCAATAATGCATTGTTATTTGTTATCGATGAACAGCTACAACTATCGATGCGGTCATCGACGATTAGCAGAAAAACTAATATTATTGTGTTTAATTAATAATATTAATATGCCATAAAATTTTGGACTACCAAAAAAAAATTAGATACGGCCTTGTAGGTTGTAGGTATGTCTAGTGAAATCCGAAGATATAGTTAGCTAGACTATTTCTACACTAGATGACCTAAAGTTCTCTTATTTATTTGTATAGCCGTAGCCCCTAGTCCCTAGAGTAGTGAGACTACCAGGACTCATATATATCACTTTGGAATTATTAACTAGCTTTTAAGTACAAACAACATTAGTAAAAAATAATAATTCACACCTGAAATATGGATTCAATCGATGATTAATGATGATCCGGATGACAGATGAAGACGATACGCACAATAAATTTAAGTTAATGAATTCTCACGCTAATGCGTCTATACAGATTATATTTAGACTATAATATGTCGACTGCTTATCATTTTTAAATTAATATTCATATTTACACTAAGATTATACGTCTCGTTTCCCCTCTGTCATGTGCACTGGGACCACTTGCTAGACATTTTGTGCTGTTTCGGCACAAAATTTAAAACACCGTTAAAATCACATAAGAATAAAATAGTGTTTTTATAATAGTGTAGGTACCTATATTAATTTTGTGACCCGAGTTTCAATAAATAATTATAAAATAGAATAGTATCCAGTTGGAAAATATATTAATAAAATGATAAACATTAAACATACTTATTAGGTAGGTACCTACATTATTTGTTGTACAATTTTAAGTACAAAATAAATATAGGTAACCACTTAGGATTTTATGAACATCTTTTTGATTATATTTCGTTAGAATTAAACTCGTTTATTTGACCTTGACCACTATATAAGTTCTAACTACTTATACTATATACTACGGTATACATATTACAACAATATAATTATTTATATTATTATAGCTTAAATAATTCATTTGTAATATATTTTTATTTTACTTTATATAATTAATATGTGAATAGTTATGGACGTACAATTATTAAAAAATATAATATAAGCAACAATTTGTTTTTATCTTATTTATCAAAGGAAAAAAATGATTGGAAACTTATATACCTACCTATTAAGTAATTACAATTATATAAAAAATAAAAGTAATATAGATCATTGATAATAACAATATATAACATTATAAATTATTATGATATATAATAATTATAGATAGGTATACACATATACGGTCAGCAACCTTTTTGAACTCGCGTAACAAAATATCAAACTAAACATGTTTCGCAGGACGGCTGATTGGAAATTAGGAGAAAAATTAATTTTAAAATGCACCATACGAAATTATATAAATAATACCTACGACCTACCTATTTATATTATTGGATATAATAATATAGATTATAGGTAATACAATCAATTACCAATCGTATATTAATTACCTACTTATATTTACCTAAATATGTATAATTTAGATAAACGAATACCGATCTATCAGATAATAAATATTTAATGTTCGAAATAATTACCTGAGAATAGAATTACCATAATTCATAAATTAAGTCTCGACTTTTACATAGAAAATGTAAAAATTCAATATTTACTATTTTAATGTACAAACTACAAACACCCACAACAAACGTCCGAGCACGACTAAATAATAAATAATATCAATACTAATTTATAGTAAATGATACATAATGCTGCTGCGACTAAACCAGTTACCATTGGTCACTATATCAGAAAGTAGGAACAACAAATTACTACATCAGCACATGGTTAGGTGATGGTATTAGTCACTGGTCAATATTAGTATAGTACCTACTACTTATAATAGTAACTAGATATAATATAAAAATTCACAATATATTCAAATTGCCTACTCCTAATTTAATTCCTATTACAAATAAAGTCGTAGACGGTAATTACAATAACACATTTAGGTAGGTTTTTACCTATGTGGCTGTATGTCGATATTGGGTAGGTAAATCATATTTTACGAGTGACGAATAAATTCACCAAAATGTACTATTAAAGTTAGAAGTTTAAACATTAATTAGAATAATGATACAGTTATATTTAATATAAGTAGGTACAAAGTTCTATTCTATAGGTAAAAAAATGAAGAGTGTGTATGATTTTTATATATGTTAAATCACGTGTAAAATGCATGTAACATAATATTAATGTAGTCTTGATAACAAGTGAAGTTTTATTTGTTTGTATAATATGCAAATCCGTTAAAAAATAGAATATAGGTACAACATCTCTATGTAACTTAAAATTAATGCATACCTATCTAATTAGTTAATATATAATATTGATAATTAGTTACTTGGTTAGTCTCTTTGATTATCTTAAATATTAATTAGTTTTAGTTAATATTAATATATTATAATAAAACAATTTATAAAGAATAATAATTATAATATGAAGGTATGCAGATTGCAGATTAGTTTAACTCGTTAAAGAGTGTAAAGAGAATAGTGTTAATTTAGATTAAAATTTGAATGCAATGAAAAATCATTACATTTGAAAATACGATTATGAGCGAAGTTCGTCTGATAATATTATGTATTATGTATCGATTAAAATTTTTATATTTATCAGTAGGTATAAAATAAAAGGGCCGTCCCTAGAGCGGGGCCCTCGTAAGGGCTCCTAAGTACTGGAGTTTTCTGCATTTAACTGTTACCATTAGGCATTAATTCCTTTTCCTTTAACCATTCTACGCAATTCCTCAATATTGGTAATTTTCTCAGTCCATGATATTCCCAAAATTCTTCTGTATAACCATAATTCAAATGCATCTAACTTATTCGAAGTGGCTTTGGTTAGAATCCAAGTTTCTGCCCCATACAAAAGAGTTGAGAACACGTGTAGCATCTCAGTAGTCGTATTTTTAAATGTAGAGGTAGGTTGTGGCTCTTGAGTCTTAAATGACGCACTCATTGAATTAAATACATTTCTGGCTCTTCCAATACGACACTTCATTTCTTCTGCGTTGTCCCATTGTTCGTTAATGACGATGCCAAGATATTGGTATTTATTTACTCTTTCTATTCTGCATTGATTTATGCTTAAGTGAACTCCTGTGATGTCTTCCAGTGACGTGCTCAGCTTTTTTTGATAAGGGGGATATACATTTTCGACCAATTATAGGCTCATGGAGGCTTTGTCCCCCACATTTTTATTTTTATTGTATTTACATTATCATTTAAGTGTTTTACTACTATATAAAAATAAAGCTTAAGGGGAACGGAAGCGGCTATTTAATAAGGGGTTACATTTTGCAATTTATACACACGGTTTGAATTAAATATGTAGTAGGTACAGAATAGATGAAGCGATATCTCAATATTCGTAAAAATATCATTCATTTGAAATCTTTTCGTAGATTTCTCTTTTCAAGATAACTGTTTGATCGATTTTAATAATTCTTTTTTTTTTTATTATTAGAAAAATGAGAAAATTCTCCAGGGTGGCTAGTAGCTCGATTTTCATTTTTTTGTGTACCTATATAATTTAAAATAATTGAATTGAAAAATATTAACTTTTTAAAAAAAATTAACATCAAAATATTAATGCGAGTGTATAAAATTCAAAAATTTTGTACCTTAGAGAATGCATTCCTCTATCTAACAAAAAAAAAAAAAAAAAAAATTCAAAATCCGTCCAGTGTAGACCGCGTAAATAGTAATCGTTTTAGTGTTATTAACATAGGAAAATGTTTCCGTTCCCCTTAAGGCTAAGTTCACATGGACACCCGTATACACGCGTTCACCGTTCAGAAGGCTGCGTGTCGCGCGCGTTGTACGAGAATTTTCTATAAAATAAAAAAAAATAGTCAAAAACTATATAAATGATATAGTACAGTTCAGACTGTTGTCGAATATGGATGAGATCGATGCTGTGTTTGTGGGCTATCCACCGAAAAATAAAAAGACAAAAATAAAAAATAAAAAATTGAGTCCATCCAATTTTAAAAACTAGTCTTTCTTCAAGTCAATATATTACCTTATACCCGAAACTAAAGTTACACGACGAAAAAATTTTCAATTATTTTCGAATGTCAATTTAATCATTTGATGACCTGTTAGATCTAATTAAAAACGAATTGGAAGCAAACTACTTCCATTTTTCAGTATACGTTAATAATACATATAATATAATTATATATAAATAATATAAAAAATTAATAACACATAAAATAATTAAAATATTTTTATAATATGTAATTGCACAATGAATCGCTATTTCGTTGTCGAAACGCGCGTCAACTGAACGGTCCGATAATGATATATGGAATTTCAACACGCGGAGTCACGCACGTGTTCGCGCGAAAATAGAAACTTGCGTCGTTATCGCGATCGACGCGCGTATACGCCCGTAAACGCGCGCCATGTGGACGATGTACAGGACATATACAATAAATAATTATTATAAAAAATAACATATGTTATTCATGAAAATCGGAGCATTAATTTGGGTAGTAAAAGTGTCTTCAGACATAAAAACAAAAAAGACACATCATTGTAAAACCAATACATTTCTCACTTTTCTCAGAATTTAAAAAGTTTACATCTATATATTACCAACAATTCCTCCATCCCAATATATAATTCTGGCTATGCCACTGATAAGGTTATATAATACATATCATTAATTAATAATTATAAATTACATAATATATTGTTAGTAATAATTATATTACAACATAAACACGAATAGATTATAATTTCACAAATTAAATTTAACTAATATTTAAAATATATTGTTTTACTTAAATGTATTATATTAAATTTAACTTCTTAAAATTTGATAAGTTTGGTTCATAATATTTTGTGTTTCATCATCATATTCTAATAAATGTGATTTTTCAAAATACTTGTCTATACCCCAATGACGTAATTGAAGACATGCTTTTTGATTATTGGATGAAATTGACCATATTGCTAAACTAATATTCTTATATTGTTGATTAGTGAGATTTCCTTTTTGTAGTATCATTTTAATACCATTAAAAAACAAATCTAAATAAATAATAATAAAAATTAAAAAATTCATTAAAAAATATTGGTTGTTATAAATTACCTGATGAAAAAAGTATTATACGATTTTGAATATTAAAACATAAATTTCTTAATATAGCTATGGAATCATTTTTATAATTTGATTTTAATAAATTTACCAAAGTGTCCAAAGTGAAATCTACCTGATATTTATAAAACATTAAAATATACTTAAGATAGTACAGATCAATTAATTTTTACCTTTAAAAGATGTATTTGTCCTTCATTGTAACTTGTAAAAACCAATAAAAAATTTAAGCATTGTTGTTCTACTTTAATAGAACGAGTTTTATCTTTAAAATTTAAAATTGATATAATATTTGATAATAGTTTGCTCTAAAATTATTATAAATAAATTAAATAAAAAATATAAATATATTATTTTTAATAATATATAAATTATAAATTATTAAAGATTAAATTCATACTTTTGTAATAGCAATACGACATTCGTGAGCTTGGCAACAGTTTAAAATTAACAGAAGTGTAATATTTAATATATCTTCATGCAAATTAAAATCATTGAATAATGAAATTACTTCATGAAATAATGAGTTAGAAGTGCTTTTAGTCTTAGGATCTACTCCAAGTGTGTTGCTAGTCATTGTCATTGCACTGCATGCTATTGACAAATTTAAATTTTTTAAAACATCAACATTAAATACATTTGTTTATAAGAACATCATATCTGTATATTTTGCATTAATGTTATCTGTGTGAATTTAAAACAATAGCAAAAGCTATTATATTTATTATATTTACATATAAATTAATTCTGTTGAATCTTATACTTTAAGTTAAATTTTAATATCATAATTTAAGTTTTGCATGAGAATTTTATATAAACCCTATTATAGACAGACAACATTAATAAAAATCATAATCTGTATAACATCTGCTTAGGTGAATATATTTATTATTAAAAAAGTATTTATAAAAATTAAAATTTAATTTACCAGAAGGACAACTAGAAGTAAGTGATATAAGCATTTTTATTGTACAAATTAACATATCTGAATTAGGGTTAGTAATAACAATAGACCAAAGTTTATGTACTAAGTCTGGCAATTTAGTAGATGCTTCTTCTCTAGCACAATTACATCCATGAAATATATTGCTACAAAATCCCACAATATCTAAATAATCATTTTGTAATGTCTTCTAAAATATTTAAGTTTATTTCTTAATTATTATACCAGTTTAATATTGACGTAAATATTAAAAAAAAAAAATTATTATACATACTGATTTTTGTATTGATTGTTTAATAATTTGTAGCTGCAAAATTTCCAATTTAGAAATTATAAAATTCAACAAATTTTCTTGACTTGCTATTGCATTAAAAAAAGGATGCTCAAGAAATATGTTTGACAATGTGATTAATAACATTTTTCTTTTTGGTTTATGATGCCACTCAGAAAGTAATGTATCAATTAAAATTTTGCAATTTTGGTAAATAAATTCTAGGATAAATATAATTATATAAATAACATAAAATATAAATCAAGATTTAATAATATTTATCTCAGAGCTTAGTTATAGTTATTAGTTTTATTATTAAATAATTGGAATTTGGGTATCAACAAAACATATACACATAATATAATTGTGTAAAAAAAGACTAGTTGACACTAAAATTTGCTATTGTTACAAACTATAATGTAACTCTAAAGTGCATACAAATTGTATGTACCTACAATATGATTGTGTAAAAAAATTTAATAAATTTAATTATAATACAATTCCATTTTTGTATAGAATAAAATGATAAAATTCAATTGTAAGACATAAAAAAGATGCATACAATTAAATTAACAATTTATAAACTAATACTATTAAGCAAAAAAATAAACATAGATATGCATTAGATATACATTATATGAAAAAAATTCAGGATACGTATTTGATTTTTATTTCTTTCAAATTTTCCATTATTAAACATCACCATACCACTCATTTTTCCAATACTTAATCTAAAATATCTCAAACATCAATGTGTATATATCAACCGATACTTTTTATAACTAATTTATGACTGAGAATATTCATTATACAATTTTTTGACAATCAACTGTCTTTCTATATCTACACATAAAATAAATATTTAATATATAACTTTTTTAATTTTATAACTAACCAATTATCTTAGTAATACACATACAGATATGTAACTTTATAAGTATGTATTTTTTTAAAAAATATTTTTTACTATTTACAATTTAATGCTACATATAATATATTTAATTAGTTCTTACAGTATCAAATCTAGAGATCATCCAAGGGGTGGTGAATTATTGAAATTATTAATTTGCTTAAAAGTAGTTTTATAATATAACTTATTGCTAATTGTACTACCAAAAATTAATTAAAAAGATGAAAAGTAAAAAAATGTCAACAGAATTAAAAATATAATATTATTATTATATAATGCCTTAAGAGGCAATCGCCTCAGACTTCCCACAATTCTACTACTGAGTCACTATCTATTTATAATAAATTAAATAAATATTTACAAAACCTATCCTGTTCTCGTTTACTTTAGAACTTAATTATAATTTATTAAAAATTTACACTTGCAAGTAGTTCGGACTTAATGTAATTTTGATAATCATTTATTACTAATAATAGTAAATACTTATTAACTATAATAATATATATCTATGTTCTCAATAGTTTATAAATAGAATAAAATAATAAATATAAAATATTCATTAATAAAAAAATGACAGTACATTATTAATAATAAATGATAATATTACATTTGAAAAGTTAAACAGATTATACAAATAATTACAATAAACTTTTATAAATAACTAAACTCTTCATAATTATTTGTTATATAAGTTATTACTTAGTAAGTTTACAATTAATAAATAAAATATAATATATGACTATTAATAATTAATTAATAATTAGTAACAAATTACTTACTTTTAGATAATTGTGGACATAATACAGAAATAACATTTAAAGCATCAATGCAAAGTTCATCATTTTTTGATGTTACACTTGTCAATAATGAACATATTAAGTTATTTGTTATAATAAATGTTTTATAATTTGTACATTGTATTACCATCGTTGTCAATTTAAACAATGACCTCCAAACCATAATAGTGCAATGATCTAATACAGATATATTTCTAATTATAGTTTAATTATCAAGATAAATCAAAATTAAAAATGTATTATTTACCTAAATCAATATTAATTTTTTCATAAATTAAATTTAAAGGAATTAGTAAGTTTTCACAATTATAATTGCTAACTGGTAAAAATAATGTAAGAACGGAACATATGCGGCCACACATTTCCATGATCATTGGTTTCTCAATACATGTAAAAGATAAATATTTTTTTAAGCACCTGTAATTTAATAATAATTGCTTTATTTATAATCATTTTATATAAATTATATGAGCATTGATTATATTTCAATAAATGATTAAAATAAAAAATAATTAATTTAATGGGAAAAAGACGAACTGATACTCCTGCCGCAGTGATATAGGGGTGCAAATCATAGTGTTTAATTTTAATTAGAATTTGAATGCAATGATAAACCATTGCATTCAAAAAACGATTCTGAGCAAAGTTCAGTCATATAATGTAGGAATTAATTAAAATTTTGACATTTTTTATGAAATATTTAAAACCCAAAATTTTATCACACATATAAGAACCATATAGGTACATATATAGTACATAAATGTACATCCTATAAAATTTTCAAATGTCTAACTTCAAAATTGCCCGAATTATCGTCAAACATTAAAATCAAATTCGTTGAAATTTCAGTTTTTGAGAAAAATGCCTTTTTTTTTGACATTTTTTGGTCGTATTTTTTACCGCTTAGAAAATTGAATCTTGAAAATTTTGAATTTCTTAATATTTCGGAAATACGTTAAAATATATATCAGTGTGTTTCAATAAAATTTTTAAAAATTTTCCAAATTTATTGGTTTTTCTATTAATTTTTATTGTGAAAGTATTGAGAAATAATAAGAAGAATATTCATTTAAACTAAAAATATCATCTTTAAACAGCTTTTTTAAAAAAAAATTGAAACGACTAGAGATTTTACTTATATTTTGATATGATGTTAAATAATATGTATATTAATTTTACTTTTATTGCATTTTAATTTGATTTTACTTCAGTAAAATTTTCAGACCTTAATGCCCATAATTGTCAATTTTATCAAACATTATATACATAAAAACAAGAATTTTACGAAATATTCAAAGTGTATTTTGTAGTATATTTTGTAGAAAAATTAACGTAACGGTTCCAAAATTTTACAACATATATATAGTAGCTATGTGAACACCCAAAAAATTTTCAAGTCTCTATCTTCAAAATTGCTTGAGTTATTGTGAAATATTGAAATCGAATTCGTCAAAATTTCAGTTTTCGTGAAAAATGCCGTTTTTTCGTCATTTTTTCTACCGCTTGGGGTCAATTTTTAGAAATTTGAAAAATGACTGACACGGCCCGATATGGTGCGTACCTGTACGAACGATGTCGGGCGCGATCTGTCTTCCTAGTCAGCCACCAACCTAGGCGGTGCGCTAGTACACACCGAGACCTCCAATCCAACCATGGAAAGGAGACTCGGTGGGGACGACCGGAATCGTGCTGCTCGACCTAAACGGCGAGTCGGGTAGTGCTTTTTGCCTCCGCCCGTCAAGCCGGACACACCACTACACCGACATGCTAACCGACAACGACAGTCTGGACGGGCCGTTGCTCGTCTACGACACCTCGTCAGATCGGTAGGTATTTGAATTCATTAGACAAGTGGACCCATCCCTGCATCAACCACTGAGAGCGCGGACCACGGTGACACCGAGACCGTACCGCCTCAAATTTTTTTGATGGTAACTGTATAGCGGGCCTGACGAATGAATGGGGGGAGGGTTTCCGCTCCGGGAATTATATTCAAATACGCCACGACTTGCGCGGGTTAACTCTAATGCGTCCACGGACTGCAGTACTGAGTTCAGAATGTGGCCGATTCCAAACTCAAATTTTAATCAGCACATTACGTCATATGTACATTTATTTACATGGCCTTGGGATATCCGTGCAGGCCCGTCACACTACAGTTACCACCTAAGAAAATCGGTAGTATAGTGGTAAGTATCCCCGCCTGTCACGCGGGAGACCGGGGTTCGATTCCCCGCCGGGGAGCCAATTTGAGGCGGTACGGTCTCGGTGTCACCGTGGTCCGCGCTTTCAGTGGTTGATGCAGGGATGGGTCCACTTGTCTAATGAATTCAAATACCTACCGATCTGACGAGGTGTCGTAGACGAGCAACGGCCCGTCCAGACTGTCGTTGTCGGTTAGCATGTCGGTGTAGCGGTGTGTCCGGCTTGACGGGCGGAGGCAAAAAGCACTACCCGACTCGCCGTTTAGGTCGAGCAGCACGATTCCGGTCGTCCCCACCGAGTCTCCTTTCCATGGTTGGATTGGAGGTCTCGGTGTGTACTAGCGCACCGCCTAGGTTGGTGGCTGACTAGGAAGACAGATCGCGCCCGACATCGTTCGTACAGGTACGCACCATATCGGGCCGTGTCATGACCTAAATAAAGTACCAACTACATCCACTTTCCAACCGCAAACATATGCTATTCGTGAAAATCGGAGCATTATTTCGGGTAGTAAAGGTGTCTTCAGAATAATAATAAAAAAAAAAAAATAATAATAATCACACACATTGTAAAACCAATACATTATTTGCTTCGCTCAGAATCTAAAACTAAAGATAAGTACCACTTATTAGGAAAATAATGATATATTAGATATATCTTAAGATATCTTAGATAATAATGATATATAAAGATTCAGTACTAAGTAGTACTACAGTGGATAAATTAATTAAGGGGACGTGTGGTGTAGTTGGCGTAACATTCGCGAAAGCTATCGAGGTGTTAAGCACCGTAGCCAGACATCGACAGCGGATAGGTGAATGCCGCTGCGAAATATAGCCTTACTACCTCGACTACTACCTTCCCGAGGTATTACCCGGGTAAAGGTACCAAATAGAAATTCTGCCAAATTGGTGTCCGAACTAGACCTTTGGATCTTTCCCGGACATTCTGTGCCATATGATAATAATAATATAGTGAATTACATAAAAGAAAAATATCAAGATTTAAAAAGAATTTCAGTAAATGCATATAGTAGTATACATTAATACATTAATACTAATAAAAAGTGTTAAATAATACATACATAATAAGTGTGTGTACAAATTGGTTATTTTGATCCAGTTTATGTAAATTTAATTCGGTCAAGGTAATCATATTAAAAAGCATACAACATATATTTGTCACAAGTTTTGGAGACGTTGTAAAAAACTTTTTATCTATATAAAAATTTTAAAATTATTACCTATTTTTTGAAATATAATTAAAATTTGTTTATTTACCAGGTTTCGTATAATTGTAATATGAACACATATTAATTATCTGAACAAAAATATTAAAATCCAATTTAATAATTAATTGATGGCATAAATTCTGAAAAGAAACTATATAAGTAAAATGTTGTAAATATAATTCAATTTTAAATATTACTTTGAACTTTGGATTGCAAAATACATTTGAACAAAGTATAGCAGCCTGTTCAGCTACAATACAATTCTCGAAATAATTTAATTCGCAAAAATAACTAAAAAATAATTATAGTTATTAGTAAGATACAAAAAGCAAGGGAAGGTACTCCTGCCGTAGGGATATAGGTATGCAAATCATAGTTTTTAATTTTAATTTGTATGCAATGATAAATTATTGCATTTGAAAAAACAATACTGAGCGATGTTCAGTCAGATAATGTAGGTATTGATTAAAATTTTGACATTTTTTATTAAATATTTAAAATGCAAAATTGTATCACACGTATAGGGACTATATAGGTACACATAAAGTACATAAATGAACACCTCATAAAATTTTCAAGTATCTAAGTTTAATATAAATGCTCATATAATCCTTTGTCACCTAAATGCTCATATCATAAAAATTTTTGTCAATTTTATTTATCATTAATGTAAAATATTGAAATATAATAGGAAGAATCCATATAAATATTTTAAATATTAATTTTACTGAAATTTCAACTTTAAACAACTATAAAAAAGAATTGAGTCTTGAGATTGAGATATTGAAATACATTTTACAGGTATATACACATTAAGCATTTATTCATGAAATATTTATACATATATAAATATATAATTTATTTATATATTTATATTATATTATATTATATACACATATATATAAACAAATTTCTGTTTGCCTTTTCTTCATTTCTAAACAACTGGACCAATTGCAACAAAATTTGGTACAGAGATATATTAGACCTTTGGGCAGAAAATAGGTTAAGTTAAAATGTAATGGGCCCAACCCCGAGAGGTGCTCAAACAAGTATTATGAGATTTAGGATGGAAATTTTTGTTTATAGATTTTATAGATTGCTATTAGTTTCAATGATAATTATATTATCACTATGGTTACTATTTTATAATCATGATGAGTCAAATTTGTCGAAGGAAAAATGTCGTTTTTTCATCATTTTTTCTGTCGCATATGGTCAATTTTGAGAAAATAAAGTACATCCAATTTGCAACTGGAAACATATATTATTTGTGAAAATTCGGAGCATTACTTTGGGTAGTAAGTGTCTTCGGACATAAAAAAAAAAAAAGACACAGATCATTGTAACACCAATACATTATCCGCTTCGCTCAGAATCTAAAATCTTTTACAGATATTTTTATATTTATATATAAAAAAGATATTTTAATAAAACATACTTGAATGCAAGATGAATCAAATTATGCGATACTGGAATATCAATAACTGCCAATCCAGCTGAAAATTGGAAAACCAAGGCACGTAATAAAGGGTCAGTGCTGTGTATCATTGACCATGTCCATGTTTCCCAGTCATACATACCCCAAACTTCACAAATCTAATCAAAATAAAATTATGTTGTTATACATTATAAATAATATATTTTTTTTTAAATTATACTTTACATTTGGTGTTAAAATTGAATGATGAAGAATGTGATTTAAGATAATCAAATAATTCCGCTGTAAACTTTTTTCATTAGAATTATTCATCAAAATTGTTTTTAATGAAATAATCTGTGATAAATAAATGTTTATAAGGTTTTTATCTGTGTTTTTTGAGTTGTCTGTTAATAAAGTGAGACATTTCAAATTAGCTTGCAATAAAACTAAAAATTATAAACACCATATGTTAATATTAGTAAATATTAATTATAAGAACAAACATTATTAAAAGCCACATTAATCTATCTTATATATATACTTATTATACTTACTACACAAGAAAATAGAAATAGCAAAACTAATTATTACAAAATTGCATAATATAATATTATTAATACAACATTAATTACTATAAATAAATATTCAATATTTTCAAAAAGATATTTAAAATAGAAATTGAAGATGATTTTTGATTAGTTATATAATAATATCCGTTTAATATATTTATATGATACAAATTTTGAATTAATTAGCAAAAATAAATATTTATATTGAATAAAGAAAATGAGTATATATAATATTACATTTATTTATCAAATAATTTTTATGAATAATTAGCAACTAAAATTTTTAATATAAATATTTTTCATTAATTTAATATAAGCAAGATATATACACATGTCATATATATTATGTAATATATATTTACCAAATTCATTTTTTGTATGTGATAATTGATTGAACAGTGATTTTGTTAGATCTACTGATGAAAAATGACTATAGTTTTTTAAACAAAGCCAATATACCTCATAAAGTTCAACAAAAAATTGATTGCACTAAAAATAAATAATAAATATAATACCTACAATAAATAATAATATTTCAATATACAAACCAATTCCTTTGATTTTTCATTATTTTTAAAATTATCGACAATTTCATGATGCATATTTTTAGATTTATTTAATGTGTCAGCAACCCAATTCAACTTATTAATTAAAATTTCTAAAAAACAATTATTTGTTAAATATTTTTTATACAATTTATAAGTTTATATATATTAAGTAGTAATAATATCTCTTTAAAGACATAAATTATTTATTTTATATATTATATTTTATACTTAAAATTTAATATTTGTCTTAGCAAGTAGTATTCGTATAGTATGTGATTTACCAAAACTAACGATATGTAGCAATATTAATTATATTACAGGTACATAGATATAGAATTTGAATATAATAAATAAATATAATTACAGACTTAATCACATTTATAATATATAAATTAAAAGTATTTTATTATTTTTTAAATTATTTATTTCAAGGAATTTATCAATTGTAATAATTTTTAAAAAATCACTTTATTTTATTCCCAAATAAAATTGAATTTTTCTTGTATAAAAAATTAAAAACAATATTATTTGAATTTTAAAAATTGTATTACAAAACTTCTTGGTATCGGTGGGGTACCTTATTATTAGGTTACGTCTTACATGATCCAGTATATCACATACTAAACGAAAATTAATATTGAATAAATTTATATATTTACATACTTTTTTTCAATATAAAATTTAACAGTTTTAAAACAACAATTAGTGTTTGTAAATCAGTTACAAATATAGGAGGTAACATCAAAAACTTTTTCAGCGAACTTTTTAATAATTCTTCATCTATCTCAAAATTATTAAAGTGTACACTTACTTCTAAATATCTGTTAATTAAGAAAACATAATATAACATATTTATTACTTATTAAATTACTTTATTTTAAAACTAAATATAAAATTGCCTAATAGTCATACACACACCCTAGAAATAATTAAAAAAATTTCTTTTTACAATTTAAACACAATTACTGAAAAATTATATAATCTGATAGAAATAAAAAATAGGTAATTAAATAAACAAAAACTTACAAACATAATTAAGCGCATTTATTAATTTTTTTCATTATGAACATTAACTGAAATCACTATTTACCTAACTTTATACAAATTATTATATTTTATATTTATTATATGTAAAATAGAAATATTTTAAATTAATACCAAAACCATAATTTTGAATTGTAAAACCAACTTACTTAATTACATTCCGTCGCTTAACGAATAAACAAATTACCCTCAATAATTAATAATAAGTTGTATTTTTTATGTTTAGTAACAATAATTTTAATTAAGAACTAAATTATGATTTTTTTTAAAAAATAAAATATTAATTATAATTCGTATACAAATATAAACATGTTTCAATATAAATTTATAAAATTATATAATGGAATAAAATTTTAATTATTAATGAAATTAGGTTTTCTTTTTTCAGTAAATGCAGTCATTCCTTCTTTTCGGTCGTCTGTAGCAAAAGTAGCATAAAAAGTCTTTTTCTCAAATTGTAGGCCTTGGCTTAAACTGGATTCATATGCATAGTTTACCGATTCTTTGCATAAGGCAACAATTAATGGTGAATGTTCACTGATTTTTTCTGCCAATTTAATTGCTTCATCGACTAATTTTTCAGGTGGAAATACTTTGCTAACTAATCCACGAGATAAAGCTTCTTGGGCATTTATTTGATTACCAGATAAGCATACTTCCATTGCAAAGCTTTTACCGCAAGAACGTGTTAAACGTTGAGTACCACCAGCTCCAGGAATTGTCCCAATTGCAATCTCAGGTTGTCCAAATTTAGCTTTTTCACCAGCATAAATAATATCACACATCATTGCTAATTCACAACCTCCACCTAGAGCAAAACCATTAACAGCAGCAATAATTGGTTTTTTGCATTTGCTCAAATTGTCCCATTGCTTAAGTAAACCAATTTTTAAGTTTACTGAGTAAGTTTTGTCGAGCATTTCTTTAATATCGGCACCAGCAGCAAATGCACGTTCACTACCAGTAACAACAATTGCTCCTATTGTATCATCAGCATCATAAGCAGATACTGTTTCTGTAAGTTCTGTGACCAATCCATCACACAAGGCATTTAAAGCTTTGGGTCGATTAAGTCTAACTAGACCAACATTTTGTTTCTCACCCACTTTTTCAGCAATAATATATTCGAGGTTTTTCGTAGATAGTTTCATTGAACTAATCGTTGCAATTTTAGATACAGAAAAAAATAATTTAGTCTTAGACATTGATGATCTAATAAAGACTGCCATTTTTATGATATACTCGTATATATGTATATATTAAAAACGTCAATAATAAATTTATAATTATTTTTACTTTCTACGGAAGTACGGATACACATTCAGTCATACAAGTAAATGTTAGGTTTTGTTGGGTAATTACTGATTACGTTAAATACTTATCGAATATTGGTTAATGAAAAATCTATAATCATCTTAAATTCTCAATGTCATATGCAAGAAAATCGTTGTGAACAATCGGTTAAAACAATTGTTTTATACCGGCGCGATTATACATCAATTTACGATTATCGAAATTCATTCAAAGATAATATGGTTTCCAACAAAATTTCTCCCACTTTCTAATTTATATTTCCTGCACGTTATATCTTAAATCGTGATTTCCTGCCATTCGTAATTTGTAAATTAGTCAAATAAATAGCTAATAAATTGCAATATCGTGTTAAATGTTTATGTTAATATTTTAATAGTATTTCTGACATTTTACACTAAAATAATATTACAATAATAAATAAATTATAAAAAGTAATAAATATGGACACAGCCACACAGGACAATGGAAAAGTGGAAAACTGCCAAACTGGAAAGTCATGGGTGATGGGGCATGACGCAGGCATATGGATAACAAAATGAAAATATATATAAATTATAAGAGGAAATAATTCAGTTTAAAAAGTGGGGATGAACAATAATCACAGCTAAATCGTTTAACCATAATAAACCAACTCTAAAAATGATTGATAAAGACTACGGTTGTGATACCAACCGGTGATCATACCGATTGCGATCGGTGTGAACGAACATCGATATCAAAATCGGTTACGATTTTAAGAGGAGTTTTGCACCCATGAGGCCATGACCCATTAGATTAGCCATTGACCCATTGTTCATATTTTTTAATTTTTATAAAGATTAATTTTAATATTTTTTTATAGCTGGACTTTGAGATTCTGAACTGACATTAGGCTCAATTGATTATTCGTCATTCGATAACATAAAGTTAAACGTAATATAAATATATAATATTATACTATTGTAGCTGCTAATGGAATACTGGCGTATGTGAAATTTTTTTTTCGCTACCATAGTGTTCGGGTAGAAAAGTTATTTCTTTCACCCACGTATTATATTATTATATAAGTCTATACAGTAGTCTATAAAAATAAATAATACAACTAAAAAGCCGAAAACAACAAACAACAACTAATAGCAGAAAAATGATAACAAATAATTAAATAAAACACATTGCTGTAATTACTAATTATATTAAATAATAATATATGAGTATTATATTCAGAGAGATATATGAATATGGTTATTGGTTATATTAATATAATTAATTGGATACAGAGCGTTTTTAAGGTGTTCGATATAGGCAATTAATACAGTGTGTATAATGTATAGTAAACAATCATTCTTGACAAAATAATAAATAATAAATTTATTTTGTCATACAAAATGCAATCATTAGTTTAGTGTGACACTGACACCTCGACATACTGCGCATCACAAAAAAAAACAACAGTGTAACGTAATCAGAGTCGTCCCTTTAGTTTGCGGGGCCCGGGGCAAACATTTTTTGCGAGGCCTATATTTATATATATATATATAACCTTTATAGGTATAAATGCGGGGCCTGTTTAACCACGGAAAAGCGCGGGGCCCGGGGCAAGGGCCCCGCTCGCCATGCCCTAGGGACGGCCCTGAACGTAATATAATAACTTGAATAATAAATATTATAGAATTTAAATAATTTTAAAAACCCTCAATTTATAAATTATTATTGACTATTGTAGTATTTGTAGTATTATACTATACTACTATTGTCTATTATACCTTTAGGCTTTAAGTTTATAATAAAGGTTACAATAATTATAATTTCTTTGTTATTTCAATTAGTTATTTTGCTACTTATATAATAATATAATTAAAAATATTTTATTACATTAGATAATGTTCACAATTCATTATTTTAGAGATGGCGAATCTTTTTATATCGCGTGTTGATATAAATATTTCTCCAAATATTCGCTAGTACTCCAAATATTATATTAAAAAGCATATAGTGAGTACAATATACATGTCATACTTGCTGAATACCTGAATACATATGGCAGTAAACCATGAACTTTGTCTTAATTTCATTGATAGAGCGCATATTATATAAATTCTAATAACCTAATTATTGAGTACTAATAAATTTCCATATTAACATATTAGCAAATTGCTATTTAAAAAAATTATTTTAGGCAATGTTTAATATTATAGAATATTGTTTCAAATTACTAGAATTATAGAGAATTCGATGAAAAAAAAATTATTTCCTTAGGTAATATTTTGTATTTATTTGTTTCAAATATTACCTTTTTAAATCGCCAAGAATTGATAGTGCAACTGGATGTGATTTAGTATCAATTAAATCAGTCAAGTACTTTCTTATGGACCAATTTATACTAGCTTTTCTACAATTTTGAAAAATATTTAATAAATGGCTATGTGAATTTATAGATAAATCATTTTCCAAAAATACATCTATATTTTCAAATTGCTTCAAATTCCAAGATAAGACTAAAACATCCATACAGTTGGTATTCTCTTTAATCTCTAAAATAGAAAAAAATTAAATATATTTGATATATAGATTTAAAAAATCACTAATATATATCTGTATACATTTCTTACTTGATATTACATCATTATAACTATTATTTGAACAATATTTCTTCATTTTAATAGGAGTATATATTTTATCCAATACTATTTTTGGTAGTTCACCATAATTAATCAAATATTTGTTAAAAATACAGTGAAAAAATATATGAGAAATATATTGCTTTATAAGTGGAACTTCATAGAAATCAGATAAGACTGTAATATATAAAATTCTAATATAACATAATATTATTGTAGTAAAATAATGTAATTTATATACCTGAGATTAATCGTAGTTGAATTTCAAAATTATTTGCAAGTATATCATGTTCGGTTATAATGGATTGATTTTTCTTAGTGAAACATAAAATTAATTTTAATAATGCAATTAATAATCCATGTTCATTTACAAATAACTAGAAAAATGTTAATATTTATTATTCAATAAATCAATGAAAAATAATTTATAATAATTAATACTTTTGGTGTTTTAAGTAAATTTAATATAATATCTATTCCACTATGAAGAATAAAATATTGTTGAAGATGACTATATTCAAGCATAACTGATATCTTGTATAAAGCACATTTAATTATTTGATGACTTGAATAATTATTAGAAATTAAATCTATCATATCATCTAAATCATTTTTCTAAAAATATGTAACATTATAAACATGAAAATAAGAACATATAATTCAATACATACAGTATATTCACCAATAGGATTATCTACTATTTCATTTAAATCATTAAATTTAATTACAAAAATATCATTTGGAAGATCAATATTTTTATTTAATGTTATTTTTAAAAACCATGTAATTCTATTATTTCCTTCGATTCGAGACTTATTATCTTTACTCATTAACATTAAAATTATTGAATGAAGTAACTAAAATATAAAAATAAAAACAATATTTAATTATTATAATAATAAATAAAGTGTTATCATACTATATTAAAATAATATTCATAAAAATTGTATATATTATATCAAATTAATAATTTGAATTTATACAAAAAATAAATGGCATACCACTAATTTCGAAATGTTTGATTTCTCTGATTGATCAGGATGAAACAAATTGGAAATACTTTGACCAAGAGTAGATGTTTGATCAGCATAACAATATAATATAGGGAAAATTGGAACTAGATTATTTAAAAAACAATTCCATTGTTCATTTTTTATTGTATTTTTGCTTTTTAATAACTGTTCCATAATTTCTGATGCCAATTGACTTATCTAACACAAGACCTATTTATTTATTTTAGTTACAATAAGTATACAATTAATACCTGTTTGTTTGGATTTACACAGCCAAAACATATAATCTCATTTAATATATTGGTGCACAAGAGATTTTCTATTAATCTGTTAATTTTTTTTGAATCCGAGTTAAAATTGTTTAATAATCTTTTTACTGTATTATTAATAGCTACATATGTATGTAACACAATATCAGATAATTTAAAAGTAAGCAAATTAAAAACAATTTTGTTATATTCATTTTCATTGTGGGTATCTGTTAACTTTCTGAAAGAAAAAATAAGTAATTAAAGAGAACGTCATTAAGTAAAGGACATAGCTATTTTTAACCATTACAAATAGTCACTTAATTTAGTACAATTCATAACAAAAATCAATACATTTAAATATTCAATAAACTATAATCTAAAAAATATTATATTCACTTGTTAATTAATACTTACCCATATTTACATATGTCAGTAATGAATTTATCAATTATATGATATTTTTGATGGAACCATATAATAGGTAATGATGTACTAAATAATTGTGTTTGTTGTTTTATATCTAAATTACAATTGGACGTTAAAATATACGCATTATCAACCATTTTGATAATCTGTAATTCTAGTGGTTCTTCCTAAAATATATAAAGTACATTTTGTCAATTAAAAATATTGTACAATATATATATACATACATACAAACACACATCAAAATAGACTAATACTCACATTAAATAATTTGTCATAAAGTTGATGGTATAATTCAGAATAAAGATGAATCCAATAGGGTTGTTTAAGTATATTACAAATTATTTTTTTAAATTGTTCATTGAGTAAATTATGTATTAATAATTCCTTAGCAATAACTAAAAACTTAAGTGAAGATAAAGGTTCATTCCTAAATAAATAAATAAGATAAATTGTACATCTAACATTTTTGTTCAATTTCAAAATATTTAATATTAATATTGTTATGTACTTACAATGTTATATTTTTAATTAAATAGTTAGAAAATACTACTTCTATATAATATTTAATATTGCAACTATCAGCTATTAATAACAAAAGATTTAAAGTGGACATAAATAAAGAAAAAGCTTCACTACTATTGTAACTTATATATTTTAACAATTCAGACATCAATGAAACACAAAATTTGGCAATACCCCAAGGTAAAATTTCTTCCTAAAAGATTATATAATTTATAATAAAATAAAAACAAATTGTGTGCAAATAGATAATATACTAACACTAATTGTTCTTTCACTATTAGTCTCCATTATTGTTACTTGAGAATTAGAATCAAAGTTGGGATTTATACTTTCAACATTTTCCTGGAAATAATGAAGATAATAAATGATAATATCATATTCATATATATTAACATCTAATTGAAATTATTAGAAATTTATAAACAAATTATGCATTTTGAAGTGCACAAATCATATAGTTAAATCAATTGTAATATTTAACTAATTAAAATCTTAAGTACTTACACATAAACCGGTTGTATATTCATAATGACGTTTTATTAATTTGTTCACCAATAAATTTAGACATTCCAGTACTAAATCAATTTCTTTATTTTCATTTACCCATTTAAGTAATTTCTATTAATATAATATAAAAGTATGAAATATATACTAAGGTAAAATCAATAATAAACTTGAATAAATATTGCATTACCTGAATAATTATTGGATATTGTAAAAATATTTCAGTTTGAAATTCACGTAATAGTTTATTTTTAATATAACAAATTTCTGATTCATTTGAAGAAATATCATTTTCAAATAATAACCATTGATTGTCTTCACATAAATCAATTAGAGGAAAATGCCAATCAATAATATTTTTTTGGTCATACGAGATATCTGAATAATTATCTAAATTACTGGATATATTTTCATAGTCTTCTGTATCAATTGCCAAAGCACAATTATTAGACCAGTCACTAATAAATATAAATTACTTTATTTAAAAATTGCAATGTTAAGTATTATACGTAAAAAATACGTGTATTATTTAATGAATTATTATTCTTACGTCGACATTTCAAAGCTCATTCCAAATTAAAAAATTTACTAAATATTGTTTTCATTAATAATCAGATTGTATAAAAAAGTATCAAGCCCAATTATTATCAACTAGTTATAGTTATAGTAATAATATGAAAATTAACATTTTTTAAAAATAAATAAAAAATACCATATAATTAATAATTATAATTTAAATTGATATTAAGAAAAGAAAATAACAATACTGGAATAGTGGAATCATGACAAAATGACTGGAAAATGGAAATATGGAATGGATGTCCAAATTCTCATATCAGAAATTATAATTCATAATCAATTTCAAAATTAACGAATTTTCTTATCAGATATATAGATTTGATATCATAAATAATAAATATAGCATTATATCACAGATTAGATTATAAATTATAATATTATGTTCGTGTAATCGTGTATAGCACGACCTTCAGACATATCCATACTTTTTTATATGTGGGTACTGGATATGTCTGAAGAGGGATATGGTGCATATGTATGATGTCTCACGGATATCTACATTACTTTAGAGAAAATACTCTGAATGTCCGAACTATGGTAATTGCACTAATTGGTAATAAAAGTGGTCTGAATCTCTGAATTTTTCGGATTCACCAGAATACGCTCCGAACAGTATTGATATTTGTACAACATAGGACTTTTATTGGTTTTTTATTATTATTTAAACGTTTTAAACCGTTAGACTTAAGACATGATTTATTAATTAAAATGATAAACCATTGCATTCGGAAAAAGTATTTTAAGTTCTGTCAAATATAGGCATTTAGGCGTACAGTACAGAGACCTATTAGACCTAATCGTATCGTAAAAGACTAAAATAAAAACGGTAATTCTTCAATAATACAGAATACATATATGTATTTATAAAATGATTAAAATATACACGAAAATTCTTCAATATTACATAATTTATGTAATTATTTGTAAAAAAAAAATTTAATTATTCTAAAATATTTAAAATAAAATTAGCATCAGATTACTTGAAATTAAATGAAATGTATACATATATCAAAAACTTTCCGAAGCTATTACTACATAAAAATTAAAAATATTTATTTAAATTAAAATCCATTCCCTACTGATAAACTTCGCTCAAAATCATTTTCATGAATGTAATGATTTATTATTGCATTCAAATGTTAATCAAAATTCAACAATATCCTCTTTACACCTGTATCCCTTCCATACTAGTATCTCTTCCTTTGCTTTTTTCTATATTATTATACAATGGGAGAACTTAATATCAATATAATATTATATTATATAAAAATGATTTTTTATTATACAATAAAGTTTGATCTTAATAAACTAATTATCTAACTTAATTTACTATATACAATTATATCATAAAACATTTGCATAATGTTAATTATTACAGGAAAAAAAATATTAAATCTGAGTGTATAATTCAATAAATAACTATTCAGTATTTTTTTCAGTAAATGCTCCTAAATTTCCAAATAATTCAGTAGGCACTTCTTTTGTAGTAGGTAAATCTTCATTTTCTTTATCACCGTCTTCATTATTATCATCATCATCATCATCATCACTAAATACAATTTCATCTGGATTTTGTACTTGTTCTTTAGGCAAACGATCTTGTTCGCTACCCAAAACAAATTTGATAGGCTCCAACGGTTTTTCTTTCTTTTCTAATGCTTTTTCTTCTAGTAATTGCATTCCACTTTTTACTGGTTCTACTGAGATAACAGACATCATTTGTGCAGACATCATGTTCACTTGAATATTATACATAGCTTGAACACTTCTTTTAATTCTTAACATTTCTCGAAGAGTATCTTCATTACCGTGAGCCACTTCAAAAGATGTCCATGTTTGCCAAAATTCTTCGGTTACTCTAGGATCACAAATTTGACTACAATGAGAGTATATTGCTCGGGCACGATCAATTTCACCTAATTTTGTTTCAAGCTCTGCAAATCTCAAATACATTGTACGAGCATTATTGTTGGTTAAAACTTCTAAAGCTTTCATATATATTTCTCTGGTCTTTGGTATACCAGATATTTCTGCTGCTTTTTTAATATATATATTAAACATTTCAAACTTCTCTTCTGGCAAAACAGCTTCAGTCGCTCTTTCATAAACGGCCATTGCCCGTCTACCTAAACCATGTTTCTCTTCAAGTTTAGCATATAATAAATATATACATTTAGCAAATTGAGGTGGACAGCCTTCTAAACACTCCTCAAAAAGATCACGTGCACGTTCAAGTTTAGAACCACCATAACGATCTAAAAATTTGGTCAAATATGTATTCCATATATCAAAAACATTTGGCCACTTAAATAAAGCTACACCTTTTTCATACGCTTTAAACATTTCTTCAAAATAGTTATTTTCTTCTAAAAATAGTCCATAATTAATAATAGTTTGTGGTGTTGCAATTCTTAAATCTATAACTCTATCATAACATGCCATTGTTGATTTAACTGTTCCAAAACTCTCTTCCATATCTAAATACAAGGACCATAATTTTAAAGATTTATGTAATCGTATTTGAACAGTTTCTGTATCATCATGATATGCTATTTTCCGTGAAGGAATAGCAGTTGCCTGTCGCATTAATCTCATTGCTTCATTAAAGTTATCATGCCTCAATTCCATTTCCACCCATTCACACCAAACATTAGCTAAATGCTCGACTTTCATATATGAAACTAAAATAGCTTTTTTAAATACTAAACGAGCTTCTTCTAGTTGGTTAGCTTTTTCATAAAACTTAGCAAATTCAACCCAAAGTGTATGTAACCGACCAACTGCTTTTTGAGGATCAACAGTCTCTACAGCTTCAGTAAAAGTATTAATCACTTGAACATCATTACCCTCATAGAGTTGTACACGTTTCAACCATTCTTTAACATTGTGAGGATTCTGTCTTAAAAGTACAGAATTTAAAAGTAATAATCGTCTTTCTATCAGATTTTCCAATCTAGCCATACGAAGATCGATTTCACTATCATCTTGTTCTGTACTATTTTGATTTGCATGAACAATTTCCATTCGTTTCTGTAAACTTAATTCTTCAAATTGTGCATATGCATCATACACTTGGGTAAAATCTCGAACAGTTGTAACAGTTTGTATAGCTTCTTCATAAATATCTCTAGCTCTTTCAAATAACCCACTACGTATATAATAATCAGCTAATGAATTCCATAAATGGCCAAGTTGATCAGTATACCGTCTTAAGCCACTACGAATAATTGCATCAACATTTAATGATTTTATTTCTAGAGGATTTTTTGATATTAAATTGCAAAGTTCATTCCAAAGTTGATGTTTAGATTTTCCATGTTTTGAAACAAAACTGTCATTGTTTACAATTTCAGACAAACGTACAGCAGCTTCATCTAGTCGTCCAGAAGTGGTCAAATATTCAATATAATCTTCTGCGTCTTCCGGAAATAATTTTAAATATCTCCTGTACATTTTAACTGCAACTTCAGGGGTATGATTTTCTTTTATAAAATTTAAATATAAAGGCCATATTCGAACATGCTGAGTAATTGGTAAAGCTCTAAGTGCTCTATCAAAAAGACGTCGAGCAACAGTAAGTTTTGGTTGTTTTAACATAAATGTGCAAAATTCAATCCAAATGCGTGGCATCTTGTTCATGTACACTAATGCTCGTTCATAGACATTGTTGACTTCTTCATAATCAGGATTTTCAACGGTTTTTATATACTTACGACGTATTTTTAAGTAACAATGCCAGAGTTTATAACTTCCCGGTAATTGTTTTAAGGCACGTTCATAAAGAACACATACTTTTTTGTATGGTCCTAGTTTGTAATTGTCTATGTAACGCATCCAACATTTAACCGAATTTGGATTTCTTAAGATGTCTTGTTCAAATTCCACGTCTCTCTTGTTCAAATGGTATGTTTGAAAAATGTTGGCATCTGACATACTAATTTCCTGGACCATAGTGTATTCAATTTTTAATGATTCTACAACATTTTAAACACAATTATGAATTATTGAATAATTTAATTATTATTAATATTTTTTACCTGAGTATTATTGCTAATTATTCTGCTTACAAGTTTTTAATATGTCAAAAATCAAAACCAGAAAAATTAAAAACTTAATATTAAATTCAAATTTAAGAAGTACAAAACTACAAATAACATACAAATTACAAAATATTTACGAATTTACGAATGATAACGTTTGGTTACTGATCTAATCTGTGGTTATATTGTTGGCGTCACGTTGTTTTTACATTAAGCATGTAGTAAGTAACATTTTTAAAAATTGCAATGCAAACGATTATCTTATCATAACCAAATTTTACTATCACAAACCAGACCGAATGCACAAATAGAGAAAAAATAGGTATATTATTTATAAATTAATTCTTTAATAGCTCACTATATAGTAATAAATGTAATATCTAATAATTAATTAATATGAGTATTTCGTATTTACCTAATATTAATTTATTATTTTATTATATTTTACAGCTAGTTAAAACTTAGTAATCATTTAGGATTTAGTTATTATATTAAATTAAATGTAGAACAAATTATTATAAATTTCAACAAATTAATATAAAACGTAATTTAAAAAATAATTAATACAATCCATAGTTGTTCAATCGTTTACTACAATATTATAATTAAAATGGCTATACTAAGAATGTTGAACCATTGTCGAAATTTGACTAATCAATCAGCAATATGTAAGTGTGAAAATTATATTGATATTTAAAATTTATATTATTTATATATTATCTGAATTCTGTTTTTTAGGTACTGTTTATCCATCATTAATTAATAATATCCGTGGTCTTAAGAATTTTAAACCACCAATTTCATATGACCGTAAGAAGCAACTTTTTTTATTAAAATAAAAAAAATAAAAATTATTACAATGTATGTTTCAGATATTCAGATGCCCGAAAGACCTAAACTTCATTATATTGATAGAGTACCTACTTATAGTAATACACAAATTAAACCTCCTAAAATGTATAAAAGGTTAGATTTAATGAGGGGTCCTGAAACAGTCCACAACAAACTAATACATAAACAATATGGTATTCAGGTAAAATTTAAAGTACTTCTTAAATATTAGACATTATTTATCAGTTATTTAAAGTTTTAAAATAATAATAAAAAGTGGTAAAGGTACCTGAAGATACCAATAGTGATATTTTCTTTCTTGTCCATTCAGTACTTGGAAAAGATATGTATGCTCAACCATATTATAATTTATGATGTTTATAACATAATTTAAGATTTAAATGCATTAAAGTAGTTTATATTCATATTTGATTAAATTATTCTGAGCGAATCTTTTTCATATATAAAATATATATAGTTAAATAACTAAAATAATTTTTTGTAATAAAATACAATTGAAAAATAAAATACATACCTAATAATTAGTTTTAATAGAGAACTCACTATTAATTTTTATTTATAAAAAACAAAGCTTAATATTTAAAATTTATTAAACAAATTTAATAAATGTATACATGTACACAAAGTGGGCAATTTCCACAAATATATCTGAAAAAAGTGACCCTGATCCAATCAAGTTTTACCATCAAGTATAATATTATATTATATATTCAATGGTTGTACATAGGGGTCGTAGTTTAAAACCATTGTTTTAGAATATTATCAAAGTTCTATATTTAGTCTAAAATCAATTAATAGTTCAAAACTATTACCATGCATGTAAAATATTTATGTTAATATCCGATATTAATTATTAATAATTTTCAAGTCCCTTAATTCAATTATTTCTGAGTTAATTTCAAATATTTGTAATCAACATTGTTAAAATTACTATTTCCTATTAATTTTTGATCATTTTTAGGTAATTATTATGTATAGGATTTAGATAAATTCAATAAATAATTTAAATAAAATACCAAACTACCAACTAAATCCAATTCACTACTGATAATTCACTAATTGTGATAATAGACCACAAATACTATCCATAGTGTCTTCAGATATATTATAAAACCAAAACATTCTTCGCTTCTTTCAGAATCTAAAATGTTAAATGATAACAAGATATATAAATTTCTAAGACTTTCAAATAAGGAAACAAAAAAATGACCTAATTTAATCTGAACCATTAATGTACTATAAAAAAAAAAGCAAAAATAATTATATTTACTTTACACAAAATCTAAAATAATTATACTATTAGTAATATTAATAAATTAAAAATATTTTTTTTAAAAAAATTAGGCAACAGGTGGAGGCAGAATGAGATTTGTACATTTTGAAGTTATTCGTATGGGTTTATTAAGAAAATTAGATTGGTCCAGAATGTTTGCTATTTGGAGGATTGATTCACCATGGCAATCTGTTACTAAAAAGGTCAATTAACTTAAATTTATAAAAATAAGTCTGGATGTGTTTAATATTAAATATTATTATAGGGCCAAGGACAAAGAATGGGTGGTGGAAAAGGTAATATAGATCATTATGTAACTCCAGTTAGATCTGGAAGAATTATAATTGAAGTTGCTGGACATTGTGAATACACAGAAGTATATTTGTTTTTAATATTTTAATCATTACATTTTTCAACATAAAATAATTCAAAGAAATAATTATAATAAAAATTAAAAATAATATTGAACTTTAGGAATTGATAATACATATTGTTAGAAATAAAAATTTAAACACTACATTATTTCATATATTACAGGTAAAAGATATCTTAAGTAAAATTGCTGAAAAATTACCATTTAAAGCCAAAGCTGTTAGCCAAGAAATAATGGAATTTGAATTAGCTAAAGAAAAATGGCAAGAAGAAAATAACATAAATCCATATACCATGGAATATTTAATTAAAAATAATATAGATGATTTACAACGAAAAGTTAAAAAAATTGATCTTACCCATTTTGGAAAATATGTATAAGGTATTACATTTGTATTGAAATAAATTATAGTTGAATATTAATATTTAAATCTATAAATTTGTACAAATAAATAAAAACAATTTATTTAAAAATGTATTTATAATTAAAATTTCTACAGCAAATTTTTATAAAAAATTGTTTTTAATAATTATCAATTATATAATAAACCATTGTTTATGATAGTATCTAAGAACTAACCAAACACGTGTAATAAATTGAACAATAATAAGTAAAATAAAAACAAATATGAATACAAATAGTGTGAAAATAATAAAAAATATTTTACGAGATATTTTATTAATATAAATATTAAAAATAAATTTTTTAATTTGATATAATATAATAAACAAATTAAAATTCCTATCCTTGTAATAGAATCTTATTATAAAAATAATAACATTACCTCTATTATAATATTGTATCAAAATTGAAAATAGTTATCCGAATGATAAATGACATATAATTGAATAGATACTTATAGTTCTTTGTTATGCAAATTACTATTATTTGTATACTGGCAAAATATGATGTAAAAATGTTGAATATATAGTCACTGTTGCGTGATTATTAAACTGCTGGTACGGTAAGCACTTTGGCCACAGTACGTTTAGATTCAGATTCAGAAGAAAACATAAGTACACCAAACACAATGTTCAAAGCAGCCGCAATAGTGAAAAATCCGAACACCCACCATCCTAAATAAGCGTGGACGTATGGATAAGTCTTGATTACGCCAAATGCAAAAAGGTAACTGAATGACAGCGCAATGTGTTCAACCATGTTGTTCACAGGCAAATTCGGCACCAGAGCAACACTGCTAGACATCATAAACACTATCAATGCTAATAACGGAATAAAACTTAACAATTGTGAGCCAAAACGATTGAGAAACAGTCTACGGGACAAATTATATACAGTTATCACGATGCCAGCTGCCACTATTCCGGTGGATGACAGTATGGTGGTTGATTCCCGGTGGTTCATAGCCGTGGATATGAGACTTCCAACCACGAGACACACAGCCAGCACGACGGCCACGAAATACGTGTTCAACACTCGCACACCAGAATCATCCACGAACTGTGTGGCGTACGTCACGATTATCAGAGGGCCGGATAATTGTTGGAGCGCGAAGTGTAAGCACAGCGCCATGAACGGCCGGTAAACGTCCGGTTGACGAAATTGTCGAAAACTTATATCGGTCATCGTGTTTTCGACGGTGTCGGTCGTCGTAACAACTCTCAACTTAAGCTTAGAGTACTCTGCATCGCCTACCCGACCTCGGGACTCCAGCCACGACGGACTCTCGGGCACGAACCATCGAGTGAACACAAACGATATTATGGTGGCCATCAACACAACCGCAGCAGTCTGCGAGTAATTTAGTAGTGATCCTATCAAATAAATACACAACACTCCAATGGCAATGTAGACGACTGGTCTAGCAGTTGGCCGTGATGGAAAGCATTCAGTACTGTGAGCACTCGCTGCGACTGATACTATGCCCACAAAAACACCTGTCAGCACACGGCCAGTCAAAAAATTAGTAGTGGTCAAGCTGCTGATGGTCAGAATCCAACCGATAGCACAGATCACATGACTTAGCAATACGGTACCTCGAGGCCCGAATGAATTTATCATGCTTCGCGAGATCAAACAGCCCACCGCTGCCCCTAAAGCTGCCAAACTAGCTGAAAACAATAACGGAACAATTAGTGTTATGAATTTTATTATGTCTATAATAAAGATCCTTATGAGAATGTATTTAAATATCTTATTAAAAAAAAAAAAATTAAAGTTTGAAAGAATAATTTAAATTAATATTTGATTTTATTATAATAAATGAAATTATGTATGTATGTGTTACATACAAAGCCCGAATTTGTACAATTCGCAATCTATACAATGATTTTTGTATATTTTTCGAAGTGTACATATATTTGTTGTACAAAGTTGAAAGTAGATACTTTTTATCAATCACATTGTATATTTGAATATTTCGCAAATTTAACATGAATCATTGTATAAAGCTGGAGTTAGTAGAATAAAAATCAAAGAATGACCTCGAAAGAATCTTCATTTGGAATGCAAATTGATGCAATGGATTTTTAAAATGTTTCTATGTTAAATAATAAGTGTAGATATTTGAAAAAAAAATTAATGTGATTCTCGATGTCACAACTCAATAAATTGTCAAAATAAATATTTTTCTTTTAAATGTTTTAAATATATTTTGCAAATTAATAATTTATAATAATTATATTAATATATATATATAATTATTTTATAATTTTATTTTTTTTTTATTTTTTTTTTTAATTGAAGTGTAATAATAATATACACCAGTAGCTACAATCAGGGGCGTCATTTGGAGTAAAATCATGGGGTAGCAATCTTGAATTTTTTTTTTTTTTTTTATCTAATGAAGGAAAGGGAAAAGTTGTTGGATTGATTTAATTAATTAAAAATAACAGTTAATTGTTCATAAGAATTAGATATTTTATAATATCGTCCTCAATCATTATCGACGATAAACCGTTTCCTAGGAAAAATTTAATTATGCCAAAAATATATTAATGATATACTACCTTTGTATTTTATACGTCAGTCTACTATATAGTAGTGTTGCCCGTATCGACATTCGACAGCGGTTAACGTAAAGTGGTTTTATAATATTACGTGGTCATAAAAATTGAAAATACTAATATACATAAAAATGTATAAAATATAAGTAAAAATAAAATAATTCATGTTTTATTGTTTTCTACCTTTAAAAGTTATTATTTTTATTTTTATAATACATCACAATTTTTGTGATCATTTTTGAAGAATCAATAAATTTTTCTTTTTAGAAATTATTTGTAGAGTAGCTATTTATTTGCAACCACAATAAAAATGGTGGGGTAGCAATTGCTACCTCTCGCTACCCCCTAATGACGCCCATGGCTACAATTAGTGGCGTATTTACGTATAGACACTATAGGCATGTGCTTACAGCGACAAATTTTTAAATGATAATGATATATTTTCTTATTTGCCTTTTGGCAAATAAGCTTATTTTGGTGCTTATTTTTTAATTTTTATAAAATTATTAATATTTAAAACTCATAAGAAATATTACATGTAATATAATTTTTATCCGCAGTAGAATTATTTTTTTTATATTTCAGAAAACAAGTAATAATCAAAGAAACTATAATATAATATATACTATGACTATCATATATAGGTACCTACTAATAAAGAACCCAAAGTTACTTTATTACAAATTTAAAAAAAAAATTTACTTCTATTTAGTAAACACATATTTCGACAACAAAACATATCAATATTAAGCGCAGACTCATATGGATTTGGGTTCTTTATTGTTTATTATTATATAATACTCATATATCAAGAACTCTTCTTATAAAATAAAAATAATATAATATAAATGCAAATGTAATTTATTAATAATATTATATTATTTTATTAACACTTGGCGATTGTAGGTTTTGCCGGTTTATATTTTATATATATTTATATATTTTATGACGGCTGTTTGACATCAGATTAATCATTTTCTATAACTATACTTATTGAAAATTAAAGAATAGGCATTCCTAAGAAATTTAGCATTACTTTTTTAAAAAGGTAACATGTTAAACGAATTAAATTTCAATGAATTAATTGATTAGTTCGCAATAACTTAAAGTAGATACATCATACATATTATAATGTAATTAATTTTTAGGTAAGTACCTACCTAATTATTGTAAGTAAAATATTTTTTACTTATAAAAAAATTATGAATGTTTTACTTAATCATTATTAATTTTTTCAATGAAATATGTTTGCCATGCACCCAAAATAAACTCATTTTAATAATTTAAGGTGGATAATTTCTACATGTTTACACTACATGCATTGAACATGTAAAATACGCCAAGCCTTTATTAATACTGTATTTAAAATAATACAAGCTGTAAACTAATGATTTTTTTCCTTTGTATTTAATAGTTATTTGAATAACTATTATAATATAATATACCTACCTAGTTTATTTTGAATTGTGATAATGTTGATTAAATATACAATTTCTTAATATTTAAACTGATAATTTTATTATAACTATTAACTTTGTACAACGTGATTTATATCATTTATACAAAGTACCTAACTATCTACAACGTACAACAATTTGTACCTACACTTCGCAGAATCTACAAAAAAACGTTGTACCAATAATTGTGAAGTATACTAGTATACATATACAATTATATATGTAACAGGTATGTATATATATATATATAATATTTATACAGATTATGAGTGTGTATTATATTTTAAAAGTTAATTGATGAAATCAATGAAATACCTATACAAGAATAATAAAACATACCTATAGGTTTTATTAAAATTAAATATTTAGATGTAGCATTCCAATTTTGTACTAAAAAAATTAGAAAGCCATGTTTTGTATCATACTTTTTACATGAGTACACCTATGTGAATGTATTATTATTATGTACTTATGTCTATAGTCTATACTATAGACATAAGTACATAATACATGCATTTGAGATGAGTGACTGATAGATAATATACCTAGTGTTCCAGGAATGTTTATGGCACATAGAAAAGAGAAAATTACAAAATACTCAATTAAATTATGAAAGAATTTACTAAAAAATACCTAGCTAGTTGATGTAAATTACATTATTATTTAAAATTTGTAATCATTGTTTTAAATTTTGTTCAAAAACCGTTTTAAAAAATATTAATACATTTTAAATACCACCTAGTACATACAACTTACAAGACTGTAAATCTGGCGACACGCTTGCGCATTTTGGCGTAATGTAACAGTTACATTAAATACGCCAAAATGCACAAGTGTGTACAATGTTACTGTAACAAAACATTTGTTGCGGAGTGAATCCGAACTCTATGGATAAACTGGCGAACATCAACGAATATTTAGTTCGACTCATGGGCTAGTATGTACGTCAACTATAGAACTAGGCAACAATTATATCTGGATTGTTAAATTATTAGGTACTTTTTTTTAAATATAAATAATATTATATATTTTATTCTAATACGAAAAATATAAATACCTCTACAATTATTTGTATTTAATAAAATATCTATCTTAAAATATTATACATATATTTATTTATATAAAAATATATTAAAAAATAGGTATTAGGCAATATAAATTGAAATGTTGAGTTTTGATCTAAACAACATATGGCTTGAGTAATAGGTATAATTATTATATTATATTGCACAGAACACTTGTAAAAATGACATCTTGTGGCGTTTAAAAACTAGGGAATAACTGATGGATCGAGAGAGAACATAATATTTGAGCAAATGCGCGTGTAACAGTGTAACACCCCGACACACTGGAGCACTAATTAGATGACGAACACGAACATTTGGGATGCAATGTTACAATGCGACTGCGACAGAAATACAGAATGTTAAAGTGACAAAGCGTGTCTCCGACTTGGGGACTTAAGGAAGATAAAATTATAAATGTATAATAATAATTGTTCAACAGTTACTGTAATATATTTTTAGTCAATACAGGCGATTATAAAAGATTACTCCTATACTTAAACAGTTGAACGCGACTTAATTTTTTTTTAAATGAATAGTATACCTATTTAAATGAATTTTTATATTAAAAAAGTAAATTATTAGGTATTCATAAAACGTGTACGCACATTTTTAAGTGTTATCTTAAACTTAATTTTGTTTAAATTCTTAAAAACTACGAATTACACACAATCCAAAATAGAATACTAGAAGTTATTCATAAACAACAAATAATATAATATTCTTAATAGTTCAATAATCGATAAGGTTGAGATGACGTAACGTAAAAACATGTTATGTAATTAAAAATAATAAAACGCATTAACATAGAAATGTACGAGTTCCCGTTATGCATATCAATATATTATATTATTTACTATTTAGTATTTACAGTATTTCATTTCACAAAGTTTTATTAGTAAATAGCGTCTTCGGTCAAGAACACGATTTTTTTTGCAAAAGTATTAAGAAATAATAAAAATACCTAATACGGCAATTATTAATAATAATAAAAATAATAATAATAAATAATAATAATAATAATAATTATAAAATAATAATAAAAATAATAATTATTAATAAAAATATTAATATTAATATTAATATTATTATAAAAATAATAATTATTAATAATACATCAGTTTTCTGAGATTTTCATTTAAATTAAAAATATCAACTTTAAACAGCTATAAAAAAAAATAGAATCTTGGGAATTTTCTAATATTTTGATATAATGTTAAGTAATATGTAAGTATACCTACTTCAGTAAATTTTTCAGACCTTAATGCCCAAAATTGACAATTTTATCAAACATATACATAAAAACGAGAATTTTACGGAAATATTCAAAGTCCTATATTTTGTAGAAAAATTAACATAATGGTTCCAAAATTTTACCTCATATATTATATAGTACCCATGTGAACACACAAAATAATTTTCAAGTCTCTAACTTTAAAATCGCCTATCATCGAGTTATCATGAAATATTAAAATCGAATTCGTCGAAATTTATTAATAACTTTTATTGTAGTGTACCTATGTTGTAAGCCGGATTTTCTAATTCCGGATACAATTAATTATTTAGTTTTGAGTTGAGTTCAAACACGATTAAAGAATAAATACAAAATAATATATTTGATTTAAAACAATATCGTAATTATTTGAAATTGGGCATAGTAACTGCGTCTAGCACCAAATCTCAACTCACTTACAGTAGTGAGAATTCAGTCTTAAATAGTATATAATATTTTCTTAAGTGATAAATATAAGTGAATATAAGAAAGATTATAGTTATAATTAAATAATTCTAATGACAATAGCAATGACTAATGTAGTAAATAAATATAGTAAATGACTAATAATAAGTTACAATGTTCAGTGTTCACAATGTTCATAATAACAATAACAATATAATTAATCAATAATCTTAATATGTGATCGTATTTATACTTAGTATCTAATATGATAAATATAACAATAATAATATAATATAATATTAATGTGGAACAAAGGTTCACAACACCTATATCAATTATTTTTTTTTTATTTTCTGTATATACGAGTACACCGCTATATACCCTTAAATAGTTCAATAAGAGTATAACTAAGTATTGAGCAAAAAATTATAAATAACTAATATCTAATGTTATCCTTACATAATACATAGTCACATCAAACCCCCCCCCTCTTTGCATAATCCTGGCTACGCCGCTGCATCTAATCAAAAATCATTTAACTTTAACTGCGATCTAAAATTTATCGAATTTGGTACATTGTTTTTAGTTTCAGATTCATTATTATAATATAGACTATAGACATAGAGTATAATTTAAAATGGTAAATGAGAAAATAATTATTTTAAATTATTTTTTTATAACATTGATGATTTAATGGTTATATTAAAAACATACCGAACCAAGTGGCATTTCGATAAGTCAACGGCAAATTCCACATGGATAAACCAGTGAAGCCCAAAACGGCCCCCGAAATGACGCATGGAAATAAAGAAACTACAGCCATAAATCCCTAGAAAAAAATCAATAAAAAAACATTGAAATAAAGTCACACATTTATACCGATAAATTCACTGGTATTGTAAACACTGGTATTGAATCGAAAATATGTGAATTATACGATATATTGTTATGCTATATTAATAGATATATTATTTTTATTTATTATGTATATGATGATGTTAAAACAATTAGAGATCCATATAGTAGATACTTAAATTTTTATTTTTAAATAATAAAAAAATTAATACAATCCTATAAATACATACAAAAAAATTAAAAATCTATGGATATTAAACCGTTTTAACGTTAACATATATAACTAGTGTATAGTAGTGTAGTAGTATAAAAAAATGTAAAATACTTGTGTTATTGGAGAATTGTTCAAGGGTTTTTGAACGTTTCCAGCAGGGTCGGAAACTGGTGTACTACTCGGTCCCGGAACATTTTCCATTTTTATTTATTTTATTTTTTATAATAATTTAATATTTTAACGTTGGAGTCAATTTAATAGTAGAAGTTAAGTGATATACTGACGATGATGTTACAACGGTTCTGTCCAGAAATTCAATGACATTTAGACGGCTTCAAGATGGTGTCGAATAACTATCGTCAGGTCTGGGTATATGCACAATAATAATAATAAAATTATAATGACACAACACTGATTAAATAACAATAAAAATAATTAAATAAATATAAAATATTATTGGTTCGTTTTTTTTTTTTATAAATCGTTTCCGAACAAAGTTCTATTTTAAACCATTAAACCATAACAAATCTAATCACAATAAATATAATAAACATCATATTTACATATTATTACACAATACAATCGAATATTATGAGTTTAATATATATAAGAATATATATATATATATATATATATATATATATATATATAAATTACATGTTGCTTAAAAACAAAATAAAAGATTTTTTTATATTGTAGTTTTAATTTTAATGGATATAATAGCCATTAAAGCTTATATTATTATAATAATATAACATATACGGTATACTGTATACTGTTAATTATACATAATAATTATGTTAAACAGTTCATTTAATATTTATATAAATGCAGTCCAGTCTTTAAAATATTTGAAGTGTTCTATTCGGACCACTCCTATAATAAATAATGTACAGTAAATATTTTTAGATTAAGAGTAATAAATATTATTTATATCCCTGTACATTAAACTTGTTAAGGTTCTCGAGTTCAAAGTGTACGAACATATATAAAAAAACGTCATATTTATATATTATATTCACAAATCACAAATTCACAATCATATTATATGATGGAGTTTGATAGTAGTTGGGACCTTTATAACAGAAACACGAGTAAATAATTAAATAAATAACTCCTATTACTTATTAATAACAATTTAAAACATGCCGCAGTTATCCTATTCATTTATTTTTACTTTAAGTTAAATCCCACGAGGAACCATCAAAAAAAAGAATCAGATCGGGCGCTAATGCTAGAGAAAGGGATCGAACTCAAAGGTAATTATAATATGTATATTTTATTATTGTTATTAAAAAATAATATTTTCTATTTCTATGGGATAGGTTTTAAATTACTAATATGATTTAATGTAATTATTTTTTATTTTTTCAGTGTAAATTCTGCGTTTGATGCTCTACGGACAATGATTCCAATTGATCCTCCTGATCATAAATTATCAAAAATAGAAACATTACAGTTAGCAACAAAATATATTAGTCATTTATCCAAGATCTTAACTTCGGGTAACTATTTAAATGCCTTTTTAATAAAAAAAAAAAAAACTGCACAAATGATAAACTTTAATAAAATACAATTATTTTCATATATATATATATTTAGGGTTGCCAGGTATTATACGGGAATGTCCCTTATTTTAACTATCTGTCCCGTTGTCCCGACTACTCTCTTCGGGACACCAAAATGTCCCGTTTTTTCAAACGTGTCCCATATTTATACAGTTTATAAAATTTATGAAAAAAAATATATATTTATTATATAGGTATTATAATTCAAGTTTTATCTTAATATTTTATTGGTATAATTTAAAATATAATAAATCGTTTTTATCCAAAGAGATATTGTATTTTTGTATTAAATATGTAATTATGTAATAACTATTGCCCGGATTTAAATGCACTTAAAACTATACAAATATGCTCTAAAAAATACCCAAAAATGCCCTTAAAGAATACATTTTACATTTTTACCACAAAAATTACAGATATATTTTTTTACTTAATTTGTGATTTATAAATAAGATATAATTATTATTTATTTTATTGAAAAATAAAATGAAAATTTTAAATGATGACTTTATGCTGATATGCATATATTTTGGCCGTTTTGGAAAAATATTATTCATTCTAAACATACCAAAATAGGTATATATTAAAATTTATGTAAAATTGAAATTCTAAGTAAGCCTATTGTATTTTACCTACATTTTGAATATAGGCTAAATTTTATCATATATTGAATAAATATGCATTAAAAACATTAAAAATGACCCAATAATGCTAAAAATGTTCTAAAAATGAAAAAATGCAAAATAAAATTTGTAAGTTTGATACCCTCGTTATATGAAACGAATTATGTACTTAGAAAGCATTGTGTAACATCAACCAGCAAAATAATTTGCATTGAAATCCGGCCCTATAGTAATAAACTAATAACCGACGTAATAACATACAAATTATGTTTACATATATTATAGTTCTATTCAACTTTTTTTGTCCCGTATTTAACAATTTTAATTATGGCAACCCTGTAATATATTTATTCAAAAAAATATAAATATACATTTTCAAATAATCAAACTTATTCCAATTTGTTTATTAAAAACTATGTACCTATCAATATACATTAACTAAAATTTAAATGAATTCAAAAATTATTAAATTATTATACATAATTTTAATTTTATATACACATTTTATTTTATTGTATCATATTCTCAAAAACTACATACCTGCATATTTTATATATTATGGTAAATTCTAAACAATTATTTAAAAGTTTAACTAGGTACATTAAATTAATAATTAAGGAATAATGAAAAAAGATACAAGGTATCTAGTTTTTGTTACTGTTTAACTACTCCTAATGCCCATCAGAAGCACACATTTGACTTTTATTTATTGGACTACTGGACATTATTCATTATTATCATTTGTGCATTATAAATACTACATTATTATAATGTACAGGACACAAAATATTTTTTTTTTTTTTAGGAAAATATGATCAAGAACACAGTTCTTATGATGTATGCATATTTTGTTTAACAAAAAAAATTAATTAACAAAATAACAAATGCTCATAAATATATTTCACCAAAATGTTTTTATTTATTGTATTATATACCTATATTTAATTTATTCCTTTTTTTATTTTTTATAAATGAAGTGATTAATAACTAATTTAGATATAATATACCTAGATTTATAATTAAAAGCTATTTGGTATATACAGCAGTCTACTTTAGTAAAGAAAAAAAATATATTATACACATATTATTATTATATACAAATATGTGCATGTAATATAAATTACACAATAAAAGAGGAACACACTATAAGAACAAAATCAAACACAATCCGTTACTGATAAAGGATTTTGTTGTTATTTAATTAAATTTTATCATCAAAAATATAATTTAAATACTACAAATTTAAAATATGTAATACATTATAAATTTAATAAAAGACAATTATTCGCTATCATCCTTTTTAATTCTAAACCGGTTAAAGTTTATAAGTCAAATTACTTTTGATACTTTAAAATAGCACCATACAATATAAATTTGGTAAACATTTATGTTATTTATTTGGTTTATAGTATTTTTGATTGAGTAGAGTAAAACTTTATACTAATCCAACAATTTTCTTATACTTTATATTTTATTTTTCAAGGAATATCATTTGTGAAACTTTGATCTTAATAATACATATTTGGTTTGAAAAATCACATACAATTTTTATTCAATCCACTCTAGTTTAGTCTCGTATAAGTTGGATATTAGTCGATTATGTCTTGTTTATTATTGATAATTGTAAATACAAATTGACATTTAATTACGATATTAATATGAATAATCATTAACTAAGCAATTAAACGATTAAAGAATTAAATAATTTTTATACAATAGAAAATAAATTTTGGTACTTGAACATTATATCTTAATATGTATAGTTTAGTTACTATATTTAATAATGTCGTTTGTTATATTATGATTTAACATATATAGATTACTTATTTCCTTTTAATATTTTAATTATTGTGATTTTTGTAAAGATGTATAGTATGATGTAGAATTGTTTTTAAGTGAATAAAAATTTAAATTATTTTAAAAATAAAAAGATTAATATATTGTCCTTATAATCAAATGCTTTATTTGAAATGTGTGTAAATATATGTATTATTCTAAAAGGTCAATTAATGAACTTTTCTAGTTCTATTTCATTTATCCCTAGAAGTGTGACGGATTGATTTTGATAAGGGTGCAGCAAATACAAAACTGTACTTGCACTTATTTTTATTAAACTAGTTACTAATTATATATATATATATATATATATATATATATATATATATATATATTAAGTACTTATACTAATCTTAATTTAGAATAATAAAAGTTAAACAGTTCAATATAAGCATATATCTTATTTTTAAATTATTGATTATAAATATTAAAAAAAAAAAAAAAAAAAAAAAAATATGAACTTAATAAATAAATATATAAATAACATTAAACATTTTATAGCAACATATCATAGGACAATTTTATCTATTTTTACATATTAACAAATAATGAAAAATATGTATTTTATTTATTATTTAATACCATACACTAAATAATTATATAATAAAAATAAATTAAAATAGTTACTTAATAATAAAAAAAAGTGAAATAATAACATGTTATATTTTAATTTGTAAAATTAAACTATTTGTTACATCCTTAAAAATGAATTTATTCAAATTATATCATTCATAATTTTTAAATTAGTTAATATACATAATTACCCATTTATCTCTTCAATACATTTACAATATTTTTATATTAATTGATAATTTACCTGTAAATTGTAAATGGATTTAGATAAAGTTATGGTCTTCCTCTAGCTGCTTCTTCAAGAGCTCGCACTTTCATTTCTCGCTCTCTCTGTTGTTGTTGTTGCCTGAAATATATATTATTATATATACGTAATAAATAATATTGTTTATGTATTGAAAGTTGGGCATTTGATGTATGTATAGTTGTAAAAATAGCAATATCAAATAAACAAAAGTATTTTATTATAAAAATAAGGTTTTCAAAATATGATATAAATATTAAAAATATGTATTTAAATTAAATAATAGCATAAAGATGTCATTATATTACATATTATTATATCATTAATTATGGATTCGTAAAAAATTCTTCAAATAACCTTCAGTTATGTATTACTGTAGTGAAAATAAACACAGTAAAATATCTCTCAAAATAGAACATACAATATGTCATAAATGTTATTCCAAAACTTAAGACACAAATAAATAATAAAAAATAGAGCTAATACTCCTGTTGCAGAGATATAGATGTATAAGTCATAGTGTTTAATTTTAATTCGAATTTGAATGCAATGATAAACCATTACAATCAAAAAAACGATTCTGAGCGAAGTTCAGTCAGATAATGTAGGTATTGATTAACATTTTTTATTAAATATTTAAAACGCAAAATTTTATCACACACGTAGTACATAAATGAACATCCTATAAAATTTTCATATCTCTAAGTTCAATATAAATGCTCATAAAATCCCTTGTCACCTAAATGCTAATATCATAAAATTTTTAATATGTAAGTATACTTCAGTAAAATTTTCAGACCTTATTGCCCAAAATTGCCAATTTTATCATACATTATATACATAAAAACGAGAATTTTATGAAATATTAACATCCTATATTTTTTTAAAAATGAACATAACGGTTCCAAAGTTTTTTCATATATATATAGTACCTATGTGAACAAACCATAAAATTTTCAAGTCTCTAATTTTAAAATTGCTCGAGTTATAGTGAAATATTAAAATCGAATTCATCGAAATTTCAGTTTTCTTGAATAGTACCATTTTTCGTAGTTTTTTCTAACGCTCAGGGTTAATTTTGAGAAATTCAAAAAATGACCTAAAAAAAGTACCAACTACATCCACTTTCCAAACGGAAACATATGCTATTCGTCAAAATTGGACCATTATTTCGAGTAGTAAAAGTGTCTTCAGACATAAAAACAAAAAGACAAAAATCACACATCATTGTAAAAACATTAAATTATGAAAGTTATAGCTTATTTATTTATTGATGTTATTATATTTAAAATATTTAAAGACATACCTAATAAATTCTTCATGTGCCATTAAAGCTGGATGTGGAAAACGTTCACGTTCCATCATCATTTGTCTCTGAAAATGTTCATGAGCAACCTAATTTAAATTTTAAAATACAAATAAATTATATAGTAATAACTTTTAAGTAAAATACATTATAACAGATTTTTATGAAATAGATAAATTTAAATTGTCTTACTTGATCAACAAATGGTCGAGCTAAAACATCACTTGGATGATGAAGTCCTAATGTAGGATCACGACCAGGTAAAATATTTGGACGAGGATAAGCACCAGAAGCTAAACATAAACATATAATAATTATGTTAATGTTTTGTATAATTATATAATGTAAATTTTTTTTATACTCAAGACCTTAAAAACACAAAATTAATTAATATAAACAATTAATATATCCTTTTTTCAAATTAAATTGAATCTAAATGACAATAATTTTTCAATTGATTTTAAACTAATCTATATTATCCTTCACATTTGAGGTTTAGTGCAATAATGTACAGCCAACCATATTTGATATATTATTTTTAGATTTTATAAAAATAAATTATACTAAATATTTTTACAATACTAATTTTTTAAAAGTTTTAAGTGTGTGGATAAATACAAATTTGAAAGGGTACAAGTTAAAAAACATCTTATGGCAACAAAAATCTCTAATGCTTCTATTCAAATCAAGATTATTATCAATAAAGTCTAAGATAACGGTATACAAAGTCAAGCCAATTGCTCTATATGCATGTGGTACATGGGTCACAACAAAATTGGACGAAGGAAAAATATTTAAGAAAATCTTCGGTCCAAAGAGAAATAACAATGAATTGGATAATCTTTATAACGAACCTACCATTATTGAAGAGCACAAGGATAAGTTGGGCGGGACATGTATGGAGATTAGAGGGAATGATTGGAACAATAATGAAATGGAAACCAGATACAATGATGACACCCTAGACAAAGATGGGTGGATAGAGTACAAGACTAGAAACTTCTAAATGTAAGAACGCAAAATAATGTGCATTTGATAGTGAGGAATGGAGACAGTATGTTGTTACGGCGATGGGCCTTAAAGGAATGTAAAAACCAAGAAGACGAAGAAATAAATATTTTTTAAATTTATATTATATATGGTATCTAAAAGTTAAGAAAACACTATTGTATGACTTTAAATTTTGGACATTTAAATAATATTTGATTTAATTCATTCTTATATGAAAAAATAAAAATAATTTTTAATCAATAATATAGGTATATATTATTATTATATAATTAATTATTTATATCAACTAATGAAGTATCAAAAAGTATTACAGAAACTAGTAAGTTCTAGATAAAATTTGCCACAATTAAGTACTCTTAAGATACAATTATCAAACAACACTAAACAAATAATAAGTATAATTATTATAAAATAGTATAAAAAATATTCAAGTAACTTTATAATTTTAATGCATTGATCAATTATAATACTTTTTTTAATTATGTTATATATAAAAAAATATATTATAAAATACTAAATAGTAACATGAAATTGAAATTCTTTATTTAATAAATTGGGTTGATAAATTAAATTTACCTTTTAATAAATGTAAATATATCTTCTTTCTGTACTTTTTATCTATATTTAATTATTTTATATTAATAATTAATTTAATATATGCCAGGAATTTTTAATAGAATATTATAAATTATTATTGAGAAGTCAATATAAATATGATACAAGTTATTTCAAGATCAGTATTTTAATAATTTAGATATAAATTGTAAACATTATACATGTCATAATATAATATAGGTAATTTATTCAAACCAATTAATTACATAACATTACGAAAATACTAGTTATTAGATACTAATTATTAATTTTACTTACAACCAATAGGATAAACTGAAGGAGATGAAGCAGAAGCAGAGCTATCAGCTGCAGCAGCTGCCGCTGCAGCAGCGGCAGCTTGCTGTCCTGGATGTAAATGTAGGTGTGTGTGAGAATGTGCATGAGTATGTGCATGGTATTCAGGTGAAATACCAGCCAATTGTAATCTAACCATTGGATCTGTTGACAGTGCTAAACGATTTGCTTCTTCAGCAGTTGGTCCAGTAGGCCCTCCACTTGAATTATTTTGATTTTGACTTCCATTAGGTCCACCAGCTATAAATATTATAATATTAGTTAATAATTAATAACGTATTTTTAAATTTGTATCACTTTTACCAAGTCTATCCATACGTTCTCGGTCCAATGAATTCATGTTATTAGGAGTAGAAGGTTGATTAGGTGCTCCAGGTGAAGGATACAAACCAAATGGATGTATACCAGGTGTACCTCCATATCGACGCTGAAGTTCAATCCAATGTGGGTCAATTCTAGGTGGACCAGAAGACCCAGATTTTAAAAACTCATCTTTAAGTCGATCATTCAATTCTTTTTCTCGTAATTCTCTTAATTCTCTTTCACGTTTTTCACGTTCCATTTGTTCATATTCAAATCTAAAAAAAAAGAAAACAATTAAAGAATTATATAGAGTTAAAATTAAATTTACATTTAACTTGCCTGTCACGTGGATACATGTTAAATTGATAATGTAACATTGGATCAATACAATGAGGTGGCAAACCTATTCCTGGAGGTGCTGAACGTTGTAATGACACTGGAGAAAAACCAGCATGTGGTCTTGCATATTCACTAGTCATAAATACAAACATACATATTACATATATATAAAACTTGTTTTTTATGTACTAATTTTATTTGCTTGTTTAGTTTATACCATATGACAATAATAATAAATACTTTTTAATTTAAGTAATAATTACTGAAGTATTTACTAATACTAGAAATAATTTAAACTAATCAATAAATTATTTTATTTTTTAAATTTTTAAATTTTTTATTGGGTTGTAAAAAGATGGTGTTATATCAATTAACAAATATTCAAACACTGCTATTAATTTTAACTACTTACACAATATACTTACAATAATTATTACTTTTCTAATATTTGAAGTATATCTAATATTTTAACCACCACATCATCTACCAAATGTCAAATTAAAATTTTACAAATCATACATCAAGTCATAATTACGAATGACGAATGTCAGTCCATAAAATATTATGTACTCGTATTTTAGGACATATATGTTTGTATATTATTTTAGTAAATAATATTATTATAATAGTAAAATTTGTTTATTAGGAAAGCGGATTATTACTATAATAGTAGCATCAATTGTATATAATTCTATTTATAAATAATATAAATTATAATTTAAACAAGCCCTATAGTAGGCTTTTAAACATTTTTTTTTCTTTTTAGGCTTTTTATAAGCCATTTAGACGCTTGGCTGCCAAAACTAATTCTTTCCATTGCTCTCTATCGTATGTCTGTTCTAGTCCCATTCAATTTTTTCTAATAATTCCTTGACGCCGTCTTTTCATTTTTTCCATAGTCTTTCCCTTGACCTCTTTCCCCCCCTATCATATATGTCAATGCTCCTTTCAATAAACTTCCATCAGTTCGCCATACATGGCCTGCCCAATTCAACAAATATGGACAAAGAAAAGATACCACAAGACTGGAATGAATCATTGATATATCCAATTTTCAAAAAAGGTAACCGAAATAAAATCGAGAATTATAGAAGCATAACACTGTTAAATTCTGGATATATGATACCATCTCATTAATTAATACTTAGAAGATTGCAAATATACACAGATGAGATAATGGGTAACTACCAAAGTGGATTCAGGAAAAATAAATCAACCACTAATCACATATTTGTCATAAGATAAATTATGGAGAATAGCTACGAATTTGCTAAAGATCTACACATGGTTTTTATAGACAACAAGCCTATGATAGCATAGATAGAGAAAGACTATGAAAAATCCTTAAAAAATTTGGTTTATCAACTAAATTAATCAACATGATAAAACTGTGTAACACAAATACCAGCAGCCGAGTCAAGGTGAATAACAAGATATCGTCTTTAACTCTTTGTTTACAATAAATAGTGGACTGAAACAAGGGGATGCGATGTCACTAGTTCTTTTCAATATGGCATTATAGAGTGTAATAAGAAAGATACCGCGATCCGAGACATTAAACCTTGACGAAGGAAATATCATTCTGGTATATGTAGACGACATAGTGGTTATAGGGAATTCACAAGAGGGGGTTCAGAGTACTGCTGAAGAACTGATAAAGGTAGGAAAATATATTGGCTAACAATCAACAATGAAAAAACTAAATACATGATGGTAAAACGAGAAGGGGTTGATCATAATAACCTCCACGTAGGCTTTTAAATATATAACCAATTGTTCTAGAGGTGTTTATAAATCATACTCTATCATAGTATGGAGAACTATACACCCTACCATTGACAGTCGTCGACTACAGTGCTCTGTAATGGCTGACAGTTCATAGGTGGTTACCAATTTTTTCCATTACGTGGCTTATTTGTCTACTTTAAAATCAATGGCAGTAATAATATTATATATTTAATAAAAATTTAAATTTATGAGTTATAAATTTAAACTAACTAATATATACATTTAACTTTTAATTCAATTAATAATATACCTTTAACAGTCACATATATATGATTATTAATGGTGAATACCTTTTAATAGTGTATTGTTTTAAATCCCACATGTTTATATCCATTAAATAAAAATATTATTGTATAATGTATACAAATTATATTCATGTATTACCTCAACTGTCGTAATGCAGGTGTATCTGGATACATTGGAGTATTTGCTGGTGGTCCTCTGTGTTGATAACTATTAACTCTGTCATAAGGTGATTGAAGTGCTTCTATACTACCTCGAGAAGGTGGTTTAGTGATCTGTTCATTAGTTGCTTGCATATGTTTATCACTATTGGAACTTTTCCTCTAAAAATATTTTAATAAAGTAAAATATAATTAGAAAAATAATAATAATTACTGAATGAGTTTTTTCTCTTTCATCGCGTTCTTTTTCAGCCTGTCTTCTAGTTCTTTCTTCACGCTTTCTACTTAGTTTGGATTCGGGAACTGGTTTAAATGTTAAATCAGTTCGACAACAAGAATTATAATCACCTCTGTTCCAATGTCTCAAAAATCTAAATAAATTATAGAATTTATTATTATATAGCAATACTCATTTCATTTCATAAAAATAGATTTTATCTGTATTTTATTTTAACATCTAATTGTGAAGTAAATTTACATTGCACTTTGACTACGATGACATTCACTATCTTCAATTTTAGGTTCAGGTGATGGTCCATGGGGTATATGCAAGTTCGGACTCGGTGAACTTTCTTCTTCATTATTGCCATCATCAGTGCTTTGACTCATCATCTGATCAGGCTTAATCATTTCCATGCCAGGTGGCATTCCTGTTGCTAATTCCATAGCTCCCATATAACCTAATATTATAAAATTAAATTTTATAATATCATATCTATTTATTAAATGTCAAATGGCAAATTACATTTTAAATTTACTTTTTAAATAACATGATTGAAGAAAAAAATTGAAGAATAATGTATCCCAAAACCGTTTATGCTGGTAACACGGTACAAAATATTTTTGTTAAGTGAATAGGAAAATAAGTATGAGAAATCTAATGAATAATTTTTTAAACATTTAATGCAGCTTAGAAGGCGTTTTAAGTCCAAGCTACTAAATAAATTATACTCAGTTTAAGTAATAGTTCTTAAATATTTTAAAAACTATTAATAACATGTTATTTAATTTTATGTCAGTGGCTTTCAGAAAAGGAAAATGGCCAATTGAATAAAATTGTAAATCAAATTCATAAATAAACAAAAAAAATCTGTGATTTCCATAAGAAAACTTGGAAAAACTCCAATCAGTTTAGAAATACAGAATATAGTTACTAACTTTGATCTATCAGTTAGATAACAAAAAAAAAGTTTGCCAAAACAAAGAAATTCAAAAATGTAATATGAAACTTATAGTATTTCTTAATATATATTTATATTTAAGATTAATGAGTAATGTTTTTAATCACAAGCATAATATATTAAAATATAATATTGTATCATTTATTTTTTGTTTTTACCGTGCATTGCTGTATGGGCTCTCAAAGCTTCCAAAGATAAGGGTGTATGGTGTGATATACCTTTCATAGCATTTGTTTGAGAAGGTAAATTTCGACTTGATCCTAAATATATATTTTACATTAAATAATAAACTATATAAAATAACAAAAATATAATAAATTAATTTACCATGTACAGATGAAGATGCATGTTGATGATGATGGGTATGCTGATGATGATGAGTATGACTTCCATTTCCTGTATTACCAGCGCTACCATGAGTAGATAATGATGAAGACGTAGTATGTGAAAGAGTCGCTGATAAATGTGTCGAAGCTGACTGAGGGCTGTTTCCTCTCTTTAACTTATGTTGTACTAACTGTGAAGAAGATGTTGTAGAATGAGATAACGTATGTTTATCTGTAGAACTTGACAGATGTTGTACTGATGTTGAACTAGAATGATGAGTAATTTCTTCATCTAGACGACTACTAGTACTGACTGAATGATGATGATGAGCGGTCATTGTAGTAGTTTCATCGGGTCCTCGTTTACTTGGTGGTGGTATAGGATAAGGAGCATATGGGAACCCATATGGTGGATACCCTGCATATGCAGGATGAGCATGTGGATGATAAGGATTATGAAGAACTGCGTGTGCAGCTGCAGCTGCAGCAAATATAGAATGTGGATGCAACAAAGGATGGTGTGGATGCATTGCAGCAAACGGATGATGAGGTGGAACTCCACCTGCTGGAGATATTCGACTTAATGGTGATATTTGTTGTGAAGAATGCATAACAGGTTGTGGAATAGAAGAAGGAGGAGCAAATAAAGGAGCTGTTGAAGTTTGAGGATGTATTTTAGCCTGTATTGGAGATTTTAATTCTGGTTCTTTTTTAATAGTTTCAACTGACATATTTGCCAAGTCTGTATTAACAGTAATAGCAGAGCTAGTTGCTTGTAATGGCTGAGACACAGCACCAGGACCATTATAACCGGGCACTTTAACTTCTTTTAAAGATTGTAGTGGATCTGATATTTCTTGCTTTATTTTTAAATTTTGTGGTTCTAATTGCGTTTCATACATAGGAGCATGCATTTTATCTGAAATTTGATTATTGTACGGATAAAATGGTGTAGTAAACGATTGTGATACAGGTGTAGAAACAGAAGGTACATTTAATGTCGATTTATCTCCAATTCTTTCTTGATCATTAAATGAATTTTGGTAAGTTGGTAATAGAATTTGAGATTGGTTTGGTGTAGATGGTTTTGTCATCTCAGATCTTCTAGGTGAATATGAAGTTAAAGCAATTGGTGATGTCATACATTCTTCTTGTATAGGCTGTTCAACTTGAGTTTGGGAAATGTCCTCTGAAGTAGTAACAACAGTTGTTAATTCTTCTTTGACTTCGATATTACCATCAATGTGTATTGCATTTTCAGTAGTAAACTGACTATTTTGTAGTGAAAATGGTGATAAAGTTGACTTTTCTTCAGATTCTTTCTCAGTTTCATCAATTGAATTAGTAGATTGTTGAGAATCTTCTGGTGGATCAACATTCATAGATTCATCAATATTTTCATTTTTAATTGACAGATTTTCATTATTAACATTTTCAGCTGAAATAATTATCATATCATCTGAATGAGATTCAGAATTTTGTTCTATAATAGGTTCTTCTTTAGGAATGACTACATCAGAAATAAATTCAGATTCTGGTTGTGATTCTGTTTGCATAGTGTCAGATATCTCGGTTTCTTGATTTATAGATTCACTTGATATTACATTAGCAATTTGATGAGCTTCATCATCATTGCCAGAATACCCATCTGAACTAGTACTCTCAGAATTATTTGATTCACGTTTTAAAGGACTTTCCTCTTCTCCATCTGTATCTAAAGATCGTTTTTTGGGCGTATCAATAAAATTTCCCTATAATAAAATAATGTTAGTTTTATAGAAAATTTTAACACCTAAAATAATATTAAACTTATTAAAAATATACAATTAAACATGCCTTAGATTTAGATTTATCACTTGGTGAAGACACAGACATTTCCTTTTTTTCATTATCTTGATTTATTTCAGGTGTATTAGCTCTACTACGTTTTGATCTACTTTGTGTACTTTTTGTAGGCTAAAAGAAAAAATATATATTAAGATACCAATAATAACATTAATTTACTTTTCTATAATAAATAAAACATATATATATATACTGTTTCTTTTGATTTATTGCGAGTGCGCATTCTACTTGGCGATTCAGCAGTAACAGTAACATCAGATGTAGCTGGACTAGGACAATCTACTGGTGATTGAGGTGTAGGTGGTAATTCACCATATTTTTTATTATAACTACGACATTCAAAACATAATAAATTGCCTTGCTTAGGTCCAATAGCTGCATTTTGCCAATCTCTAGTACCTAATAAATAAGTGAAAATTAAATCACTTTATTAATAATTTATAATTATTTTAATTTACTGGTAGCAAAACAATGATGGCATCGAAATAATGTAGTATTATCCCTAGAGTCTGAATCATCTTCAGTATTTCCACCATCATCTTCACTTACACCAGAGCTTCCATCGCCTATATGAGAAATGATTATAATATATAAAGAAACTTTAAAATTTAGTATTTACTGACCGGGTTCTTTTGAAATAGGTGAAGGACGGGATCCTGTACCTAATAATGAAATAAATAAATCACTTTAATAGTAAAAAAAAAAAAAAAAAAAAGAAACATCAAATAATTGGATAATTTTATAAATATTTGTAAAAATAAATAAAAATGTAATTTTTAAAAATATAAGATAAAGTAATATAAATTATCATTTTAATACTTTATAGTATTTATTAAAGAAAACTAATATTTATATTTTCTTAAGTAACGATAAAAATAAATTTCAAATTTAATTTCAAATGATTAAGCTAAATATCATATTAAATAATTCCCCAAAAATATTTTATAAATTACTAGATTCATCTTTTTGAGCACTTGATGGCCTTGTTGCTCTAGTGGTCCTGATTCGTCTTAATGATCCTTGTCTTCTTCTTCTATGTGGTCTATTGTTGTTTGCACCCGGTGTTTTTTTCCATAAATAATAATATTCAACTAATTCAGGCTAAAAGTGAAATGTAATTATTTACAATTAATATATATTTTATACATTTTTTCATAATTTTAATACTAACAGTATCCTTATGAGGCAATAAATCTTTTCTGATTCTATGGAAATTTTTTCCATATTGTCTTAATCCTTTAACAAATTTTTTCTAAAATAAAATTATTAATTAATATTATAAATAATTTTAATGTTCTGAACTTATATTACTGTTTCTTCTTCGGACCATTTCTTATCAATTCCTTTAGGCATCGGACATTTAACCAAAGCTTGTAGAGCTTTACCTGGATCATAACCAGAATCGTGTAGCTAAATATTTGAAAAAATAAATTAATAAATTAATCACAATTAAATAAAAACTATTAGGTATTAGTTTATATTAAAAGAATAATATTGGACATATTTGTTTTGGTGCTAGATAAAATAATCAATAATCCTAATCTAACTCTATATGTAAATAATTATGTATTAAATACATGCTTTAATTTTATTCCATAAAAAATGTTTTCTTCTTATACAGTTTATAGATAAATAACATTACATTAGAAATTTAGAAGCTTATTGACTATATTAGGTATATTTATTATTTTATATAAGTTATATTAATATATTAATAAAATATTAAATAATATACAAAAATATACCTAATATAAAAGTAAATATAAACATCATGTCTGGATGTCAAAATAAATTTTGAGCAATACCTTGTATAAATTAAAATATATTTATATACATAAATTAAACATGATTACTTTTTATATTTTTATTAATAATTAACATTTTATTTGATAACCATTTAATAATTTAACACAAAATATAAAATATTATATAATAGTATATAAAGTTAAAAATTGTATTCATTATAAACTGCAAGAAAGAGATAATTTTTTATACTAAAAATGTAAGTAATAAAGAGCGGATGTTAATGCATTTGCATACTTTTTTCCTATAGTAGATGTTGCAGAATAGGACAGAAATTTATTTTGACCTGTATAATACAATGTACAAATTTGCATACATATACTCGCATATTTTGAAGTTTTAACTTAAAAAGCATATTTTGTTATATTATTGTATATTAGTGTACCTATATTTTATTTATTTTTATTTTTTCATGACATTTTAACTATAACAATAGTTATATTATTATATCGAAACGTTATCTTAATTGAAAAAATTTATTAAGCCAGATTCCCATGACTTCTGTTTACCAAATATTCGCTATTAATATCTGGTTTGGTCTTGAAATTTCCTTTGACTCGTGACCGTTTATCTGTACTATTTATTAGTTAGTTTGTGTTCGGCCGCCGTACGTAGATTAACATAGATGATTATTTTATAAATATTTTGAATTTTGTATTTTTATATACATACATATATATTACATTATTTATATATTATATATATATATATATATATATATATATATATAAATATATATTAATTGCGTATATTTTGTATTTTAGCGCATATTTTGAGATTTTAGTGCATATTATATTTTATTGGCATAAATTGATATTTTATAGGGTATATTATTAAGTATATTTTAACATTTTATAGAACATATATTAAGATTTTTTAGTGCATTAAAATCCGCCCTTTTGTAATTAACATATTATATTATGTAGGCATATAATTATATATTGTAGCATTAGGTTAAGATATTAAATTAAATTTATAAAAATTTTATCTTGTGACTAATTTTCCTAGATCAATCTGATACATAATTATAAACATTTTTAAAAATAACTTTAACACTTTAACACTTATACTTACAATGTGAAAAGCATTAATTGTTGTATCATCACGTGATGCTGCAATGCAGCCTTCATCTGCTGATCCACCATCACACATACCAGCATATGCTGCCATTGATCGAGCAGCACGTAAATAAACTAATAAATCACGATCCCTTACTGTACCCGATACCCAACGAGCTTCTTCTTTTTCTTCCCCAGCTATTCCATTGGAACCATTATTAGCTATTCGATAATCTGGTAATCTAGCCTATATTTAAAATGGATTATTATATTGTATAAATATTAAATATAAATATTTTAAGCTACCTGATGAGATGGTCCAACTCTAATCTCCCCTTGGGTTGAACCCATTGTACATTCGGCTACTTTATATTGCAAACTTTTCTAAATCATATTGCAGGTTTTTTTTACTAATAATGTAATATAATCCAATAAATTAAAGAAATTTACCTGAAAATACAATAAACAATAGCATTAATATTATATAATATATATTTAAATTAAGAAAGCTTATTATATTCTATTTTACAAAAATTTTAATTAATGAGACTACTTATTTTATTTATAGAGATGTAATTTAATTGTAAAACATTACCAAATTAATTACCTACAACTTTACAATTATTTAACCTACTTTTCTTAATTGAAATACTATTTCTAATAAATAACATTTACGGTATTTGTTTAATATTATTATTTGTTTTAGATATATAATAATGGCAGACAAATAAATGAATAAAATAATATTTAAATTATTTAATATTTAATACTCATCAATTAATAATAATAAAAAAAAGATTATTATCCAATTAATAAATAATTATAATAGGCATCTACTAATTTAGAATTATATATTTAATATTTTAACTACTCAATATATTATAGGTATAAATATAGGTCAGAAGTTCCCAACTTTTTTGACTCGCAGAGCACTTGAATATTCTAAAAATTTGGAGGCACCCTTTTTATCAGTAATATAATATAAAGGTATATATATATATATATAATATTAATATAATTTATATATATATAAAGGTATTTATTATATTTATTTTATTAGCATTTCTTATACATAACATTATTATTCAAAATGCACACAATATAACTTTAATAAAATATTTTTATTTTATTAAATTGTAAAATGATGAAAAATATGTATGATTATTTTATATTTTAAAATATTTTGCGGCATCCTGGTTGGGAACCTTTGATATAGGTATATATTTATCTGATAATGACTTAATTTAACCGGCTTGAAATATAAATAGATATACCTATATTTATTTAAAAAAAAATAGATATATTTATTCTTTTTGAGTTTAAAATAAAATTACAAAACAAAGTAAAACAACTGTAAAAATATAAAATTGGAATTGATAGTACATTACATATACATAAGTATAACTTATTATTTTATAAATTTTTATCTAAATTTTAATATAATATTAACATATTACATATAATTATTTATATTAATTATTAAAAACGAATTTAGTATAATGATGAAAAAATATTATCAAATTGAACATTGATAGCAATTACACTATAATTATTACATATAAATAATTAATCAATTTCTTTCCAACATATAAATTTAAAATTGTAAATATAGGTAATGCACTACAAATTCTTTGAATAGGATATAAATATAATCATTGCTAATTTAGGTTTATTAAGTTTTATAGAAAGTTTATATATATATATTTAATATTTCCAATTTCAAAAGCATTTTAAACATTTTTAATACCAAAACAAATACAAATAATTTAAAAAAATACTAGGTAGTACCATTGATTATATTGATTATAGTCTATTCTATAATCAATGATAGTACTAAGTCGTAAGTATTAACTTATAAAATTAGAACTTTCATAGATAAATATAATATTTATTTTTAATTTTATGTTTGGTTACAAAATTATTTAAAGTTATAATAAAAAATAGGTTTTTAAAAATTATAATACTACATATTTTAACTGAAATTTACATTAATTTTTTATATTTAACAGAGAATATATATATTTATGGAACAATACATACTTAATCTTTAAAATTACAATTAAACCTGATTCAGTTTAAATGTATAGTGTATAATCTTACTAAACATAATTAATATATAATAATATTATTAAAATTATTTATTACAATCACGCATGTCAAACATTAATATAATTAAAATAACCCTATTATCTTTTAGATAAATATAATGGAAAAATCTATAGGTACATATATATATTCCATATGTATATACTATAATATTAATTTACATATTAAAATATTATATATATATATATATATATATATATATATATATAATGCAAATCTGTTGATTTGTATTTTACATTTAATCTAAACTAATGTATTGAAACCATAACTATCATTTTACATTAATTGCACTAAGCGTGATATTAAAACCTATCTATAATAAAAATTGTCAACCTGAAAATAAATGTTAATTATTTTAATTCCTTATTCTATAGACAAACTTGCAACACAAATTGAATATATGTATAATTGTTATAATTTTATTGATAATTGATATAATAATTACGATTAATATGATCGAACTATGAAGTTAAAAATAATTAATTAATTCCCTCAGATATTAATTATGGTTAAAATAAATGAAACAAATATTGAAATTTCGAAATAATTTTTAACTAGATATTGGCAATTAATTACTAATAACTAATAAGTACAAATATCTGAAAATAAAATCTTATAATTACATTAACTCCAAATGCGTCACACAGAACGATATTAATATGTGATTTAAAAATGGAATTAACACGCTAAGACAATATAGTAACACATTTAAGTAGTAGACATACCGATTTAATCAATTAAAGTCAATAATAATATGAGCATTACCCAAGCGAGCTGTCACTGTTTCGAGCCGAACGATGTGTACCATAAACAATGCATATTTCGATGACATTGTTAATTAGTCACTACCAAATACTGATTAACGTGTTAAATTATCAGACAAATAAAAATTATGAGTACACAAATACATTTAATTAGGTAGTTACTTTTTTTGATTTTTTTTGTTCAATCTACCAATAAAAATAATAATAAAAAAAATAATAATAATATTAATCACTTAGACGCCATTTTAAATTGAAAACAGTTTATTCAGATTACCAGATACAAATTATCGTACACTACATACGTATAGACTATAAAGCATCACTGGACGATTTCATATCACGAAAATATTAGACACTATCTATAAAATTAATAATATTGATTAAATAAACATATGATCGTCCCATAATTAATGTCCATTTTGCTTCCACTTCCACGTATTCCGAAATTACAAAATACAAATTAATATTTTAATTTATTTTAATTCATTCATTCCAATTTATTATTCAACAGTTCAACATCAACATTCAATGGTTTGAGATTGAATTCAGTTTATTCATTTTATTTGAAATTTCGACCGATTGTACGTAATACATAAATTAAATTAGATATTTTTGTTCAAAACTACAAACGTGTTGACATTTGTGAAAAATATATTATAAATATTAGTTTACTATAATATTTACTTATTTTATTAAAATATAATACATTATTTACTTGAAATAATGGCGAAAATCAGTGCTGGACCCGTTGTAGACATTTTGGGCGATGAAATGACCCGTATTATTTGGGATTTAATCAAAGAAAAACTTATTTTACCATTCTTAGACATTGAGCTGCACGTTTATGACTTGGGCATGGAAAATCGTGATTTGACTAATGATCAAGTAACAATAGATTGTGCAGAAGCTGTAAAAAAATACAATGTTGGAATAAAGTGTGCTACAATTACACCAGACGAAAAGCGAGTTGAAGAGTTTAAGTTAAAAAAAATGTGGAAGAGTCCAAATGGCACTATTAGGAATGTACTGGGAGGTACAGTGTTTAGAGAAGCCATAATATGCAAGAACATTCCTAGGTTGGTTACTGGTTGGGAAAAACCAATTATAATTGGAAGACATGCTCATGCTGATCAATACAAGGCAACAGACTTTGTTGTGCCTGGAGCTGGAACACTTACTTTAACGTGGACTTCTAAAGATGGTAAAATAATATTTGTTTCTTAGTTTTAAAATTTTAAATTTTAAATTGTTAACTATATTTTATAGGAAATGAAAAAATTGAAGAAGTTGTAAATGATTTTAAGGGTGCAGGAGTAGCATTAGGAATGTTCAATACTGATGCATCTATTATAGATTTTGCACATTCTTCATTGAAGTTTGCTCTGTCTAGAGAGCTTCCTTTGTATTTGAGTACTAAAAATACTATATTGAAAAAGTATGATGGTCGTTTTAAAGACATTTTCCAAGAAATTTATGATACAGAATACAAACCGTTATATGAAGCCAAAGGTATTTGGTATGAACACAGATTAATTGATGATATGGTTGCATATGCTATGAAATCTGAAGGTGGATTTGTATGGGCATGTAAAAATTATGATGGTGATGTTCAATCCGATTCTATTGCCCAAGGTTATGGGTCATTAGGTTTAATGACATCTGTATTAATTTGTCCTGATGGTAAAACTGTCGAATCAGAAGCTGCCCATGGTACTGTTACTAGACATTACCGCATGCATCAACAAGGTAAAGAAACATCTACAAATCCAATTGCATCAATCTTTGCGTGGACCAGAGGATTATTACACAGAGCAAAATTGGATAATAATAATAAATTAGAAGATTTTGCTAACAAATTAGAAGAAGTTTGCATAGAAACAATTGAGGATGGTTTTATGACCAAAGATTTAGCAATTTGCATTAAAGGAATGAATGGTGTTCAAAGATCTGATTATTTGAATACATTTGAGTTTTTGGATAAATTGGCTGATAATTTGAAACTTAAATTAAAGCTTGTGTGCAAATAGTAATTAATATAATTACTTTATCATATAAATATAATCATTCTTCAAATTTTATTTATATTAATATTAAATAATGCCATATTTATAATTTATTTTCGTAATTGTGTAACAGTCATACGATATTTTTTTTAATCAAAATGGTGGTAGTAATAATTATTCATTAATTATACAAATTATTAATGTACACATACACATGTATTAATTTTTATATATCTATTGTGCACATTAAATTAGGTGTAGGTCGAAATTGTTGGGAACTACTTTATATAATGAGACTGATGATTAAAAATTAAAAATGTGAATTTTTATTAAATGCATAACAAATTTTGTCATTATTTACACAAACAAAACATTATATGTCGCATTAACTTTTATATGAAATTATTGTAATTCTATGAAAAATATATTTTATATCCAAGTATTATATTAAAAATTTGTATTCAAAATAAAAGTTATAATATACTATAAAAATTGTGTTTCACTATAATTTACTACTGTACAAAAAAATGTATTTATAATTTTAGATTTTGAGCAAAGTATAAATGATAGGTTATTGTATTGGTTTTATTTACAGTGATGTGCCTTTTTATTTTTTATGTCTATAGAAACTTACTACCCGAAACAATGCTCCGATTTACACGAATAGCATATGTTTCCAATTGGAAAGTGGATGTAGTTGGTACTTTATTCAGGTCATTTTTCGAATTTCACAAAATTGACCCTATGCGACAGAAAAAACGACGAAAAAATGGCATTTATCACGAAAACTGAAATTTCGACGAATTCAATTTCAATATTTCACGATAATTCTGGCAATTTTGAAAATTTTATAGGGTGTTCATTTATGTACTATATGTGTGATAAAATTTTAGAGCCGTTACGTTAATTTTTCTACAAAATATAGGACTGAATGTTTTGTAAAATTCTCGTTTTTATGTATATAAATATAATGTTTGATAAAATGATAATTTTGGGTATTAAGGTCGGAAATACTAAAGTATACATACATATTATTTAACATGATATCAAAATATTAGAAAAATCCCAAGGCTCAATTTTTTTTTATCGGTGTTTAATATTAACATTTCAGTAAAATAATATTTAAAGTACCTATTTATATGGATTTTTCTTATTTTTATGTACTGGTATAAAGACATTTTTTCAACCAGAAATAATGCCCAAAATTTACGAATAGTAGGGTTTTCAGTAGAAAATTGGCTGTAGTTGGTAAGTTTATTTAGGTCATTTTTCGAATTTTTCAAAATTAACCCTATGCGGTAGAAAAAACGACGAAAAATGGCATTTTTTACGAAAACTGAAATTTCGACGAATTCGATTTCAATATTTCACGATAAATTGGGCAATTTTGAAGTTAGAGACTTAACAATTTGTGGGGTGTTCATTATGTACTATATGTGTGATAAAATTTTGCGTTTTAAATATTTCATAAAAAATATCAAAATTTTAAATAATTCCAACATTATCTGACGAACTTCGCTCAAAATCGTTTTTTCGAATGCAATGGTTTATCATTGCATTTTGCATTCAAATTCTAATTAAAATTAAACACTATGATTTGCACATCTGTCCCTGCGGTAGGAGTAGGTATCAGCTCGTTTTTTTCTAAATTGAAATTAATAAAAATATATTTGAGAAACAAATTATACCAGAAAATCTTTCTGGTCTTTCCGTAATTTCATAGAAACAGACATTTCTCGTTCAATTATATATACTTTATTTTTTATTATAAATATTTTTATTCATTTTTTAATATAGTGGATTTGTTAAAACCAAAATTTCTTTAATACACAATACACATATACTTAAGCTATCAAAAAACAAATTTTATAAACACATACGTTTGAATTTACTTTGCCCAGGGCCCCGCAAAAGCTAGCGCCGTTACTATAATATAATACAATATTTTATTTAAAACAAATTCATGAAATGTTTAATATATTTAATATAAATTCATTTTTTAGGTACGGAATTAAATTTATTTATTAAAATTATAATATTGATAATAATTTATCAAATAATTTAAGTTTAAAACTAAATATAAACATATTTTAAATTTAATTTGGGTATAGAAAAACATATATTTGAATGCTTTATTTTATTAATATAATATTAATATATTATATTATGAAATTATTAAATATTAAATTTTAGAAATAATAAGATAGTACTGAACTATTATATAATAAATTATTATAATAAATTTAAATTTAATCTTCAATAATATTAATACCTATCACTATACCCATGACAAAACATTTTTTTACCTACTGCTTGATTAATATGTACCTATACCTACAATACCTACATAGTATACCAGCATGTGAGTTATCTATATTATATTATATATTATTATCGTCTACAAAGTGCAGAATGCAGATGTAAAATTGTTAAATAGGTACCTAACAAAATATCGAGTCGAGTTGATTCCCCTTTTTTTCCTCCTGTATATGAATTGACGACCCGGAGGGGAATGCGTTAGCATTATTACTTCCTCCGGGAAAGAGTTGATGTCCCTAGGCTTCTTTTCTTGAACGTCTGAATCTCCATATTTACTACAATACTAGGTCTCAGGGTTTTTTCTCCCCAGTTATAAATCTAACTTTTCCAGAAATGCCCATCTTTTAAGAATGATGCTAAATGTCAGTCTTCCTTTTAATTTTTTATGTACAATGGTCTTGAATTCTTGATAAACTTTTTCCTTTAACTATTTTGATATTTTTATTTTATATTTTATTATAATTTAAGGTTAGGTATCATTTGTATTTATTATTATTTTGTAAAATGCTGTTTTGCGTTAATTCCTATTTCCTATAGATAAAAAATAAATAAATATTGACAACGGTAACGATCTACATTTCATTGCCCACTTTACTAGATTTTAGAATGAACATTTTAACATTACCGAAAATAACGCGATTTGTTGTTATATTATAGATTCATAATAAATTAACAATTTGTATTTCATCTATACAAAAATTAAAAACGATGTTTACCTACTGTTTACACTTTAAACACGATTTTAGTCCTTGAAATTTGGACACATATATATTATAATTTATAATCTACAAGTCATTGTAAGTGTAATTGTATAAAATGCCTACATATTATTAAGTTGTTAAATAGTTTAGTTTTATTTATATAGGTAAGTACGTCGTCCAATGTCCAAGGACATCGGTATGAAAAACAATTCCTGATTCGCATTAAATATTATAATTTGGTTTATGTTAGAGAAATTGAATAGCTAATTCATTAGGTACCTACCTACAACAGAACTACTGTTTTATGCATTATGCGCATAAAATATTGTACGTATTCTGGTGTTTAAATATTATATTAATTTGTTATAGGTATTATAGTTTGGCTTTGGTTGACCGTTGACTGTTGTATCTTGAATGTATTTATCAAGTATCAAGATCAACTAGGTATCAAAACTCAATAAGTGGATCTCCTCGACATTTCGACATTTTTTATCGTCTCATATTATGACGTCTAGCTGTTAATTGTTATATAAAATTACAAATTAAAATAATTAAAACCGTCCAAATCTAAATACATGGTACCTAGTTAAGTTATAGTTAGGTATCCTTCAGTAACTAGGTTAAGTAATGATTGTTTATTTATTGATAATAAATTTATAATAAAAAAAATAAATATCAAATAAATTATTCACACCATTTACCAATTTAAAATCAATTATCCATTTTATACCAGGCCAATCTATTTTTAACCAAAATCAAAAAATTACCTATTGGCTATCATTCTTCCAATCGATGTTGAGTAGTTGTAGCGAAATCAATTTTGAAAACGAACTTGAATTCAATATGAAATTTACTTGAAATAGGTCAGAGGTCAGGCCAAGGCCAAGATAAATTAGAAAAAAAAATTGTAATAATTAAGTTGTTAAAAAAATTATATCTATTCAAATCTAATGCAAAAATGGGTATTTAAAAAATGCATATTTTTTAATTGCTCATTCGTTAAAATTTTGAAAATTGGTGTAAAATATGTGCTAATCAGTGGATCAAATACTTGTACTTCTGATATCGCGGAAAAAATACATTTCAAAATAAAATCATCATTCTGAAATATTTAACGGTACTGCAAAGCATGAATTATATTACAATATAAATGAATTATATTACATGAATTATATTACATAAATTTAAAATAGTCGTCTGACCGATTGTAATTTAACTTGATGCAGAATTTAAATCTATTTTCAAAAATCAAATCATAATATAGCTATTAATATCATTAGACATTATAGTCATTATTGCAATCACCAATAAGAGGATTAGCTATTCAGCTAAATTTTAATTTAGTGACTAATCTACGTACCTATGTAGTGTTTACTTTTATCATTTATGCCGAACGCCGAGCAATTAAATATTTTATATTAATTATTAATGTTAATAATTTATAATATTACATTTGTATATTGCTATTTAATATTTATCATATTAAAAACCACTGCTGAAAATATCTAATATTATAATATCAATAATTGTACTTAGATATTATAATATATAATAATTATACACATTGATATCTGTGTTCTGTGTAGGTATAATAGTAGGTAACAAATTTTAATATTTCAACAAAGATTACTACCTATTTAAAGTGAGGCGAAGAATATGCTTATGCTTACTAAACAAAAATATTTATCAAAATAATTTATAAAATGATTTTAGTATTAGAATATTAGCATTAATTATAAAAATATAAATAATAATCAATGGTATTAGTCACTAGTTCATTCACTGATATTTTGATGATTTTTAATTAAATAAGTATGGTTGAACTTTAAACCAAGAAATTATATATTAATTTTGTTGTCAGTCCTCAATCGTCAATTGTGCATTTTGTGAATATAATGAAATAATAAATAAATATTAAAGTTATAGAATTAGCATATACAGTTCTACACGATTGCTATATTTCCTAAAACAATAAACTTTTCGTCGACGAAAAATATTTTTATTAATTTAAAATAATTAAGTATAATTTATTAGTTAGGTATATAAATATATCTATATCTATATATGTCTATTATCTATATTAAATTAAAAATCATTTATATTATACTAAAATGAATGATTATATTTATATTATAATGCAGTACCTATATTGTATCTATATTAAATTATAAAATAAAAATCCTGAACAAATTATCCCAAATAAAAAATTAACTAGGTAATTTATAATACCTAGTGTAGGTATTAACTATAATAGTAAAGTACCTAACATTTTGTATTCCTATATATTTAAAATATCTATAGGTTAGAGGTAGCTTATAAATCATAAACATTAAGCAAAAGTGTAAAACATATTAAACTTGTTATTACTTTAATATAGGTATATCCGTATATCTATTATATTATATTAACATTACGTACATCGTACATAAATATATACCTATACATGGTTAGGTTAGGTTATGAATATATATATCGGTATTAGCTTTGATTAAAGAATATAGACTATAGAGATAAACTATTTTATAATCAATGGTATTAAGCGCCTAAACTAATTATAATATTAAATATTTAGATTACCTACGTATTTTTTTTATTTAAGTTGTTTAGTATTTACTATTTACCTTTACCGATTATGGTCAATTATTGTTGTTATTAATTATTATGTTAAGAAGTTAATAGGTTAACGTTTTAGTGGTTATCAAATATTTTAATATCGATTATTAATAAATAAAATGTAATTATGTGAATTATTGTACATGTACATTACCTAGTAAGTCTTATCTATGAATAAATAATAATAAGTAATAAAATAACTAATAATTAATATAAATTTATATACCTATCTACTACCAGCTAGGTACAAGGTACATATCGATAATCCTAATACAGTAACAAATATTTTTTTTTTTATAAATATCTCTTTATATAAAACAAAAACTATTTGTACGAAATTAACTGGGTGTCTGGGTACAACAAATCTAAATACCTATCTTTATCTACATAATATTACATAGTTTAGGTTATATTATATTATATTTTGTTTAAAACGTATTCAATAAGAAATTAATTACATGAAAAATAAAATTAAGAAGTATCAATTTTATCTGAAAAATATTTCATTCGAACCGTATTTTATACGAAAACCTAACCATTTGGCTATTTTACTATAGATCAAAACAAAAAACACGCAAGTGTGATATCAACTGTTCACTGTGTTCACTTGTTCAGTTGTTTTATTTTTATATGTTTTGTTAAAAATTGTTTTCATTCATTATTTTTGGATGAAATATTTTTCAAATAAAATTTTTTTTTTAATAATATACCTACTTAATATTATATACAGATGAAAATTTTCAATTAAATTATTTTTGGATATAATAAGTAGGTATACCTATTCTATTACCAATACCGGCAATACCTAATATTTGGTTGAAATATTTTTGTAATTAATATTTTTTATATAAAGTATATTTAGTCAAATATTTTTCGGACACAATTTTTGGATGAATTATTTTCAAATACTTTATAGTCTTATATTCATTATTCATATTAGGTATCTTATTATCATAAGAATTATATATAGGTATTTAGTTAATAGCATTAATGATTTTAATATATTATTAATTAATATTAAATTATTAACTAATTACTTATAGTTATAAATTTATAATGTTAATTGTTATTTGTTATAAATAAGTGGTATCTGCTACCTAATAAAGTATTGGTAGGTAGGTACGTAAACGGTACTACGTGATGTTTTATGACATACGAGTACCTACATTATAATATAATACATCTCACTAAATCTTTTTTTAAAAAAAAGTTTTCAGATTAGATATATATTTTAATATCAAAAATGTGTCATATTTATATTGCATAATTTTTTTTCATTGTAGACACACTGAAATTTAACAAAGTAATTTACAGAATGGCCAATGAATTATAAATAGATAATGGTCACAGTAGAAAGTAGATAATAAATTAAGAAAAAAATATTTTATATAAGTTTTATATTTCAAATTATCTAATAGTGATTTATGGTTATCTAATTACTTATAAATTCTTTTTCAATAACTTTTATATATTTTTTATTCGTATTACAATATTTATTTTTAGTCGTATTACAAAAAAATTTGTTCTATTTATTTCTTTAATTGCCCAAATTAAAAATATATATGAGTTTTTCAATAAAAAAAAAAAATATTTATAAATTATGTTGTTTGAAAAAACAGTTGAATAAATTGATTAATTAATGATAGGATAACCGTAATACGTAATTATTATATAAAACATCTAAAATCGCGATTACGTACCTATATGGCTATATAATATAGTAGTAATATAGCTGTTATACTTTTAATAAGGCTATATTAAGGGAAAATGAATTACTCCGCAAAGATGGGATTCTACCTACTGATATTTGATTATGATTTATGAATTTATGATCCGATCCGTATCACCAAAGTGGGTGAAAAAAGTATACCGGTAATCAATATTTTTCATAGCTACCGGTATTTCTTAAAAATTTCCAATTTTTATACCGGTATTTAATACTTTATGGACGATCCATAAAGTAATAATATGAATATCCAAGACGGATAATATCCAATTATCCATCCACCTTGGTATTGTAATTAAAATAATAATAATAATACAACGAATTAAGAATTTCATCTATATATAGCACGATATAAGATAAAAATTTAATTAAAATAAAGTTTAAGATGTAACCTAACCACGGTCTTAGATAGAGAAGTCTGGCAACTTGACATTAAAAGAGATGCTCTTATTGTGGGGACCACGATTTAAGATACATAGGTTGGGAATTAGAGTATGAAAATATGACCGGTAAATCTACTGTGTTGAAATCAGCTGTTAAACTAATGACTAGCGCGACCAGCGGAATTATTTGTAACTAGAAAAACATGATTAATAATTATTTAACTTTAAAAATTCCTGCGTTTTTTGCAAAAGGTATTAAAATAGTTACAAATAATTCCGCTGGTCGCGCTAGTCATTAGTTTAACAGCTAGTCATTAGATTTCAACAGTAGATTTACCGGTCATGTTTTCATACTCTAATTCCCAACCTATGTATCTTAAATCGTGGTCCCCACAATAAGAGCATCTCTATTAATGTCAAGTTGCCAGACTTCTCTATCTAAGACCGTGGTTATGTTACATCTTAAGCAGAAATTTTGTGCCAGGCAAATATAAATATAATCATCCCAAAATAATTTTAGTCCATATGCTTACGGTTAGGTATTATGAGACAATAGACAATATTTATTTTTTTTTTTAATTTATTTGAAATTGAAAATTTGTATAATTATCATTAATATTATTTATATACGAGTATAAATAAATAGTTAATACTCCCATATTAAAAAAACATTAATTTTGGTGTAACTTTTACCTCTGCTAATGTCTACTGGTATTTATATTAATTATATAGGTATTTTGTACTCTAATTAATAAATAAACTTAATAACTTCTCTTATATAGGTTTATTAGTAAAGTATTTTTTTTTTTTTTTTTTTTTTTTTTTTGTGTGTGGATTATTAGGTATCATTAATTATAATATCATTAAGAAGAAAATCACGTTTAAACAGTACTTTATCTGCTCCACCTTTTTATTATTTATTGTCCGAATTGATAGACATACTTGAGTTTTTATCAACTTAAAAAGGTATAGTGAATAATAATAACAATATTGATACATTTAGTTAAATATAATAACACTATTTGTAAAAAAATTGAATTAAAATTAACAGTTTGATAAGGTAAATTACTTAAACTACTAAAGGCCACACCATCGCCGTAATAATAGACATATACATATTATGTTATTTGTAATTATAATTACAAAGCAAATACTTTAAAAGCACTTAAAAAGACCGAAAAAATAAATATCTTTATTATTTTTTTTTTTTTTTTAGGCAAATTCAGAATTATTACTAGTTATTGATTTGCATTTATTTATGACGTTAAACAAATTTAGACGTGTAAATTGGTAACTGAGCAAGAGCGTAACTCAGAATAAGTTGATGGCACTGGTT
>JAIUCT010000007.1:17241468-17377834 GCA_021307375.1 Tetraneura akinire | reverse complement strand
TATTTTAGTCGACCATCCCGTCCACCTTTTCCTTGTCTAATTAAGCGGTTCAGCCGTTTGCATTAGTCTACCGGTGCCCTCTCTCATCTGGTCACTTTCTCACACTGCACCAATCCCACGTCATTGGCCACATGTATATTTTATTAAATACTATAAGAATAAAGGAAAACATAATAACTTAAAACATATGATGTCTTCATTTATGGCGATGGCTAACCCTCTGCCTACACAATATGACATGATACATCTTATATACATTTTATTATTTAATGCACAATAATATCATTGAATAATGTGTTATCTATAAAATAAAAAAAATAATACCAACATGAAATACTATTATTCTACGTCAACCATAATATTTTTATTTATTAGGTATATTAAAAATACGTATTGCGTTTGTGTTTCATATTCCTGGAGAACTATACTATAATTTACATTATTTATATATCTTTTTTGTTGTGAATTTTTATTTTGATTATCTATATATTGTTTCATAAATAAGTTCTGAATCTGATGATTTTACTAAAAAACTTATATTTAAAGGTGATGCACAAAAAGTACAAAAATTATCATATGCAGAAAAAGTAACAGATATCATTAAAGTCATCAAGTAGGTTCATAATATTTCATATTTTTTTTTCATAAATAATATATGGCGCGTATGTATTTTTTAGGTGAACTTTTATATATAATAGGTAATAATCCAAATATGCGTGTAGTTTAATATCAAAGTTTCAATAATTTTATTTAATATATCATATAATATATCACACTACCAGTAGTCACAACAGGAAAAATAACAATTTTGTGTTTTGTTAGATAGAAACTTGTAATTTATCCCCTTATTTTTTAATAGTTTTTTTAATATCTTTCTCTTAATTATAAGAAATGTATAATGTACACAGTTCACACTACGATATGCGTATAATGTATTTATTAAATTATAAATAATTAAAGTAATAATTATTAGAAATGATATATAAATTATAATTCTGTTTTGGAAATATATACTCCTATGTGTATTATAACTAAGGCTGGGATTTCGATGCACTTTGCATTGTTTTCCAAAGTTTTCTGCGTGATGCTCGTTTTGTCATAAATTCGATTCATATACATATGAATGAGAATAAGAAAGTTTATTTTGCCTTTTTTGATAAATTTTCGGTTTTGGGTCATTTTTTAAAGCATTTTTGAGTTTTTAGGAGCATATTTAGTTTTTATATAATATTTTAATTTTAATTTAATTTTATCATGATTTTTAAATAAATATTGAATTTAGCAAATTTTGAATTACATATAATCGTATAATACGGGTATAATTTAATTTTAATTTTAATTCCCAGCCTCAATTATAACATAATGTTACCTACACAGGTATGTTGTGTATGTATAGAAAAATGTCTAAATTACGATAATAGAATACTAATAATAATATTAGGTAGAGGAATGTGGGGCAAAGTGAAAAATGTGTTTTAATGTTATGTCCCATTTAAAATGTTATCTTTTGAGTTAATATCAGTTATATGATTTTACTTCTAAAATTGTAAATATTTGTGTTATCAAAATTTCAAATAATTATTTTTTTTGCTAAATTGTATCTAGTCAAAAGACTGATAAGTGACTGATTAGTTTTATTTTTTTTATTTTTGTTAAATTTTATTTTTATTTTGAATAAAAAAATTGTTTGAATGTAATATAATATAATGTTTATCATAAGGTGTCCGCTTTGCCACACATTCTCCTACACATTATTACGTGGTATATTTTTTGAAGATGAATAAAATTATACAGGCGCGCGCCTTAGGCACAATGCCTAAGGACACCAATATAATATAATCAAAGGACCAGTACACACTGGACATTTTAAAGAACCAATAAGAGTTAACTCTTGGTTTTTTAAAACGCCCAGTATGTACCGGTCCTTTGATTCTATTATATTGGTGTCCACCTATAATTTGGGGGGGGATAAAACTTCATAATATGACAGTACAATGGTTCGAGGTCATACCATACGGTTGTTTTGCACGTGTATGATATGACCTCATACATGCAAATATATACCATATAAGTAATTACTTCCCTAACTGCAAACACCGATTTTGTCATATCCCGTGCGTTACTATAGCATAACGCAAGAGATCAAAGTCATATCGAACTCATGTGTTGATTATGACATAACGCATGAGCCAATCATAACACACTCATGTGTTGTTATGACCTCAACAATGCGTTGTACATATATGCAGTAAGAATCATCATATCCTAGCGTAATCATAAGTATACAACCCCCCCCCCAAACATCCCCAAAAACACCACCACCACCCGTATACCTTACCACCACCCCTACACAATACCTCCCACACCCACAGAATTTACCCCCCACCCTACCTTACCACCACACAACCACCCTCACACTTTAATCACACCCTAACCTAACACCCCCACAACCACACCTTACTCCACATACTAACACCATCCCACCTCTCCATTACACCTTACCTTCACACCTACACCTTACTATCACTCTACAATCACACACTTAATCCCATACCCTATTCCAACACCCCCATATCCACATCCCCACACCCTATATAGTTTGTCCATGATATTAAGAGTAGTATAAAAAATTGGTTACAATTATCTTTTAACAATACGTTATATGCTCAACATTAGTATAAAACTATAAATGAATCATTTCATCAATTAATATAATGTTATGATGTGAAAATCAAAAATGTTTAAGATTATTCATGAAATTCTTATATAAATTGTTGGTATTGTAAATAAGATAAAATTAAGTAAATTTTTTATTTATATAAAATTCCGAAAATATAATTGAAAAACAAAATCCTATTATAATTATTAAAGAAATATATATCAAGATCAGTAATTAATTTCTAACATTCACAAAACATTTATTTTGACGATTCGTAATAATTATGATTACCTATATCAAAAATAATACTTTTATCCCGGTTGATCAACATAACTGCTACGTTAACAACGATACAAATATAAAAATAATATAATAAAATAAGGTACCTGGTAAATAGGTACCATGTTAGACAAACTGATACAGCCCTCCTGGAGTCCTCGCTGTTGCACTTTGAACATTATACATTGCTGGATCCTGGATGCTGGAACCTGGATAGTGGACACTAGCCACGATACAAATCTAATATATAGACTTACCTGTACCTATATAAATAAATTTGGTACCTAAGGTATATTTTATAAAGTTTTATTTTTCAATATTTAAAAGTATTGGTTGCAAGAAAGATATAAACAACAGAATTTAATATTTAATTATTATTTTCACAAAAATTATATTACTTTGAGTTCTTTAATAAAAAAAATTTATTAGATACTTAACTAAATATTTAATGTAATGTGTAAATTATACATATTTTTAAAATAGAATTTATAAAACATTAAATTGTATACCTATTACGTAGGGTATTGTATTAGATTTAATAATATCCTTAGGTACCAAGTTAGTAATATTTTTTATGTAATCTTAATTTGATATTAAATTTAAATAATAACGTATAGGTATCAAAACTCTGAATTATGGTTATTTTAGGGTGACCATATTATGAAAATAAAAAAACAGGACAGTTGTTGCTTTCCCCTTCCCCCCACGAAATAAACCCTCATCCATATACATTCACTATTCACACATATGCACACAAATTTCGAGAGTAAAAGTCCAAATCTCTGTCATAATATCATAAGCAATTATCTTGTTATTACTTTACCCTTTTTAGTAAAATAACCTAAATAATAAAATGTTTTCTCTTAATTATTCATCAAACGACACACAATGTTGTATTTCATCTGCGTTTTATATTTGATTCATATATAGATACTTTATTTGCAAACATTAATACGATTATATTATATAATAAATAGGTAATATTGAAATAACGAGATTAAAACGGGACAATATTCTAAAAACGGAATAAAAAGCGTCCCATTCGAAGTTTGTCGGAACCACGAGACGTGATGATCAAAAAAGGAATAATCCAGATTTAAACTGGACGTCTGGTCACCCTAGGTTATTTTGTAGATTATTACGTAGGTACTAATAAGTAATAATAAATATAATATATTCATATAATAATCTTGAAACGATATTGGTATAGTGTAAAATTATAAATAATAGGTAAGTGAAATTAAAAACTAACTTCAATAATCAAAACCACAGTTTAACAATTTTTCTAAATGCCAACAGTATGTCAATAACTGTATAATATATAATATATGTCATCCTATGAAATTTAATAGAAAAACAAAGCAATAAATTAAAGAAAAAGATGATAATTGCATAGTAATTATAATTATTTAATTCCACTTAAAGTTCAATATAAACAATTGTACCCGTGTAAAAGTATTAATTACCATATTATATATTTCCATAGTTTTTTAATTCATTATATTATGAATTTATGAATTCAAAATTACCATACAAACACAATATTACTGCACAATATAAAAATTAATATTAATTGATTAAAATTTAAAATATAAAATAATAAAAAAAATAAAAAATACATAATAAATAAATTTATAGTTTGAATATTATTTTAAATTTTAAATAAGAACATATTAAATACATATTAATTGAATCATACTGCAGGCATTAAAATGACATTATTTAATAATAATAAAATAAAATAGCACAATACAACACAACACAAATTTTTATCTTTTATTTCAAATATATATGCTTAAAAATATTATTTATTGTAGGGTTTACTATATTTTTATAATATTTGACTAACCTTATTATAATGTCCAGCACAGAATTTGCATTTTCTTATCAATTGACGAGTATTACGTGGTTCTACTTTGGCTCATTTTTAACTATTCACTTGATTGTATACTTGTAACTACGTAATAAGAAATAACACGTTAAAAATGTATAACAATAAAACGTTTATAAAGATAAGAAATTAAATAAAAAGGTTATACGTTTTTTAAAATATAATAACTATATGATGTTTCATCTCAATAAAATATTGATTTATAATGTAGACTAATGGCTAATTAGTAATTAGTTTCGTAATATAGAATTATTGTATTATTGAAATAAATATTCAGAAATAATTAGAAAATATATAAATACTTATTGTAGATTATTAATTTTACTAATATATCAACTTTAAAAAATTATATAATAAATATCGAGAATGGAGATTTTTTATATCGATTATCGAGAACGTTAACCAATATACCATGGTTTCATAATATAACAACCAGTATTTACTATTTAAAATTATATTAGAAACTAATATTAAAATAAAATAAAATAAAAACCTACCTAGTTCTATAACAGGATTATTGAAAATTATTTATAATTTTAAATATGTGTAAATTACGAATTTTATTCATATTGTTTTTAAAATTATTTTATTGATCAATTATAATAAAATATATTTTAATACACAACGAAATTATATTATCTTTTATACTAATTATTTAAAATATTATTTACTATTTTTTCATAATATTTCGCTTACCTTCATTGTGATATCCAGCACGGAAAATCCATTTCCTTTGCAGTCGACGGTTATTGAATTCACCAGTATTGTAATACGACTTTCTTTTACTTTGGCTCATTTTCGATTAGGGTATTCATTTAATTAACTACCTTGTATAACGACGTAAAAATAAATAAAATGTTAAAATATTATAACAATAAAACGTGTGAATAAACACATATGATATAAAAACAAAAATAATAAAATAAAAACGTTTGAATTTTGTAAAAATATTACAATAGCTATATAATGGTCCATCGCCATAGACTATAGATATAATATATAAACGTATAATGTATAGTTTCATAACAGCTGTTTGGTTTTAGGACATAGATTTATTGCACCGTTGAAATAAATACAGCTATAAAGAAAAATTGATACTGTATATTTTTGTAACTTTTTGGAAATAAGTTTAATCGATAAGTGAAGATACTTCACTATAATTTTTAGAATTCCTATACTACAAAATTAACATTTTTATTAAACATAATGTTAAAAATTTTAAGAATAATCTTAAATATCTAGATAAAATTAAAAATGTTAAAAAATTACAAGAGTTCTATATTTTCACGAAAAGTTCATGTAACAATTAGATACCAATAAGGCAATAACTACTCTTTAAAATTTTCACGTCTCTACTTTCAATATTGCCCGATCATTAAATTATCGTAAAATATAGAAATTATGTTATAATAAATTCAGAAATTTTATAAACTCTAAACCAAGGGATCCCAACCTTTTTGGTACTACGGACCACTAAGATAACTTCCGATACGTCACGGGCCACCTAAATTTTATACCTTATTATTCTTATGCCTCAAAGGAAAATTAAATTATTAAAATATTTTTACATTTTTTAAGTGTGATTCGCGGACCATCTCACAACAGCTCGCGGACCACCCATAGGTTGGGTTATGCTCTAAACGAACATAATATTAATTGCATAATATAATAATTATAAATTAATATTACCCATGTAAAATTTAAAATTTTATTAAAAACTACAAAAATTAAATAATTAAATTTACAGATTGAATATTATATTTAGTTTTATATTTCATTCATATTTTCTTTAAAATTATTATATTTAACAAATGTAATAAATATAGTAATACACAGGGAAATTATTATATTTTATTTAAAATATTATTACCTAATACTATCTTTGTATAATTTCTTCACTTACCTTTATTATAATGTCCAGCACGGAATTTGCATTTCCTTAGCAGTTGACGATTGTTCAATTTGTCAAAATTGAGTACTTTCATACGTGATTGAATTATATTTTGACTCGTTTTCGACTATTCATTTATTTATAAACTTGCAACTACGTTAAAATAAATAAAATGTTAAAAAAAAAAGTATAACAAAAAAATGTTTACACGAATATATATAAAAATAATAGTAAAATAAAATATAAGCGTCGCAAATTTTTAAGAAATATTATAAAAATTATATGATGTCCATCGCCATAGAGTATAAATGTATAATAGATGTAGAATACTATAATGTAGCTAAACGATTGATGTGTTTGATGTCATGGAATAATAATAATTATTGTTTTTTTGAAATAAATAATAATAATAATCCATAGAACATACATTATTAATTTTAAATATCGATTAAAAAAATTGAGACTGGAAATTTTCGTAACTTTATTTAATTTACGTTAATAAGCAATATGTTATTATGCTTCAATAAAATTTTCAGACATTAAAACCCAAAATTGCCAATTTTATTAAACATATGGTAAAAATATTGAGAAATTAAAAGAAGCCATACAAAATATAGGTTTTCGATTACATTTTACATTGTAAAATATATTGTATATTAAGTATATTTACATATTACTTAACATCATATCAAAATATTAGAAAAATCCCTAGTCTCAATTTTTTTTATAGCTGTTTTAGTTGATATTTTTAGTTTAAACGAAAACCTTAGAATCCTTACGAGTATTATTCTTATTATTTCTCAATACTTTTACCATAAAAATTAATAGAAAAGCCAAAAAATTTGGGAAATGTTTGAAGTAAAATTGTTCTATCAATTTTTCTAAATAACTGTGAAATGCGTTATCCAATGCAATATAATAGAAAAATAAAACAATAAATTAAGGGTAAAGATAATAATTGTATAATACATAACTGTAATGATTGAACACACTTTAAGTGCATTATAAACAATTTTACTTGTCTAAAAGCATTAATAAGTCTACCATATCATATGTAGTCCATACATTTAAAATGATTATATTACGTATAATGAATTCAGAAAGTCTAAACGAACACATTATTTTATTACATAATGTAAGAATTAAAAATTAATATTACCTAAGCACCTAATTTAAAATTATAAACTACAAAAATTAAATAAATCAATTTACAAATTGAATATTATATTTAGTTTTATATTTGTACATATTATTTTATTCGCATTTTCTTTCAAATTATTATATTTAACAATTATATAAATATAATAAATATATACCTACCTACTAGTGTACAGCGAAATTATTATCTTTTATTTAAAATATATCCGTCTTATTAAAAATATTATTATTATTACTGTCTTTGTATAATTTCTTCCCTTACCTTTATTGGGATGTCCATCACGGAATTTTCATTTCCTCAGCAGTTGACGATTGTTCAATTGACGAGTATTGTAATAAATTAATTACATTTTCTATATTTATAAACTTGCAACTACGTTAAAATTAAACAAAAATGTAAAAAATGTATAACAATAAAATGTTTACACGAGTATACTTGTATACTCGCATATATAAAAAAAAATATTGAAATAAAATATAAGCCTTGAAAATTTTTAAAAAATATTATAACAATTTTATAATAATCCATACATAGAGTATAGGCATTAGGGGGAATATACATTATCAATTTTAAATAGCGATAAAAAAAATTTAGACTGGGAGATTTTTGTAACTTTGTTAAATTACGTTAATGAGCAATATGATATTATGCTTCAATAAAATTGCAGACCTTAAAAACCAAAATTGCCAATTTCATTAAACATATGGTAAAAATATTGAGAAATTAAAAGAACAAGAAGCCATACAAAATATAGGTTTTCGATTACATTTTACATTGTAAAATATATTGTATATTAAGTATATTTACATATTACTTAACGTCATATCAAAATATTGGAAAAATCCCTAGTCTCAATTTTTTTTTATAGCTGTTTAAAGTTGATATTTTTAGTTTACGAAAACTTACGAATATTCTTCTTATTATATCTCAATACTTTTACAATAAAAATTAATAGAAAAGCCAAAAAATTTGGAAAATTTTTGAAAATTTTATTGAAGCATCAGTATGCTATACATATATCTTAACGAATTTCCAAAATCTAACTAAACTTCGCTCAGAATCGTTTTTCGAATACAATGGTTTATCCATTGCATTCAAATTCTAATTAAAATTAAACATTATGATTTACACACCTATATCCCTGCGGCAGGAGTATCCCTTCCCTTGCTTTTTAATTCTTTGGTCGAAGTCTTTAACTTCAACGGTTCTTTGGTTAAATCGACTTTGAAATGTTGAAATTAGTTTTCGGCTAAAATTCGCTGGTCCTCTCGGCATACGATACTCTACCCCGGTATTTCGAATTATCGCGGTGTTCGATTCCAACTAATTCTAATCCGAATAACTCGATAACCGTTATACTTAGAGACTTTTACCGAAGGATTAAAAATGATTTTTTCGATAAGGACAAGAGTTCTTCAAAGTTTCAAAAAGATCGGACCGTTATTAAAAAAGTTTTTTTTTTTAAAATCATGTAATAGGAATATTTGCTTAACCTAACCAATTAGTATGGTCTGGTGAAAGCACAAATGACACTTCAATGTATTAATGTACAGGTATATTATTACCTACTAAACATTCTTATTAGAAAATTTAATATGATTAATTTTTGACATAGAATTGTTTGTGGACGATGATTTGTTTGATATATTTTAGAATACTTTACTTCACATAATTCGTTCAATATTTTCTAGAATATGTTTCTTCACGAACTGGTTAACTATATAGTAAAATAAATTTCATAATATAAAAATGTACTGTCCATTTCATGAATTATTTTATTATTTTACGAAGTGGAAAAAAGACGGTTTCATTTCATGAAGTGGTCAACTTTTCGTGAAATGAACGATTTCACAAAGTGGCTACAACTTATATATATTGTTTGTTTTTATAATAGATGTCTTTAATTATTCTTTTAAACTTCTTAAATCTTATAAAATATAAAAAAGTAGAACATTTATTGGTGGTGGTGAGAAGTTACAATGGAACTGTAATGTATAAAATTATTAAGTGCCTTTAAATAGGTGGACATCCCTCTACTTATTTTACCCCACTTCGACCACTGCAAGTAACCTAAGCAAGACATGCTAGTACTTAATGTGTGTATTAGTGTCTTAATTAATTTAACATTATTTGAAGTTTTATTAGATTAGTATATAACAATAAATTTGAATAAAAAACTAATAATAAGAATAATTAGGTAAATAACACATAGAAGAAGTGATATTTTAATATAATATATTTTATTTTTAAATATAAATCTCAACTTTTACAATAAAAAAATTAAATCAGAATTATCATATGGTTAAGAAATTGGAATTATTGTGTTTGACATATGTAACAAATTCAATAAATGCTAAATAGACATTATTTTATTATGAAAACAAAGGTATAAAATTATAATCTGTTGTATATATATATATATATGGTGATTAGTTTTCTACCGGATAGTGCCATTAGAAAATTCTTCACTGGTCCTGTAAAATAAAATAAAATACATTAACATGATGTTAGTAATATTTAAAGATCAAAACATACTAATGGATGGGGTCCAACTTGTGCTCAATTATAATTGTCTAACGTATGATCTATTCTCCTCAGAGACATTGAGGCTTCCTCTATCTTCTCTTAAGAGTTCAATTTAATCTCTCATTCTTCTGATGGCTTCTGTATATTGAACCTTTGACACAAGACTTCTCAACTAGAATAACATAATTATTCATTAAATACTAATCATGTGTGTATAATTATTTATTTATTTGGAGATTTCTTTGAATTTGGTCCATTTCAATGTATATTTGTTTCAGAATTAACAATAGTTTTTTTGAATATTGTTGATATAATTATTGTTGATAAGAGTTATACTGATATGATGGTACCAAATATATTTTCTTCTAATGAACATTTCTTCCAAGGAAAATTTGTTCCAAGATTTTTTATTCCAATGGACTTTTCGTCCAAATATTTTTTCTTCTAATAATATTTGTCCCAAATTCGGAACATATGCATTTTGGAACAAAAGTTTTGTGAGACAACAGACAAATATTTCAGGCTCACGGCGCGTCTATGGCGGCAACACGCCTAACATCAGCGCTCATCGTGGCAACAGACATGCGCGAACCAGACGAGTTTTCGTCGGTCGAGTGGGCATGGTTATTCTGAATGGAGTATAATATATTAATATTTAACAAAATTAATAATTATAGAACGAGATAAGTTGATGATAGAGTTCGCGTGAGTCGTGTTCTTAATTTCTTATCGAAAATGATAATATGTGACTTGTTTTGCCTTTTTGGCCCTTCATATTCGTAGTTCGTGTACAATGTACTTCATGTCTTATTGTCTTAGACTATAGTCGCGGCAACGAAAAATGAGCGCTGCCCGTCATGTGCCAAGCGGCAATTTTTCGGCAGTGGTTATCAGGACGTGAATATAATACAAAAATTACAAAATACAATACGTGTAGCGTACGCAGGATGATAGCTGCACTATATTGAGAATCAATGGCTGTATGGGTGGGTATAAACAACGGGTCGCGGGGGCCAGCGCTCATTTTTCGTTGCCGCGACTATAATAAATTTGTATGTATTACTGTATTCTGTATTTAATATTAGCCATTAGGACATTAGGTAATAGTGTAATACCTACTGACTATTAAAATTTATCGTAGAGTAGTCTGTTTCATAGTAAAATAAAATTATTATTTTCATTATTTTGTTTTAGGTAGGTATCATAATAAATTATTAAAGATAAACTTCACTATTATTATTAGATGAAGAATTTAATTTCTTAGTACGTTTTTCTATTAATACGACGCGCACATTGAGTTTTTGGAATACGATTAATGTATTTAATACAAATGCCCGAATGAAGAAATTACATAAAAAGATACTAAATGTTGTGGTTAAAGGTAAATTCACAGAATATTACTATATTACTTAAGAATACTCATTAAAAATGTACATAAAATATTGTTCTTAACTAAACAATTTAAAAACACTAACTAGTTAACTACTCGTTGAGTGAATGAATAATGTAAAGTTTGTTACATATTTTTGACACTAAAATTATGAACAAATTTTATAATTTCATTATTATAAACATCATGTGAATTGTATATGAAATACTATTATTTTGTACAATGTATAATTAGTAATGAAGTTGAAAAATAAATTTGTATCTTAGCCCCTTGAAGTCAATTGAATTCAATTAGGGTTTATTGATTTCTAAGGTTTCAATACAGGTCTAGAAATATCTACATCAAACGACTACAATTTTCTAAAGTGAGCATACGGATATTTTCCTAACTTAAATTAATGTAACGTAAGTCTAGCAATTTGATTGATATAATTCAAGTAATTTGATAATTATTAATATCAATTTTTCTTTAAAATTGAGAGTTTTAGTAGGTGATAAAACCATATAAATAATGGAATAAATTGTACAGCATAATAAGTGTGGCATTGTTTTATTGTGCGATTTACCTGTTCTAATTTATGGTTTAACGTATAATATACGAAAAATGTGTGTATTTGTCTAATGAAATAAAATTATAAATCACCTTATATGTTGATTAAAACTTTTATGGATTAGAATAATATTGTTGCAGTTTACGAAATTATCTATGTTTTTGTTTTGGTTCTGAATAAGTGTAATTATGACAGCGAGACACACTATACATTACACACTCTGAAGATGGAACCTGCAATGGTTCTGAAACATCAGAACCAAAACCAAAACATGGATAATTCCATAAACTGCAACAATATCACCTTATATGATTGTGTGCAATTAGGGTGTTATTTATTCATTAAATATTTGAATATAATATGATATTTATTTGTTTATACTTCATGATTTTTGTCATAAATTATTGCAGATGTGCTTGGAATAGCACAATGGCGTTGGGTAGCCAATGACGATACGTGTGGTATTTGTCGAGTAGCATTTGAAGCTTGCTGCCCTGACTGCAAGTTTGCAGGTGACGATTGTCCTTTGGGTAAAATAAATAACATTAAATAAAAATTATATCATACAAATACAAAATGTATATTATTAAATTATTTTGTTTTAGTGTGGGGTCAGTGTTCACATTGCTTCCACATTCATTGCATAATGAAATGGCTCAACGCCCAGTCCGTACATCATCAGTGTCCGATGTGTCGCCAGGAGTGGAAATTTCGAGAGTAGATCCTGATTTGTTATCACCTATATCTTTGTCTTATGATTCTGAATTGCCACCTCTTCCTGAAAGCCTGAGTCGTTTAAGTCTATATGATATACCAACACGTACTAAACCAGAACCAGCTCAACGTCATTCACCTAAACCAGTAGAAGTTATTGAATCTCCTAAAAAAACACGTCAATCACCAATTTCTTCAGAACATTTAGATAAACGTCCAATTGAAAAACCACCAGTCCCACCTAGGAAACCATCATCTGTTGACCTTAAACTTGCACATCTTCGAAATGAAATGGTATAGAAATACTACTAAATTTAATAGTATGATGTATTATAATAGTGATCTGTTATTATTTTTATTTAATTAGGTATGTCTACGTCAAGTGGATTTACAGCTCTTATCTCAGTTACGGCAGCTGAATGATTCTATAAGTTCATATAGACAAGAATTAATCATGAATATGGACTCATATTCATCATCAGATACTGATGGTTCAGATACTACATCAGTGTATTCAAACATAACTCCAAGTAGTATTGATTTGTCTCGTTCTTCAACACACTCTACTCCAAAACGTCTGCCAACATCTACAGATTTATAATTTATTCGGTATTGGTTGTTAAACTTACAGTCTGCTTTTTATATTTTGCAATTTAGATTACTTGTCTATATTTTATATTGTAATTTAATTAAATATTTGTAATTTACAAGGATCAAGACAATAAAATATATTTACATTTCATTACTTATAAAAATGTTACTAGATTAAAATTAGCCAATCACTTTAAAATGTAATTTTATTATAAAGTTAAATTGTTTAGTGGGTTTATCTAGTATTTTTTAAGTTTTTATATAAGTGATGATTTATCCACATACCACAGCAATAGTTAATGAGAAAGTTGATTCTAAATGTTAGTATGTTTTATTATATCATTTAATTTAGTTAATAAATGATATTTATAAATTAAATAAAAAATTTCTTCAATAAATAATTTAATATATTTTTGTGTCTTTCAATGTTTATGACACTATAAAAATTATAACAAATTATAATTTTATTATTACTAATAGTAATTATATTTTGTATATATATAATTTTGATTTTTATGACTAGAAATGTATGTGCAAAAAATACATATCTAATCACCCAATCACTTTATCATAGGCGCAACTAGGGGGGCGCAAGAGGGTCTTTAGCACCCCTTGTTTTCTTTAGGTCTTATTATAATAATTACAGTAAAATACTGTCAATTTTAAGTTTTAAAGTTTTATTTAGAACTATTTTGTTCAAATGTCTTATAATATTGTAATCTATGAATATAATAAATTGATAATACTGCATGAAACTTAGAAAAAATATAAATTGTAAATGTCTACTTATTAGGATAATAAAATATGTTTAATTAGAATTGTAATAGTGATTCATAAAGAGATAAATAATTGGGAAATAGCACTTGATGGTGTGGGGGCACGGTTTATTTTTTGTTAGGTACATAATTTTAGCACCCCCAATATTTAGGCTCTAGTTGCGCCTATGCACTTTATTCAGATTCATGGCTCTGTATTTAACTCATGTTATTTATAAGACTATAATTAACTACAAAATATTTTTGTTAGCTATAAAAGCACAAAATTTTTTTGCTTTAAAATTTGACTAACAATTTATTCTTGCTGTCAATTAATAAATTATTAGATGGTTAAAATTTGAGTTTTTCTTCATTAAAAAAAAATAATAAATTTCCTTAAAATGACCATCAAAAAATAATATATATTCAAAATTGTAAAACAATTTTTAGTAGGTATATAAATTAACAACTATAATATTAAAAAAAAAGAGCTGATACTCCTGCCACATGGGATACAGGTGTGCAAATCATAGCGTTTAATTTTAATTAGAATTTGAATGCAATGATAAACCATTGCATTCGAAAAACGATTCTGAGCGAAGTTTAGTTAGATTATAACGTAGGTATTTTTTAAAATAATGACATTTTTTATTAAATATTTAAAACGCAAAATTTTATCATACATATATAGTACATAAATGAACACTATATAATTTTTATATAATTAAATTTTAAAAATTTTTAATAAATATTTATCAATTTTATTTAACATTATTGTAAAATATTGTAATATAATAAGAAAAATCCATATAAATAATTTAAATATTGATTTTACTGAAATTTCAAGTTAAAACGGCTATAAAAAAAAATTGAGAATAGAGATTTTTCTAATATTTTGATATGGTGTTAAGTAATATGTATATTATATATATACTTGAGTAAAATTTTCATACCTTAATATCATAAATTGCCAATTTTATCAAACATATACATAAAAATGAGAAATTTACAAAATATTCAACGTCCTATATTTTGTAGAAAAATTAATGTAACGGTTCCAAAATTTTACATTTATATATTTGCTGAATATATGTGAAATTCAAAAAAAATTTTCAAGTCTAACTTAAAAATTACTCGAGTTATCGTGAAATATAGAAATTGAATTCGTCAAAATTTCATTTTTCGTGAATACCAGTTGTCATAATTCTTATATTACTTTATACTTCTATTATAGTTCTATACAAGTTAAAAAAAAACATAAATTTCATACAATCTGTATAATTAAAATACTTCTCGCGACCATCCAAAAATTGACTCGCGACCCACAGTTTGAGAAACACTGCTATACCATCTTTGACGACGAATCTACTCACACTAATGATCATTTACGTTTCACACAAACACACTGCATAACGAGAAAAAATTATAATATTGCCTATACCTATACATTACTCCTAAATAAATAGCCGCTTTCAATACCCTAATATATGAAAACTAAAAATTAATAATTTACATTAATAAAACATATTCATTTTTTATTTTAAGAAAGTTAATTGAAACAAATAAAATATAAAAACAAATACAATATTAACCAAAACCTTAATTTTATTCAGGCCAATAATTATGATATTTATTATTTACAAAAAATACCTACAAACAATAATTTATAATAATTACTGTTGCGAGTTATAAGTTAAAACATATAGTAATAATAAAGTAAAATTAAGTGCTTAAAATAAATGTTATTATAACCTGTCTTACATAATATGTATATTATACATCAAATATAATAATATACTTGTACTCAATCACATATATTCCATTGCAAACATAAAGGAATATAATGATTTTTTAATAAAAAAACAAATTTTATAACACGTGACGACTAGTTAATTGTGATTAACAATTAAAAGTGTATCTCTATAAAAAAAAAAAAGAAAAGAAAAAATAATACACCGATTTCAATAATTATAAAAATGGCCAAACTTAATTAGTCATAATCTTTTAGTGTTATAAAATTAATGTTACAATGAATCCTAATTAAACAAAAATTTTTATTTAATAAATTTCTTATATATGATTAAGTTTTATAAGTTTAATTTGTTATATTGGCAAAATAATATAAATTATAATATTAATTTAACAGTTTAAAATTATAAATACAGAAATACATTTTTAATAACTTCAAATTTATGGTTAAAATTGAAATTACTAAAGTTCCAGTTATTTCTATTAATTTGTAATTGCAACTTAAATCTTGGATTATTTACGCTGTACATTTTCTTGATTTATAATTTTATATATTAATTAAATAAAATGTATGTTTGAATTATACAATATTATAACTAAATTTTATTTAATCATTAATTTTATTGGCTATATAAATAATTATAAAATGAGTACTCGTGTCAATTAAAATCAAAACATTATTTTTTTTAAAAAAAATAAGACAAAAAAATTAATTTGTATTTATCTATTTATTTAACAAGGAAATAAAACTTTTAAAAAAGAAAAAACTAAAAAATCCTTCAATATAATCACAGTATACTTAAAAATTAAGTTATATTCATCACTGTTTGCATTATTATGAACACATAAAAGTAATCCATTATATTGTAATTTTTTAAAACATAAGATAAAACCTAATGTTTTGAAAAATATATATATATATTTTTTTTAAGTAAAAAATATAAAGTTAAATGATTTTTTAATACAAATTTTGTACTTTAGACCACAGTGAAAATACTAAAAATACTAATTCTTGAATATAAAAATTCACTTTGCTTTATATCGAAGAACCAGAACCAGAACCAAAACAAAATAAAATGTATATAATGTATAAGAATCCAAGCAATAATTTTTATATATTTGGTATGTATTTAAAGGGATTATTTTATGTTCTAGGTCTAATAAAAAATGTGTTAGACAAATCCCACCAACATGCACTTTATTCCAAATATGAAATAATTATTCATTCATCATAATTATTGATTGTGTGGCACTACAGGAGCCATTCGACTAATGGTAGCAATGCCAGATAAAATGGCTGAACGTAAAAATGATGGTGTGCCTGATTTGTTTGCAAAATTTTCGGCAGCTACACGTAAGTCAGAGAACATTAATCTTGTGTGTGGATTACGTTGTGATGCATATCGTAATGTAAGAAAATGATAGTAGAAAACAATAGTCAATAATCCCGAGCGACCAAAAAATGACATAAACAGTGTAAGTGGCATAACTAAGATCTCGGAGAAGGCTATGAGTCGCAAAATACTACGTGATTGGAACTCAACTAAAGATATCAATAATCGAGCACCCCACCAAGCATTTTGACCAAGAAGCTGAAAAATAAAAAATGTTTCATACATTCAATAAATAATTTTCTTTAATAAATTTCAATATACTTATACTTACATCAAGTAATGTCAATGAATAACTTGCAAAGTGTATCAACGAAAACAAAAATACTGGTAGAACCACAACTGTAATAATCCTTCGTTAAGAAAAATATTTAATTATAATGGATTTCACTCCATAGGTTATAATTAAATCAATTTTTAATATTAGAGTCTATGCCAAATTAATTAGCAGTTAGTGGCTCCGCCTTCAATGCCAATACACAATCAAATCATAGTTTTTTAGACAACATTTACACACAAAAGCAGCAAACACATTATATGCAGCTGTTTTAAATTAGTGTGCCAAATAAATTGTTGGTACCTGATGTTTAACGCCTCGTGATGGGCAGAGTCACCAACAGCCAGTTTGTTTGGTATAGACTCTATTAATAATATTAATATTTAAAGGATACGAATATTAGGCGATACATATAAAAATATCACCGAATATAATAGATAGTGACAACTGTCTTCTTTAAATAATTGTGTCAGGAACTGTAATGAAATCTGTATGGGGGGTAAACGTTGGTGAAGACGCAATGCACTTGTAGCTGCATTTGCTAATAAAATTCTATAATATGCACTCGCTGGATTCCTGAAACGATAAATTGTCATTTATAAAATTTAAGTCGATAATTTTAAACAATTTTCTAATATGTTTTTACTATATATAAATACCTACTATTTATAAATACAATCTAAGTACAATTGTTAACATTTTCTTTTTTATATATAATTTAAGGATTGTTTCAAAGTTAATTTCCTTATTTTACAACAAATGTTGAAGATGTTGTCTTAATATATTAGGTATTCTATATGGAAACTATGTAATTTTATTATAAAATATATATTAATTAAATAACAAAATTAATATACATATTAATAAAAATAATTTTTTTATGTTAATTAAAAAAATAATAAGAGTTTACTTATACCTAACATAATTAAAAATTTCAATAAATAAAAATAAAAATGTTATTAATTAATTTTTTATATAATAAATAGAATGTATTTTGTAATTTAAAGTACTTATATATTATAAATTTAGCGGTAACAATAAAAATTTAGTTAGGTAGAAATAATAATAGTAAAGCAGTATAAAAAATATATTAAATATTTTCTTATGCATTTTTTATAAATTTATAGAAATATTTCAATTGATAATACAATCTTAGTATTACTAGGTATGTTAAACATATATTATATATACATATTTGGTGTAGAATCAGTAATTAAATTTGAGGTCAAATATACATAATGTCCTTGGAAAAGTATTGAGTTTATGTACATGGTATACCTATACTGTTCAGCAAGACTAAATATGAATACATTATATAGATAATTAATTACATTAGTTATGTTATATTTTAATAATCAAGAAAAATAAACAATTTTTATTAATGATTATTAAAAATAGAATTATTAAATTATAATTTTAATTAAATTATGATTAATTAATTTTTAAATTAATGAATATTATAGAAATTATTGAAGGTTAAATAAACTTGTTTGTATTTTGCATTTAGTCTAATGCTTTACTTAAAAATTGTTTATAATTGAAAAAAAATGTTCTTTATTTGGTACAGTTTGATGCCATAGAGAATTTAATATAATAATGACAAATTAATAATATATATAAATTGCTATTTATTAATAACTTAATTTATTTTACTGTAAATTGCTTAAATAACACAAAAATACAGATAAAATAATAATAAATCTATTAATAATCCTAATAAATATAAATGTAGAATTTATGAATAACTTTGTAATGAATATTGTTTTCTAGATCAATTTAAATTTATTGAATGATGAGTTTTATAAAATAGTATGTTAAACTATTTGGTGGTGCCATGGAGGTATCAATTAAATTTTAACATTAGACAGAGAAGGATTGGTTGTGAGATAGGATGGTTTTAAGGGCATATTTAATGGGTATAAAAAAGATGATTAATTTAAGCACTGTAGTATTTTATAATATGTAGGTTAATTTTATTGTATGATCTTAGGGCTTATATTAATATCTATATATACTTTATATTTTCAAATAAATATAATTGTAATTAAAATAAATGCATATTATATTAAAGATGGGAAATTAAATTTCTCGTCCCTAGGAATGTTCCTATCTACTTGGTCATATCTCTATATATCAACTTCATTAATTTTTTATTTATAATTTAATCTACTAATTATCAGATTATACTATAATTTTTAGCAAATTTAAAATTAAATAAAACTCAACTTCTAACATTTAAATTAGTTTCAAATGTCTAACTTTATATAATAGTAACTATGTAATATTCACTAGTTATACATATATATGATATAATAAAAAGGCTTTATATCATTTTCAATACTTAAAATTTGGGTTTAAAAAGATATGATTTTTTATTATTATATAAGCCATATTCTAATCATTACATATTATATACAGTATAAACTAATTTTAGAGTACAACTTGTCTTATGCATAAAATATTATCTTGTTATCAGTTGTCAAGACAACAATATGTCATCAAACCATTAAGGCTTAATAACAATAAAAAAAAATATAGCTATTATGTATTTAAGGAACAAATAGCTATATTATATCAATAGGAATTATAAGATTAAATAAAAATATGTGCAGATCGTACCTACCTCCTACAAACTTAAAAGTCTATATTACTTAGTATATGCAGGTGACTATCCTTAGTCACCTGCAAAATAATTCTTATCAACAATCTATGGATTTCATAAAATAATTCATATACCACCTTATGTGGACCTCTCAGAATAATAATAATCTAGAATTATCAATGCTAACATTATAATTACAACTATACTATGAGACAATTGATTATCAATTTTAATGTATATATTTAATTTTTGTTTTTGTCAATATTTGTGTTTAATATCTATATCATTTGTTTATAATTTATGTATATTAATTAATGCAATTAATAATATTATATATTATTAAATCTAATATGTACTTATTTGTTTAGAGTTAAAAACCAATGAAGATTAGATTATATTAATAGATATTCATCAATCATAAATAATTTTTGATAACAAATTTATTTTGTACACCAGATTAGGCATAGCGCATAGGTGGCAATTAAGTAATTTAATCATCTACATATATTTCACAAATGTATTAAGATAAATCTCAATAATATTAATTAAAGTTTTAGAAAGTACTATTATTAGCTAAGATATCAAATTAATTACAGAACAAATGTAACTTATAAAACTACTATGTTTTGAATTATACTCTATCCACATTATATTATTTGAGGTAATCTGTATAGGTATTTTAAACTAAACAGAATATATCGAAACATAGGTACATACGTATATACAGTTTTTTCTTACCAGAAAAGTGGTAATAAGTATGCAAATGTAAAGACAATTGCGGCCAGTCTAGTACACCATAATGATACTTCCACTTTGTGAGTGAGAACATGCTGTTTTAGGTTTTCTATACCTTTTGGTCTTTGTTCATTATCTGTTCCAGCTCCTCCCTCAGTCATGTTTAGTTAGATTGCTTCAAATATAAAAAGTATAAAATAAATGTATATTTTCTATTTGATCGGATTTTTTTTTTTTAAATCATGTATAAACACTTACCTTTTAGAAGGTGACAAAGTTAAATATTACGTTTCGGTGACGAATTGATGGAAAAACACAAACTAATTAACTCGGTGAGATTAGTACCAAAAATGTCGAATTTAAAATGATTCAAGGGAAATATGGCAACAAAATTCCAATATTTTTAAAGATATAGCACATATAAAATGTTGGTCAATGAACAAGAAAACGCATTTAGCTGTTGAAAAACACGTAAAACCTAATAAGTAATAATGTCGTGATGACAATTGAGACTTGAGAGTCAAGACGGAGAAGCGATGATAACCTGTTTTTTTTTTTAAGGACGGTCAGTCTACCACTCCACAGATTACGAGAAAACAGTTTGACCATATCTGAATACGTTAAAATTCCCCGTAGCGACTACGTGGTCTGGTCGTCGTCGACCCACCTACATACAAATACCACGGGGTTAGACTTACGACTTCGGTCTTACGATACATGCGCGTATAACACGCTGACGATCTATAGAGAAGATTTTTTGTACATTATGAGCTCGCTATTTTTTCATATTTGCTACTCGCTATACTTTGCAGTCAATAATACAGTTTTAGAATTACATATAGGTACTAATATACTAATATATAGTATATAATACCTGTATATACTAATTATTTATACTTTCCTAATTTATTTTTTGAATTTTAAATTTAAATTTATATAGGAGTAAGAGCACATTGCATGTGTTTTTATACGAATTTGATTCGTGCGAACTCGTACGTATACGCACGTGTAGGGTGTAGCTCCGACGTACGAAAACTTGTTGGGATTTTATAAACGTTCGTACATCGATTATTATCAAAAATGGATATTGAAAAACACCGAAACATTAACTATTGTAAAATTAAAATATTATAACTATATAAGGCCTTCCCACCAGTATCCCATCCCTTGCTTTTTTCACTTAACCGGCCAACATTTTATTTTCAGTTTAAATTTTAATACATTAATTATTATAACTCGTAAATAATTATTATTTGTTATTAATTAAATGACATTACTAATATTGGATAATTATTATAAAACATATTTTATTAGATATTTTTTAATAAACTTAAAAATTTCATATAAATAATATAGGTTTAACGTAACCAGAGTTTTTTTTTAAATTTTTTTATTTAATAAATCTTATAATGAATTTATATAGGTAAAATTAGATATATTTTCATGTTTTTGTTTAAATATTGGTAATTGTTGATAGAAATATAGAATAGACAACTGTTTTGGTTATATATTTGGTTTTTACTTTAACCGTTTTGCACTGAAGATAGTAACATTGTTATCGAAATGCGTATTTGGCTTGAATAAAAGTAAATTTTTTGTGGATTTGGGTTTTATTTTATTAAGAAAATAAAAATTGCAAATTTTAGTCTATCATTATAATATATTATTCGTTCGAACCAGCCAATGAATCCAATTATATCCGTCCGTAAGGCCGTAATAATCTGAGATGCAGCATACGAACCATATGATGCTCCGTGCGCACTCCAATGTATATAGTGTATACTACATTTATTTCTTAAAATAATATATATATATATAAAATAATAAAAAAAGTATAATTATACAATTGTAATTAATAATTATAGATTGTGAATCATATTTTGATCGGCAACATTTGGAATTTTTATTTGAACATTGTATGACTGCAGAAGTGCAGATACTTACGTGTTATGATTATTATTACTTATGTCTCTTCGAATCGTAAAAAATATTTATAAATGGATTCTGTAAAGAATACCATGTAATTCGTAATCATATAGGTACAGGTGTATCTTACAAAATGTACGCAGGTATCTATACCTGTAAAAGTAGTAATAATATTACTATAGTCTATAATTACTATAAATAATTTATTATCATTATTATTACATTTAAACAAATTATATTTAATTACATAATCAATTTTAATTAAATGCCTAATTATAAATAATAATTATGAACAAATCATAAATTATATTTTAGTTATACATATTTTAATTAAAATATTAATTACTTACCTAATAGTTAAAAAATATTTGTAAATAATCATAACTAAATACATAATTTTATAATTTTTTATTTGAATATTATATTATATCTGAGATATTATATCTCCATATTTAATTTTCTTTATATATTTTAGATTTTGAGCGAAGAGAAAAAATCTAATGGTTTTACAATGATGGGTATCTCAAAATTATTCACCCTATACGATAGAAGAACGACCAAAAAAATTATGAAAAACGGCATTCTTCAAGACTGAAACTGAAATTTAGACGAATACGATTTAAATATTTAACAGAATTTTTAGTATAATCGAAATTCTAAAAATGCATATAAGTATTATTCTTATTATTTCTCAATACTTTTACAATAATGATTAATAAAAAATATTTTTTTGAAAAATATTGAAAATTTTATTGACGCATGTTGGTTAACACATTTCTCAAATAATAGAAAAATTTCAAGTTTCAATTTCTTTTATAGGTTTAAAGTTGAAATATAAGTAAAATCGATATTTAAAGTATTTCAAACATCCAAATTTTAATCAAAATTCAACATTATCCTCTTTACACCTGTACAACTTCTTTTGCTTTTTATTTTCAGAGATTACATACCTACCTAATACCCATTTTATCATTTTAGATTACTTATAAAATTTAAAAAGTAGGATAAATATTATAAAGGTAAAGTTATTTAATAAAAACACATTGAAGTTTATAATATTGTTTGATTTACTATATTAAAAAACAATACGATTCAATAATAATTATTATAATAGAATTAAAGTTAAAATGCAGTCCAAAGGTATAAATTCGTTCACATATAGACAATAATAGTAATAATAATAATAATAATAATAATAATAATAATAATAATAATAATAATAATAATAATAATAATAATAATAATATAATAATAATAATAATAATAATAATAATAATAATAATAATAATAATAATAATAATAATAATAATAAAAAAAAAATAAAAATAATAATAATAATAATAATTAATAAATGTATTAAACTTTTAATCCTATTTCATAATCACAGTACACAGATAAACAATTTTAAAAGAAAAAATCTAGGTATATATGACTATTATATAATATTTAAATTTAGGCGTAATACTCATTTGCGCCCCAAACACCTTATTTATAGTTGACATGCTCCTGAAATATTTTTAGTAAATACTTATATGGGGTAAATTTTATATTTCAATCGTTTTAACTTCAAACACAATTATACACATTTAATGTACTTATATCTATTTAAATTATTTTTATCTCTTTTTTGTTACATTCGTATTAATTACTATCGAGTATCGAATATCGATTTATTTTATCTTACTTGGTTTTCAAGACAATTATTATTTTTATGCATGCCGCGTTACAGTTTACACAATAGTATAAGATGTACGAGTATTGTATATAAAAATTACTAATCACATTTTAGTTATACGTATAAATGTATAATCATATTTTAATTATACCGAAGTTACTGAAATGCAATCAAAGATAATCTTTGATTTATTATTAGAATTTACAACTAGAACACTTTTTAAACAAAAATGTATGTTATATAATAATTGGTACCTATACAATTATAAAAAAAATTGATAATGAATCACTGTAAACATCTGATACATCACTGTAAAATACGAAATCAATATTATACGTACACATAATACAATGTACATATTATACCTCACAACCCTCAGAAATTAAAAAAAAAAAAAACATCGAAAGATAACTTAGCAAGCTAAATTAACGCATTAGGACTACATTTATACATATTCGACAGATAGTGTTTTATTATATTTTGGGTGCATATGATGTCCGCATATTTCGGGTCACAATTTAATTATTTTGGGGCGCAAATGGTTGCTCCGATAAATTTATGTTTACAACAAATTCATTTTTTTTTTTTTTTTTTTTTATATCGTATTGACTATCAAGTATATATTATTTTTATTTGTAATAATTCAACTACAACAATCGTGTTGTATTTTAAAATAAATGTTAAAAATTATAATAACGTAAACAATCGATTTGTCTCGTTAACATTTAAAAACAATGTAATATATTTTTCTAGGACATATAAGACATACAATTTTTAATAGTCTAAACTAATAATTTAGTACATTTATAAAATGTTTTAATAATAATTAATTAGTCATATACAATAATATATATTCGCTTAATATGCATATATTATCTTACACTTATCCTAATAACAATTATAAATTAATGGCAGTATTAAGTATCTGAATAAAAGAATTTGTTATTCAATTCACAATTTGACATCACTCGAACTATTATATAATAATAATAATAATAATAATAATAATAATAATAATAATAATAATAATATAATAACGTAATATATTATACGTAACGCGCACTATAGAAATTTGTTTTGAATTTTATAAAGAAACAGTTAATCGTTAAATAACCTGTTTTTTTTTCAAGTAAAAAATAATATTTATAGCTGGAAGACAAATATTAAATATTTAATCAAATTCTTTTAAAATTTTTATATTTATTTGATTATAATACGTATAGTTTCTATTATAGTTAAAAGTGATTTAATCAACAACAACAGAAAAAAAAGAGTAATTAACTATAAAGTTTGAATACGTAATAATTTCTTTATTCAGTCGTTTGCGTCAGAGAATATTTAATCGATTAATATTCATTATGGGTTTTTGGATTTTAGAAATATTAGACCTAGACGATATTATAGTAGTAACGACTTAAATTAATTATAATATATATATATATATATACGTACATGTACTCTGTAAGTAGATGCTGATTGTTATGTTATATTAATTATTATAATATGAATCACGAATCCATTTTATAAGAAGTTTTTCAAATAATTATTAAATAATATATTGTATATCACAAAATAAAAATAAAAAAGATGAAGTAACTTATTTAGTCTGAAGTGATTATTTAAAATAGGTGTTTCATTCAAACAATAATTTAGGCCTGAATTGTTTGCACATCGTTTCATTTACAATATAGCTTATTTGATTTATAAATTTAAGATGATCAATAGACAATAATAACAATAATATTATGAATATATCAATTGTACGAGTATTTTGATATCAAAAATATAAACGAAAGAATCATTTTTAAATAATGACTAATGAGATATAGACCAATACGTCTCTTGAGTACATACTCATACTCTATGATTAATAATAGATACTTTATCGTTTTTATTTGGTAAATTCTAATGAATAATATTGAGTTTGTCATTTGAATGACGATTTTATTTGCTATGCTACCTGTAATATTATTCTGTATAATATATTTGATTAGAAGTTGTATATAATTAAGTTGTGTATAATTGTGTTGTAACTATTCAATAGAAATCATTTGATTTTAACTATACAATAAAATAAATATTGTATTTTAAATAGTATACGAGTATTTATTTTATATACATTTTTTTGTATTTCAAAAATAATATATTATTGTTTTATGAAATTTTTTAGTAAACGAAAATTAATTTAAACGAATATTAGATATTGTTTTCATATGATAATTATTTATGAGTTTATTTATTTATTTAAGTTTCATTAGTAAATTGGGTTACTTTTCGATAAAAATCGTAGTTATTTTTGTGTGTAAGTCGTAAAATAGGTATTTATTAAGTTTTTCTAAATAATCGGTTATTATCTGAAGATCAAAATGTAAATTTCTGAAATAAGCAGTTAACATTAAAAATTATTTGTGAAACACATTAAAAGCATTTTTTCTACAATTTTTGTTATATGCGCTCAAATCTGAACGTATAAAGAAGTCAAAGGTATAAAACTATAAAGTATATTTATATAATAATATAGGTATTATACTATTATGTATAAATCGTTATACTACTAATATATAAAACGTACGTTTATATAGTCCATACCTGAACCTTTTCAGCTATTACACACCAATTCGATTGATCGTAATACGAGGAAATTATATGCAAATTATCGGCATGTTTCTCGATCAATTGATCGAGTTCACCTTCTTTGAATACATGATAGTATCTGTGGAACGTGATGGAACCACCGCCGTTCTCAGACAACGATTCTTGTGATGTGGACAGACTAGTGTCGTCACTCTTTAGCGTTTCTTGTGTTTCGACAGCTGCATGTTGGCGGACCAGAACAGCCGCACGTCGTGGATCCGTTTCCTCTGATGATGATCGTCCATCGCATCGTGCCTGTCGCCTGTCCGCGAAACGCGTGTCTTTGCTACAGTCACTCCATGAGGTTAGTGATGTCGTACTTTGTGTAGTTGTGTGTGTATCTGCCGTATCATTGGACTCCAATGAGTTTCCAGGTCGTAGCAGCGACGCTTGACTACTAGACACTGTGTCACGTCTAGAATCGCATTCCAGCTCCAGCGACGCGTGCCGATCCTCCGTTGAGTCCACGGATACACGATAATGTCGTGAGCGGAAACCCTCACGGCTCCGTAGCACTTTGTCTACTGAATCTTGTGTTTCCACAGATATACTTGGCCGGCGGGGCACATCCGATCCTGCCAGTATTTCTATACGATGATAGTCTAGTGGTTCATCATCAATCTGCTTGTCGGAGAATGTAAGCGTCGTTGACGGTGGTGTTTCTGACAAAATTTCATCAGGTAGCATTAGTTTATTCAAATATTGCATGAGTTCAACTTTTTCGGGACTATCTGCTGTATCTTCGCACGCTATTTTTGAGTTGTCTATTGTTTCTATTCCGATTGCGGCTCGTAATTCTTTGTTTAATCTGTGAAATCGTTTGGAATTAACATATTATCAATTTATCATATTACATATATATGTGTAATATACAATTATTGTACATAATTTACCTTTCAGCGAAGTCGACTAGATGTTTTTGACATTCTTCATCCCAAGTTTCAGGTAAATCCGAAAGTTCATCTTTAGAAGACTTACTAGTTCTTTTATGTTTCGGAATAGAACCAAGACTAGGACTATTTCTAACTTGAGTTCCTTTATTTGGATGTTCTTGTAAACTCCATCGGTTTGTATGATTCGGTTGATCTTCTTTTGGATTAAGGTCTTTTATAGGTATAAGATCATCTTTAGGTATAAGATCATCTTTAGATATAATATCATCTTTAGGTATAATATCATCTTTAGGTATAAGATCATCTTTAAGTATAAGATCATTTTTAGGTATAAAATCATCTTTAGGTATAAAATCTTCTTTAGGATTGGAATATATTTTGGACTTTGGATCTTCTATAGAACTAGTATATTCAATTGTGTTAGTATTTTCTTTAGAATTAAGATCATCTATAGAAATAGTATCTTCTTTTGTGTTAAAGTCTTCTTTGGGACAAGATAATTCTTTAATTACAGCAGAATTAAAATTAAAATTTCGTTCTGAATCGGTACATCCCACTGGCGTTTCTTTCTCAGGGTTTGGTTGTATTTTCATAACGGGTGATTCTTTAAATTCAGCATCTGAAGTAATTGTAGTATATTTATTAAATATAATATTTCAAAACAAAAAATAGAAATGTTAGAATATATTAAAATAGGAATACCTGCAAATTTTCGTTCATCTTCAATAACTACACTTATGACACTACCAACAGAATCAGATGATGATGATTCAAAATCACTATCTATATCGTCTATTTCTGGATGGAATGTTTCTTCTACTGTTTTAATAAAGTGTCTTCCTCGTAAACCAGAAAATGTTCGATCTGCTTTTGGTAATCGATTTCGTCCAGTAACTAAAAAAAAAAATTAATATATTTTATTAAATTAAAATCACATAAAATTATTATTATGTACTTTCATACCTGGCTTGGTATTTAATAAAAGGTCTTGAATTTGTTTAATTTTTTCTGCACTAATTCTTTCTTTAGGTCGTAAATCTTGATCGCCTCCTTCGCAAATATGATCTCTGCGTTCTAATTCTTGATCTTTTTCTTGTTCTCTTTTGAGCTTCATTTCTATTGCTGTTTTAACCGGTGATAATTTGATAGGTTTCAGATTATCATCAGTTTGTTGTTCCGTTGATAAGTTCAACTGATATGGTTCATTACCATTTTGTGAGCTAAACCGAGTAGGTAATCTAAAATGAGATGGATGAATAGGAGCCGTTTTTGGCGTATTGGGATGTGAAGATGATCTGTATTGACTTTGAGATTTGGCTGTAGGTGTACACGGAGCTGTCCGTGCTTGCTGATCGACTAAGGGTGGTGAACATGTTTTATCCGATCCTCCACTTGCATTTACGAATATTACAGATGCTAAACTACTCAAACTATCCTCGGAATCAACGCTAGCATCACTTTGTAAACTGTCTTTTGACGAATCTTCTGAAGAACCGTCTTCACGAGAACTCCTGCGTCCATCGCAACATGTTGTTGTAACTAACGCAGGGACAGGCATTTCTATTTTTTTTTCACCACTAACCTTTTCTTCGATACCTTCTTTATATCCTAGCATTCGACTAAGTCCATTTTTAATATTGTCAGAAACCTGACTAGATGGATTTTTAAATTTTTTCGTAAATCCGGTTTTGAGCAATTGTAGTGTATCCTTAATAGATTCTAATGTACGGGTTCTATACATAAGGTCTTCATTTAACGAAGCTTGTCTCTGAATATTTTTTTGTACAATTTCTTTTTCTTTAAGTCTTTCTACTGACATAAGTTCTTCATTCATCGATCTTTGTTTTATTTCATTGCTTTTATATCTATACCTCTTAGATCCGCTACCAACATCGAATTGTGGTAATTTATTTACTAAATCTTTCATATCAGTAGCTTTATCTCTATCTTCTTCTGCGTCCTCGTCACACAATGATTGTTTTTGTTTTACTAATTTTGGTTTTGATATAGTTAATGGCATTGATTTTTCTAATTCGGGTATACTTGATCTTGAACGCACCATATGTTTTTCCGTAGTCATTTTAATATCACTTAAACTCTTAGATTTATGGGTATGGTTTCGGTTGAATAGTGGCAATGAATCAGATGAGTCTTCCATTCGCCTAAGTTCTATCGGAACATTTTGCACGTCTTCGTTACACGTTTCACATCCTTCGGGATCGGAACGTAATACTGATGGCAATTCATTACCGTAAAGTGAAGTCCAAGAATTTACATACCATGGTTTTGATGTTACTTTACCTCGCTTAGTTGAGCCAGAAAGCTTCTGTAACAAAGTCAATTAATGTTAAATGCAAATATAATGGTTAAAATAATTTATACCTAGTAATAATACCTGTATTGCTTTTCGAACAAAACTGTAGCAAGTCTCGTTCGCTGGACTTGATAAACTAGAACTACTTGGGGAGCTTGTAATCCCTTTTCGCGAATTTGATAGTTCTTTTCTTCGAATTTTTCTTTCACAACATATTTTGGCACTTCTATTAAATAACCATAACACATATTTAAATTAGTTTCTTACAAATTATTATATAATATAATAACAACTAAAAATATTATATACTAACGTTATTGAATCGGAATTTGATTTTTTTCTAGTACTAACGTATTCTTCATCCGAGGTAGTAGTTGTTGTGGAGAATTCCGTTGATTCGCTTTCTAAATTCCTACATGGCTTATGCCAAGGCATTAAAACATCTTGAGATTCGAACTGTGAAATAGGCAAAAATATTATTTTGTGTAAATACCTAATTTTAATATTTTTAATATCAATATTTAATACTTTTCTATGGCGTCGTTCCATGGCCCATACTGTGATTATAATACGACCGCCAATTCTAAGTACCCTGGCTAGTTCTCGTAAGGCACACACACGTCTTTCTATTGTTGAAAAATGATGAATAACGGCTATAGACAATACGGCATCTAAACTACAATCCTTGAACGGTAATGTTAAATTGTCACATACCAATACCTATTTGAATATAGAGCCCATCATTTAATTATATACTCGTATTGTTTAAATATAAAATATATAATAATATTATATTATATAAATTGCAATTATTAAAACGATCAAAATAACTAAAATACATACTTCGCTGTCTTGACTTCTCGCTATTTCTGTCAACCTCAGGCATCGATCAACTCCTACTTTGAACACATTCGGATTGGTAGATAAATATTTTCCCGTACCACATCCTTAAATTTATTAAAATAACATGACAAAATAAAAGTCTTATCAAAAGGGCTTAGAAATATTTTATAATTTTAATTAATACATATTATTATATGAATCAAATGGTAATATCAAGATAGGTAAGAACAAGAATATATTATATTAAAATAATTTTTGAATTATAAGTTAATTATAGATACTCATAGGAAAAAGATTTAAGAATATGCTAATATACATTACAAAATCAGAGATCCATTTATATTATTAATTATTTTTAACTCTATTAATTCTCATAATTAATATTAAAATAAATATTTATTATTGTTGAATTCACATTCTAATGAAATTTATGGATGTTTGTGAAAGATAGATAAATGTTACAAATAATATTCTTGTAAGAAAATGAATCGCATTTATTGTAGTAGGAATTTTTAAAATTATATTCCTAAAATATCCAAATACGAAATTTCAAATAATTAAGAATAAATAAATAAACATATTATTTTTATTTGAATTGTGATTAATTCAAATTAATCATATTATATAATATATACTCGATACTCGTATATATATTTGACATTCATTTATTTATAATAATAATTAATAATATACCTATTCATTAAATTATATAACATTAATTGTATTCCATTCTATATACAGGTATATATATATTTATATACCTGTATATAGAATGGAATATATATATATATATAATTATATAGGTATGATAGGTACCGGAAATGTTAACAATTAAGAAATGATGACAATTCTTAAAATAGTTAGGAATTGTCATCATATAGATTCATCATAGGAAATTTTTTAATATTTCCCAACAATATTAGGCAAAAATAATAAAATAAATTAAAATATTATTTTATTATTATTAAATTTAGAGCAAGTGTAAATTATCCTGTATTAAATTATTTGTATCGTGTAAAAAAGATATTATTATATTTTCATTCATCTTTATTTTTACAACTCAAACTTCCATGACATTTTGAATTATAAATATTGGATGCTAATTTACATACCTACACATAATATTATATTAGTTTTTACCTTTTATTACATTTTTTGTGCCAAGTCGTGGATCTAGAAAATTTTAAGAGGAGATGCTAAGATAATAACATATTAATAGTGGGTATATTTTTCTTATTTTTTAAAAATTTATATGTACCCATACAATTTTTTTCAATATTAACATTTAAAAATTATTAAAAAATATTATTTTAAATAAATACATTTTATTGGCGGGTTAAACGTAAGGGAATACTCAAGTATCCATATTCCATAGTCCCCTAAATCCTTGCTTGCTTGTGCTCCTAAAATACTATTATTATCCGAAGCTGATTCACGGAGAGAAATTTGATTTTCTCGGTCTACTGATTTTAAAACAGTGATCACATCAATTAATTACAAATCTTCCACGGGGAGATCGCAATTCGCAATCGTTAGTCCGATTTTAAATGTTGAAACGCGTGGATACTCGCAGTATATTATTAAATTTTAAATCTAATAACCTTAGTTGTTGAAGCCATAATGAATAAAAAAAAAAAATAATATTTATAATTTAATATTAGCTACAAATTATGTAATGAGTAACATTACGGTTGTTGCCGATAACAAAAATTAAGATTATAATATGGTATTGATTAAATAATAATAAAAAAAAGACATAATTATTACATAATAAATATGTGATTTTTGTAAGCAATAAGCATTAATTAAAAATAAAAGTAATTAAAAGAAATATTACGTAATAATGTGAACGTTAGAACTTAACTTAACGTTGCGTCTTTTAATTGCAATACGCACAATATCAATTTATATCAGTTGTTTTTTATTTATTTTTTTCCTAACTAATTAAACGTAAAATTCATTTCACTAATGTTACAAACGATACACCTATATGGATTATAATATAATAAATAACTATTAATAGGTTAAAGGGACATAATTAGATATTATAGAAACAAAATAGAAATAAAATATTATATAATAATATTTCATAATTATTATTATCAAAATAAAAAAAAAAAAGTTAAATTTAAAAATAAAATATAGAAAAAGTTTAATATACGGATAAAATAATAATATGTATAATATAAGATGTCGTAATATTATTATATTTTATATAATATTCTAATATAATATACGTATATTATACCCACCGATGTCGCACACCAATGACCCGGGTTCCAAATCGTGTAAGAACTGCGTCACTTTCGGCCACGGTTTAGTCTTGTGCGTTGGATGATACATCTCTTGGTACGTGTCGTGTACGTAGGCCTTTTCCAATTCCAAACTGCGAGCTAGACGGTCGGCCCTGTCCATGACACCGGCCCGGCGCGCCACCGAACCACGTCTGGAACCGCGACGGGATGAGTGAACGTAGGTATAGGTGTACCCACAAATATTGTTTTGCCTAACGCGGCGGTGCAAAACAGGACGCAGACGGCCCTTACAACACAAGCGCATTTACGCCGAGTACACGCGTTCATACCTCATACACACGTCAGTCATGCACACACTCACGTATATATAAACACCCGCGGCGGCCAGAACGGGTGAACGTATATTACGCACGCGTACATACAAATACACGCGGGCGCACACGGCATATAAACGGTCGTTGCCGCCGCTTACGATCATTATTCATCCCGGTGACCCGGTCACGGTGGGTGTAATATTATTGTATATATATATATATATATACCTAAACATAATGACGTCACAAGAAGACGTCACCACATCGTCGTCGTCGCGTGTACTATATATTGATCCTTTCGTTCATATTATACATTATATATTAACGTATATATATATATATACTTATATACCATCAACGATGAAAATCCCTTCGCATCACGCGAGATCAAACGCGAAATCCCTGTCCCTTCATCCGCTCCGCAATACGCCTCCGCGTGCTCGTGGGGGTTTTTTTTTTTTCTAATCAAGTAATACACCCACAAAACTTTCACGTAGGTAACAAAACTTGTTACACCGATAAAGAACAAAAATGAATTTTTTTTTTTTTTTTATTTCAAAAATTACAACTATAAATACTTTGTTTTATGTACCTATTATTTATATATACTCATCGTATATACCTGTACTAAAAAAATATATTATAAATTTGTGCCAGATATTCGTGTTCTGAAATTGTCGTGGTACGATCATCGGGCGATTTCATGATCGTCCCGTACAATATGCTGCACTACGTGCATTATAATTTGTGCTAATAACTATTAGCAGTGCGAATAAAAGTAAAATTCTATTAGTAACAGTTGAACGAGCTTATAATATTATAATAGAATGCTGTGGGTTATATACAAAATACAACGTTAGGAAAATTACGAGAGGAGACTTAAAATTTAATATCCGTCCTTATCCTTATCCAGGATTAAATACCCATAGTAAGTTCTAAAAGAGGACAGTTCAAAATTTATAACAATAAGTTGTCAGTATTGACCGATTATAACTAAAAAATCGATTTGTATAGAATGTAGACATAAACTATTTTATAGTAGTTATAATAAAATATAAACACCGTATTCATTTATTCATGTATGATGTATTTATAGTTTAACATTTTTGGAGGGACTGAAGTTTTGAAAATTATGATTTTAAAATACTTTAAGTATTTCATATTTTAATAGGACAAAAAAATAATGAAAAAAAAAAATAATCGAAACGCTTACAAATTTTCAATTTGAGAAAAACTTAATGCCATTTGTAGTGTTACGAGTAAATCCGCAAATATATTGAATATAATATTATGATATGTCATGTGTAATATGACGTTTAAAGGATAGTAATCTACAAACTTATAATATTATATATTATTACGATGTTATTACTATTTGAAAAACATTATTTTATCGATACACAAAATATGTTACGTCATACTAGATAAGGATTTTTAAACACGATATTAAAATATAATCCAATAACGAACAATCTCGTGGTAGGTAATCGCTTTTGTAAATTTCAAATTCAACTAAAACTTACTTAAAGTTATAATGGCGATGATTTTCGTTGCGTCATCTCGTTGTAGTAGGTATAATAATAATAATAAAATGATTCCACGTTCGCCCGAGTAAAAAAATACTTAAAAAAAAAAAAAAAATCTTATAAATTTACAAAATACTACAAATATACACTAAATTGACTACGGTTTTCGTATGATTTCGTCACATCGTCGTCGTCGTCATTTTACCGCAATAGTAAACGGACAATTTTTTGTCGAACGGCAAAAGCATATTTCTAAAAATGATAATGAAAATAAACAATAAAATAAATAATAATAATATTATGGAAAAAGCTACGAGGCGAACGCGTCGGACGCCTCGTTTCAGACGAATTACGGAAACAAACGGGCATCGTCCGATGAGCGTGCGCAATGAATGGTATCTGTACCGGCCAGGCGCAACGAAACGATGTCGATCGAACGAGAAGACAATAATAATCGTAATATTATTTATAATAAATAAATGCGAAATCGCAATATCGTTACATTTTGTCCATACGATATTTGTATACGTGTATATTTTTATACCCATTGCATCATAATGAATATAACGTCCACGTATATTGCAAATTTATAAAATGGAATATTCTCCAGAGAAAGACAATCGCAATGATTCTCAAATTTTCCTACAGAGTTAAGACCGTTTGCAAAATCCGAATTGTGTACTTGCGCGTTTCGCGAAGACGTCTTATTATAACATAGAAAAAACGTGTTTGGATTTTACCATACGATTAATTTATGTTGGATGTTCAAAGTAAAAACGATAAACTACTGGTATTTAAAAAAGCAAGGACAAAATAATGGCCATTAAAACAGTTATTATAAAAATAAATATGTAATATCAAACAGGTTAGTATGTTACGTATAACATAAATTTTAGTTTTTTGGCAATGTGATATTTAAATCATTTAAATTAAAGTAAGTATATTATCTAAGTACTCGTTATAAAAAAAAAAAAAAAAACAATAATATCGTTTAAACTCATTTTGAAGATAATTTACACAAATTATCGTAAACTTGTGTGTATCGAATAGATATCATTTTCACGTAAACAATTATTTTTGTTATATTTTTATTCGTCTTTAATTCTGTACAATACATCGGTACTCTAAATCCAGAGTATTTTATTATTTTAAAAATTCAGATTATTCTGTTATTATAAAGAAAATTGAATATCGAATAATCGAAAAAAACAAATTATATGTAGGTACCTAATAATTATACGTGTGGACTGTAGGACACACATCCAAATTATTAATTAAATATTATTTGGCTTTTTTTTTATTTTAATCGTATAATATTTTAATAAAAATTAAATTATTTTTATACACAAACATTTTATTTTATACCGTTCATATTCCACGCAATTTACAGGCAGCACAGCATCAGAGGGCGGAAATCAATAATCGGCTAGTATGATGCTGAGTCCGGAAATTATTATATAATAATATCACAATGCAAAAGGCTAAAAGTCCCAACATATTTCTTAAATTATTAATCATTATAGGTACTTATATACTTATATCTGTATCGTATACAGGAACATTATTAGTTTAAACGGCGATTTAAGAGAAAAGAGAAAGTTGAAAACTTTACATTACTCATCATGTCTACAACTTTTGTATAGTTCATATTATATTATTTATTAAAGTTAAAAATTATATATTATAAATATGTATTTTATAAAATTATAACATTACTCATCTAATAATTAATAAGTTTAAAACAAAATTTTCCTATGATTATTCTGGGGATAACGTTAACGTTAAGTGATAAGATGTATTAACGTTCTAAGACGACGTTGCTTTATACAGTTTTAATTAGTGTAGTTGAATAATTACTATTAATCTGTCGACAAATTTTCATTAAAAAAATGATTTACGTTGTTTTGTTAAATTATAAATTAGTTTCATAATTTTAGTTTAGAATATTAATGTAATTTTATAATAAATATAAGTCTATTCAAAATCGATAGTTTTTCTTTTTTTATTTATTTTATATAATATGATAAATATAAGAATTTTAAATTTGATAATTAAAAATGAATTAAAAAGTGATGATGTGAATGTCCATAAATGTTATTTGAGATTTTGCACGGCTTAATAATTAAACGTATACAGAAAGTGACAACCGAATCTATATTATTAAAATTCAGAATGTTTTTTTAGTTTTTTACTATAAAATTGAAATCATTGTTCAGGATTTAAAAGAAAAAAATAATATAATACACCATAATAGTTGTGATTTGAGTACCTATTTGACAGTCTTGACATTGTGTCACAACCGATAAATAATGTGTGATTATTAAGACGAATCGTACAATGAAAGATTTCGCGTTTACGTAAATAAGTAGTAATATCATATCATAATGGATGAAATTAAAAACGATTAGTTTTTTTTTTCGTATATATAAACGTCTTTTTTTCTACAAGTTAAACAGGATTGGATACCTGCAGAATATAATAAAATTATATGTTATATGCGCAATAATGACCTTATACCCAACCCTGTGTAGAGTTTTTAATAACAATACTCGAACGTATTTCCACATTTTATACCGTATCCAGACGTGTTTCGACAACGCCCGTCCTATATAACAATATTATGCATTTTGTGTTCGGCGATCTGAACAAAGTAAAGTTTGCTTGTATTTTGACGACTGCAATGTGTAGAGAGATGGAAAAGATTTCTTGTATTATGTATAGAACACGCGTCGTGCGGTTTTTAAAACACTCGACGATCGATTTATAGACTTACAGTTGAATACAACATCGCGATTTATTATAATATTATATGCGTGTGACATAATAAATTGTACAGTTTATATACATATTTAACACACTCGGTTGGAACGATATAAAATATTTTTAAAATTACACCAGAAATCGTGAAAAATTATTTTAATTCGCGTTTTGAATTTCTGCATATTTTTCTCTTTTTTAAATTTGAAACTATATACCTAGGTATATTAAGAACGTGAATTTCGATTTTAGCTAAAACGTGCTCCCGTTAAAAAAATAAATAAAATCTGGGTAGAAATACCTACGGGTTTATCGAAACGTTTTAAATTGTCGATTACAAAACAGAATATGAAAATATCTTTTATTATTATTATTGTTTACGATGTCGCGTTTATGGCACGACATAAACCTCCTGTATAATATAAATATTGTATGATTATAATAATAATAAGTGATTCCGAGCATGACTGCGGGTCTACAGACCGGATCGAGAGGGTTGTGGCGGCGAAGGAGCAGTCGAAAACTGAAAATACAAAAATTATGCGTATAATTTATAAATTATACCATATACTTTCACTCGGACATATATTATTTATTTTAATATCTAATCGATACATCTCAACGGACTGGTAATGGGTAATTAATAACGAAAGCAGCGATTACACGACTACACGGGCCGACAAACAATGGTAATACAATAACAAACTAGCTACAGCAGATTGGTTACACAATCGACGACTCGTTTGTTTTTGTTTTTTTTCCACATTCAACGCACGTACGACTCTATAACGTACACATTTCCTCCGTTATTATTTTAATATTTTAATATATATTATATATATATATAATTTTTGCGAATTTGATAGTAAAACGGGGAAAATATTTTTCGTCATAATAATACTTAAATACTATAGTATATTAGTACGTAATATTAATATTTAGCTGTTGACTTGGGTAACAGTGAAATTATATCGTATTATTTTTTTTTTTGTAGAAAAGTGTTATGTTATAATGGATATTTACTGGGAGAATATATTTATAAATTTATAATGGGCAATTGTATCGTTTAACGAACGACGACTTGGTTTTCGATGAAAATCTATACGCGTTATACGACAACACAATAAAATATGACATACGTAAATTTATTGTTCATATTGGTATATACGTACTCATTGCGATGACATTTCGATATTTCACACACGAGTATGGAGTAAAATTAATATATAAAATAGAAATTTCACGTGTAATACGCATTATTATAGTGTATAGGTAATAATAATAATTATATTTTTACAGGTAGATAGGTCGGGCATAATATCTGTTGGTGCGTGCTCGCCGTCTAACGACGCGATTTTTTTCGCAATATACAAAAATAATAATAATAATACTCGATGCGGTATTAAATTTTATTTAGAAAAAAAAAAAAGAAAAAAAATGTACACAGTCAACGAAGATCATAAATATCGTAATAATGTAATAATTTATTATGGACAAAAATGAAAAAAAAAAACGAGTGCGGCCAGTTCTTCTATCGTCGCGTCGATGGTCACTATATAATATTATAATGGTCAGTATGGTCAGCTGGTATAAAACACAAGAGCGGCCTTGACCGATTTTCACGGTTGGCAACCATATGCCGAGCAACCACAGCGTTAATAATAATATAATAATGTAAAGTAATTGCATTTTGTTAGTTATCGCGCTTCGGTCAAATACATGATAATATACGTACCTAGTTACCTACGTTAGAATCTGACCATACCACGATTTAACGTGCGTAATAATTTTGCAGAATTATAATATTAACCGACCGTTTAATATGATAATATTATAGATACAAACGTGCATGTATAAAAAAAAAAAAAAAAACAAATACAAATCAAGTACGTAAAAATGGTATGCTTTTTGCCCTCAAATTAATTTCTCGCGTGTACATAGAGCATATTATTATAATGTGTTGTATCAATGTTTAATCGGCCACGAATAATCCGAAGAAAATATAATATTATACGGAATGTTCGAAAATCAAAAAAGTATGAAATTATAATACAGTAGTTTATTTTTCATTTCCTACTAAATCGTTATTTATTATATTCTTTTTTTTTTTTTAAAAAAAAATAAATTATGATTTATGATATTTTCACGTAACGTTCAAGTTTATGAATATCTCACGGTGTATATAATAATGATATTTAAATAATTAATTTAAACAGTAATTAGTAGTTTAAATAGCAACGTTCGACTTTATACACATTTTGTATACGTACACGCAATATTTTATACGCGTGCCGATTGTTTAGAGTCGGGTTTCCGTAAATAAATAATAAAAAAAACCCTGTTATTATTATATATATTATGTTTGTTTTAAACCGATTTTATAATTATAAAACATTATATACTAATATAATATATATTATGCAATATGCGTAACCCTAAATATAATATGTATTATATTTGTGTTTGAAATTTACAAAAAAAATAAAAAAATACAAAAAAATTCATAAAAATATTAATAAATAAGTATTATAGTCGCTAAAAATTAGTCGTTATTCTATTTTGTTTCTGTATAAATTGTGTATATAATATAATAAAGTAATATTCATGCATATATTTATATCATCAATATATCATTTTAAACTATATTAGATACAAATACGTACTAAGGTCAAAATTAATTCGGATAATAATAACTAGGTACCATAATAAAAAAAAAAAAAAAATACGATTATTAATATGATTTATTGTTTTTTGATTACACGGGTAAATAAAAAATCTAAATAATATATCAACTTGAATTGTATAATATAATTTTTAAACGGTTTGATATATCCAATAATTTAAAATTTAATCTAATAATTTTATATCTGATTTATATCTGATATAAACGCATTAAAAGTATATTTTATTATTAGTAATTTATTGTATTAGATATTTAATCACCGATAAGAAAAATATTGAAACGAGATATTTACATTATTCTATCTATATATATATATTTTTTTTTTTTTTATAAAAAGTGAAATAAATTTATTTTCAACCTTGACTATATTATATTTTATATGCTATATTTTAGAGAACGCCCACGCCGATATTCAACTTTATCTTTGTCATTAATCAAATTATATTGTTATTAAAATTTAATTTTACTTAAAGGGTTTACTATTATTTAATTTTAAAATTAATACGATTTAAAACAATTTCTCGTATTTTTATAAGCAATAAAAAAAAAAAAAAAAAATAGATCATTCAAAGTTCAAATATAAGAAACAAAATTGTGCGTAAGAAAATTCAATCAGTTTCAAGATCATACAGATAATATTTTCCTGTTAATATTTCATAACCTGTAGATATGCATTATAATGCATCAATAATAGGTAGGTATACTATGTTAAATTATAGAAAGTTTCTATAGTTTGATTTTACCAACCATAAGAATAAGTAATTGTCCGTTTTTGTTACGCATGTTTAGATTAACAAAATATTTGACCGTCCTCTTGTATTAAGAATTCCGTTAGTGCGTAATTAAGTATTTAAGTATCATTAGAATGTGCATTAAATATATTAGTCTATCGAATATTATATATGTTATGAATGCATTATATATTAATTATAATAACGTTACTTAATTATATTCATGTACTGTAGAAACAGTATAAATTTGTTTTGCGTATTATACGAGTATATATATTTTGTACTTAGATAATATACAGGAACATTAAAATATATTTTGAGTTCGTTAAAAAATTTTCTTCGCATAATAAAAAAAAAATTAATTTGAACGTACAGTTTTAACTATATAACAAGAGAAAAATAAACCAGCTTCCAAAGTAATAAAATAAAAGTGCAAAATGAAGAATAGCTATAATAATTGGCACGGTGAAATTAATTTGTATACGAATAAAATCAATATATTATAAACGCTATAGTTAGACCAGGTACACACTGGGCGTTTTGAAAACGCACGTTTTAAAGCAGCCTAGCGTTTACCCGGCGTTCGATGAGCGTTAGTTGCGTTAGTATACGATGATAGACGACGTATACACTGGCTCAGTTTGAAAAATGAACGTCAAAGCAGTCGCACGTGTGTGGCTCCTTTACCGTCGCTATAAAAGACGACGGCAGAAGCAAAAAGAATTTTGAGTCCACCCAAATATTACGAGATAAATTATTAACGCATGCAATGTTTGTGACGTTGTATCCAAAACTAAGACGATGCGAACCTAAGTTTATTTTAATTATTTTATCATGTCAGATCATTTGACGAATAGATCAATTAAAGGTCAATAAAAAGGTGTAACGTAAAAGTTTATGTAATAATTTTATGTTATTATGTAAAATTTAAAACGTATAAAATACTATGGCCCGTAACACACTGGGCGTTTTAAAGAACCAAGAGTTTCTATGAGTTATTTCTATCTAAACGCCCGTATAACGTTTAGACAGTAACTCATAAAAACTCTTTTTGAAACGCGCGTTTCAAAACGCCCAGTGTGTACCAGGCGCCGGGCCTTATACGAATAGTTGCTTAGAGAAAAAAAATGAAGTGTTTACTGTTTAGTTTCATTCTCCGAATATTAATATTTTATTAGGTTAATGAATTCAAATTTAGTGCACATCTGCTCGATTGGACTAATAACTGTAATTTAAAATTTACTTCAAATAAAATTTGACTGCTGTTGAATATATTATACGTTAATATATGATATATCTATATTCTAATGGTCGGAGAGGCAGAATTTTTTCCACTTAAAAGATATTAAAATATGTATGAGCGTCTTAGAATGAAAAAATATATAAAAATTAATCATGTATGATACTAGGAAAAATTTAACAAATTATTGTGAAAATATGTTCTCAAGTTAATATATAATAGATAATAAAAAGTATGTACAAGATATATGAAATTTTTTTTTTTTTTTTTAATTGTATAATAAAATTTTTTGGAAATAATGTCATCCACACTAGTTTTAATGATAAATAAATATAATAATGGTAAAATTAAAAAGAAAAGATAATAGGTACTGCTGTGGAAGGGATAAAGGCGAAAAGAGAAGTGTAGTGTTGAATTTTTATTAAAATTTGAATGCAATGATAAATCATAGTATTCGGATAAATGATTCTGAGCAAAGTTCAGTCAAATATAGGTAATAATTAAAATTTAAAATGATCTAAATACGAGTATAGTACGAACTAGATAATATTCTAATATATTCTTTATCGAGAACCTATGTTAATCGTGGTAATCGGACCATTTTTTCCTGTAATAAAAGTGTTTACAAACAAATTAAGAAAAAAAGACACACATCATTGTAAAACCAATATATTCTTCACTTCGTTGAGAATCTAAAATATAACGTTTAATTTTCTAAAAACTTGTAAAGTTAAATCAACTGAAAATATTATCATCTTATGCCACTCACGCCGTGCGCACACTTATGGTGCTAATGTTCTATTTATTATTATTATGTAGGCAGTAATAACACAATATTCATGACTAAGAAAAACGTAATAATAATAAATACTCAGTTATTCCATGTAATCTTATTAATTCTTATATACGTTTTATTTGTACCTGTATCTAAATATTTTAAGTGATTTCTCACGTGCTAAATATTGTATATTAATCGTCGGAATATACTCGTACTTTGCTATACGAAACCTAATGATGAAAGACCAATTTATATTTATGTCTGAGAATCGTTTCATTATTTAATACGTAGAATGGTTTTTATTTAATAAATGTTTATGAGCTAATATTTATATTTGAAATTCTTTGTTCCTTTTTCATCTGTGGCTGCTCTATGTTATAACTTATAACAATACTCAATTATTGTGTTATGACATACTGATTTAAAAGAATATGCGATTACAAATCATTTTAATCTCATATCATAATATTGCTATAAATACGAGTATTACTACCATCAAATTATTCTAAGATATAATATGTTATTTTTTTTTTAATACAAATTTTATATACCTATTTATACGTGTTACCTATTTTAATTAAAATATTATAATTGTAAATAAATTAGTACATTTTAAAAGTTTTAAACATTTCAATATCAAGTAATATATTATTACAACATAATTTAGTTAGAAGTTTTGACTATTTATATTTAATATTAAAATTCAATTCATTTTTACGTTAAATAGAATCAGGATTTTTGAAGAACAAAATAAAATAAAAAATAAATATAGAACGAAGACAAATTAAATTTATCAATATTTAACCAAATTATTAGTAATGTTACAAACCCTGATTTTTAAAGTCGAAGCGAACTCGAGCGATCAATTTTAAAATTTTAACGAACTCGAACCGAAAATAATAATAAAAATAAAAAATAAATATTTATTAATCTTTCGAACCTCTCGAAGAGAACCGAACTATATAAAAATTGCATCAAACCCGAACCGAACATTTAAAGTTAAATAATAAACTTAACTAATTTTTGTTAGTTTATTAATTATTATTATACAAATTGTTTATTTATTATTATTATGAAATTATATTGTATAATTTTCAATTGAATTTCTTTTTTTATCAACTATTAAAATTAAATTAGATATTAATATATCATGTAGAAAAAAAAATAAACACACAATATACGTAATAATAATACGACTATACGAGTATGTGAATGTTTAAAATAAAAAAATGTTTCGTGATCATTTTGAACTTTACACGAATAATTAAACCTTGTGTATATTATATTTACATTTTATTTTGTATTTGTTATAACCTATAGTCCAATACAAATATGTGTTTTGATTAGTTGCGATAATATAATATATTTATATTGTATACCTAAACGACACATACAATCAAAATACTTAATATCGAGTTGTTCTTATGGATCGTAATAGACCTTGAGATATTGTAGTAATATTATGACTGATAGTACCTATATATAGGTAATTGTTGAATTCGAAAATTCAGAGCGAGGTCTTCACTGATAATACATGCGCCTTGTTTTCAAGCACAGAAAGTTTATACACAAGACACATCATAAACCACTAGAGCGTTAACCTCTATAAAAAAAATCTATAAAATATTTCAATCATTGTATATATAATTAAAGAAAAACATACAAATATTCAATTATCAATCACCTATTTTATTATCGTGTCGTATAATAAGGTTCTACTAATAATGAAAAGAAAAAAGAGCTGATATTGCTGTGGAAGTGTAAAGGATACACTGATACAGGTTAGAATAGGATAGTGTTGAATTTTGATTAAAATTTGAATGCAAGGATAAATCATTACATTCTTAGATTTTCGATTACACTAAAAATATCTACTTAAAACAGCTACAAAAAAAAATTAAGACTTGGGATTTTTCTAATATTTTGGTATCATCTTAAGTAATATGTGAGTATACTTCAGTAAAATTTTCAGACAGGAAAACATACACAGGAAAATATTGCTATTTTTATCAAACATTATATAGATAAAAATGAGAATTTTAGGAAATATTCAAAGTTTCATATTTTGTAGAAGAATTAACATAGCGGTTCCAATATTTTATTACAAATATTCAGTGAATACCACAAAAAAATTTCAAGTGTCTAAATTCAAAATTATTTGAGTTATTGTAAAATATTGAAATCTAATACGTATAGTTAATAGTTACCTAATAGTCAGTTTTTGTAAAAATTCCCGTTTTTCATCGTTTTTTGGTCATTTTTCCTATCGCATGGGCTCAACTTTGAGAAATTTAAAATATGTCCTAAATAAAGTACCAACTACATCCATTTTCCAATCGGAAACATGTTATTCGTGAAAAGCGGAGCGTTATTTCTGGTAGAAAAAGTATCTCAAACATAAAAATAGGAAAAAAACACACATCATTGTAAAACCAATATATTTTTCGCTTCGTTCAAAATCTGAAATCAGTTTTTAATGAACAATAAAATAATAATTAATTTAATGTATTTGAACGGAAACGGAAAAAATCTTATATTAATATATTTTGAAATTTCCAATTCTATTAAATTATAATAATAGTTTTTGAATGAATAATGATGTCTTGTGGCTTGTGACGTTTTTTGCAAATAATAATAAAATACTTATAAATAATTTCGTTATTTTCACGTATAAACCTATGTGTAATATATAAATTCAACAAATATGTTTACAATATGATCACATAAAATATTATATATTATAATATATATGAGTATCTACATAATTTATTTTAAGTAGGTACCTATATTAAAATGCATATTTTATGATAATTTGAAATTATTCAATTTACGTTAAAAGTATATATAAAAAATAATAATATTTTCAAATTAACATTATTTTTATAACAATAATAAATTGTTATAGCTGCTGTAAGTATTTATAGATATTTTAAATCGTATACGCAAGCATTTATAAAAATATTATCATTTATGAATTTTTCAATTAAAATTGATTTGTAATAATTTTTCTATATAGAAAATTTATTCTTTACTTCGATCAAATTAATTTAGACAAAATGGTAGATTATTATTTATGAAAATTTGTTAATGATCGTATCTCATATGAATTACCGAAGACCACATATTATTATACTATTTATTATTATTTAATGTAAATATCTATAAACCGTATTTTGTTTTATCTGAATATTTTTGTATTTGTTAGTTCTATAATCACTTGACATTAACTACCAATCAGCTATATATAAATAGGTAGTGAAAAAAATGTAAAAAATAGTTTCTATAATTTTAGATTCTGAGTTATCTGTATTGGTTTTACAATGATGTGTGTCTTTTTTTCCATGTATGAAGACACTTTTTTGACGCAAAAGAATGCTCTGATTTTCACAAATAACACATATTCCGGTTGAATAATGGATGTAGTTAGTACTTTATTTAGGTAATTTTTCGAATTTCTTAAAATTGACCCTACGCGATAGGAAAAACGACCAAAAAACGATAAAAAAAAAAAAAAAACGGTATTTACCACGAATACTGAAATTTCGATAAATTGTTGTTTAAAGTATAAAAAGCAAGGGAATTAGGGAAGAGATACAGGTATAAAGAGGATAGTGTTGAATTTCTATTAAAATTTGAATGCAATGATTATAATGATTATTATAATGAATTCAATTACATTCGGAAATATGATTTTGAGCGAAGTTCATTATATAATATATGTTTTATGTTTATCAATTAAAATTTTTACAATATTTTATCAGTCTCTTCGTTCATTTTTACTTATAAAACCCTTAAATTAGTCATCTAAAATCTAAATACCCAAATATGACAGTACTTAGCTCAGAATCGTTTTTCGAATGTAATGATTTATCATTGCATTCAAATTTTAATCAAAATTCAATACTATCCTTTTTACACTATTGATTATTGAATATTGGGTACTTATCTATTATTATTATTTATTTTTTTTTTTATGGATTTGTTAATAAATGAGTTGTTCTTCGAAATAAAAATTAATATTACCTTTAAGTTTTAACAATATAATAAAATTCATTAATACTCAATTTTTATTCTTTCGCCATATTATAAATTATTTTTATAAGTAACTTATATGATACTACTCATTTATGTTTTGAATATATTATTTGATATTTCCTATTGAAAACTATTATATTATGCACTTCACTATGTAATTAATATTTAATACTCTTTAATAATAATTATTATTATTAATAACATGGAAATAAATTATTCTGCATTTATTATTTTAAATATATAAATATATATAATTATAATATAATATAAGACATATTAAATACAATTTTTACATTTTTTTTTTTTTTTTTTTTACTTACTCCTTAGTTTTTAATGATATAAGTCTTACAGGTTTACGGAAGGAAGCCGTCAGTTCACAAGACTTGTGCTTGAGCCTTGGGAGTGAAATTCAAGGATTATAATTACATTGTGTTCCATGCAAAATTATGATGAAGGTTATCACACATTTAATGTAATTTTGTGGTATTATAATATAGACCCAATCACGGTTAATTGCAATTGGCGAATTATTTCGAAATTGCTCCGGAAACTTCGGTACAATTACATACGTTGTGATGCGCGTACGCAGGAGTCCTTTCTCGAAGAAAGTGTTTCTTTATTTACGTCGTGTAAAGCTACAGGTTAAACATTTATAAATTAACTTGCAGACTGTTATTACTGTCTCATGTTCAGTTCATACCCTTAAGTCATAATAAACCATATATCAAAGTTATTTATTAGGATAAAGGTCCAATTTTTAATTTCGATACTTTGTACGCGGGTTTAACTATATACGAAAAAATAATATTTTCCCTATAAAATATCGGTCAGTGGAAGTGCAGTTTTAAGTCCACAGAGGTGGATTTATCGCTTTTGTACACTTCCAAATTTGTCTGTTCTATAACCGGTCATAAGGAAAACATTCATCGTATGTAAAGGAAAAAAAAACTAACGACAATTTTATTCAGGTCGTGGCGACTAAAGTGAAAGTGGTCTTAAACCGTCCCACGAGTTCGTTTAATAATAATGACGTAAAAATATATAACACGCACATGCACATGCACACACACGCAAACACATAATAGATGTAAATGATTTTTTTTTCACTTACACATTATTATTATTTTGTATCATCTAAAATTATTAATGAAAAATGCGAACGCTCCATAATACGCAAAATATTTTTTTTATTAAATATTTTCGCGAAGGCGGTTATAATAATAATAATTATTATGTGTCTCTATTCAACTATATAATAATAATAATAATAATAATAATAATAATAATAATAATAATAATATTAATAATAATAATAATAATAATAATAATAATAAAAAATATACTTATATGTTTCTTATTTTTTTATTTTCCCGGATACGTTATGTGTGCACGCACAATAATTTATTGTATATAAATAATATTATAATAATTCAGTTAAAAAAGCAAAAAATAAATAAAAATAATAATAATATTAATTTCTAAATTAATAATAATAATTATAATCTTAATATACTTAACGTATTTTATACATTTTAATTTTACGCGAATCAAATAATAATTCAGTGGATAACTGCCAAAATATGTAAGTCACTTGTTTATATTAGCCTTTTTTTACCGAACACCGAAATTCGAGGTTATAATATTATAATAGTGAATGTGTATATTTTGCACGATGACACGTCGTCTAATGATATACATTAAGACAAACCAGTTTATCGCTTTTTTCAAAATACTTAAGTTACGTAGCCTTATGTTATACATTCTATATACATATATAATATATAATGTAAATGTATTTTCTGATCGCAAATAGTACTCTGTAAAAAATAAAAAAAAACCAATGATAGACGCTCATTTATAAAATATTAAATTTGACAATAAATTATGTTTTTTATATAATGAGAAACGTTTTTTTTAAACTTACCTGTGTAATAAAATATAATTTGTATTACAAAAATAAAATTAAAAAAAAAACCAAAGACCTTGAATGTGGTATATAAATGACATTTATGTTAAATAATATTAATAATAATATTTTTTTTATGAAAATGTGGATTAGCGAAATGATATTATAATATAGCGATGGAATAATATATTATTATTACAGGTAATATTTTTAAATATAATATATTAAAAGAAAAATTATTTTTTTAAAATCAATTATTTTGCGAGTTCATATAATAAGTTCAATAATATATTTTTTTTAAAGGAGTTTCGTTCTTTTATTCTAATAATAATAATAATTATGCGTATAGGTAATCAATAACAGAAAAGTCAACAAACGTTTTTGCTGGAATATTTTTTAGACGGCTTTTAATTTTAATTAATTTAAACAAATATTTATAAAGTATAATTAATATTTGTAATTACTAATTATTAATTAATAATTATATATTATAAGTTCAGAAATTAAAATATCAATAGTCGTTTGATTATGTAACGCATACGATAAATATTATGAACTATAAAACCAGTTTTAAAATTCATTAGTATAGCCTGCAATAATTATCATTATAATATAACATTTATGGAACCGTGTGTTAAAAGAAACGAAAGGAGTTTTGATAACCTAGTGAAATTGAATCAAAATTCCAAGTCCATCACATTCTGCACAGAATATATAATATATTATTTTGTAAATCGAAACATATATATATATATATAAAAATCGTATTGACATTAAAAATATAATATTATTTTCATCATTACATATTATTATAATACGTATTATCCTTGATCAGAAGACCTTACAAATCATCATGATGTGTAAAATTATATGCGTGTGAATATTCGACAATACGAAGTACAGGACAATGATCGCGAGCGCAGCATCAGTAGACAGTAAGTTAATCATCAGTTGAAGATTCGACATATATCATATTTTATTGTCGAACTCTCCGGATACACGTAGGTATGTTTATTATTATTATTATTATTATTATTATTATTATTATTATTATTATTATTATTATTATTATTATTATTATTATAATAATATATTCCTCCTATACGTCTGTTCGTGTAATTCGTCATAGACGCAACGGGCGAAGTACATACGAATAATAATAACAATAATTTTAATAATAATAATAATAATTTTAATGAAATTTTATTATTATTATATTAAAACACTAATAATATGTCCGACAACAATTGTTATAATGTGTAGTGTATAGTATATAACATAATATAATATGCGAGCATATATGAATCTAGTTTAAAAGCGAATCGAAAAGAGAATGTTTGGAGCTCGTCCGACGATTAAATCAAATGATATAATAATATTATCGTATTATTATTATTATTATTATTATTATTATACGTACACGCGATGACCACGACCAAGACGATGCGATGAGACGGAGGATGCCATCCCCGATCGTGTGCTGTTATAATATTCATTTTTTTTTTTTTAATTTTTGTCTATACGATTATGGTAATCTGACGGGTTTTCGATATTCAAATTGCGAGGGATCTTACATATTATATATAATATATTATACCTAATAAATATTATTTAAGGTCATCGCAGTTAAGTTCGGACCGATTGGCTCATGTTACATATTATTATTTAACACAAGGTGGGTTTGATATAATATACCTATATGCGTATATTATGATAATATTATTTATATCGTTATAATGAAATAATGCGATTCGTATATTATTTATAATTTATAAATAAATTACAAACGAATGGTAAATCAAACGTGTGAACCGAAATATAGGTAAGTATAATAGTTAGTTACCTCTTAATATTTATTAAGTTTTAAGTAGGTATGTTCATTTATCATTTATTTATTTTATACCGTCATAAATTATTACATTTCGTCCCACGTAACCATCAATCGCTAGAAAAAAAAATAATAATTTAAATACTCGATATCGTTCCGCGGATCGACAGTTTTCGTCATTTGCGCGTGTTTTTCCTAAAATTCGCCAATACAATTTTTATAATACCTATATTATGCAAATTTCGATATGTGCTGGATGACGTGTCACGTGTCTGTTGTGTCATTATGGCGTAGTGAATTAACGTCTGTCCCTATAGTACATAATAATAATGTATAATATATCAAATGTGTAATATAAATGTGTATTATTTCGAAAAGTTTTTATTGAAAATTACTTTATAAAAAAAAAAAAAAAAAAAAATATAAGTGACTTAATGTAAAGTATTGAATTAATAGCGCTTAAAAGAGCTGGGTGGGCGATCGAAATACTAAATTATATAATATACACTTAGTTTGTCTCGAAGCTGACAAGACGTATTCTGCACGTCATCCGATGGTTCACGACTAGATGATGTATTATTATTAACACGATGAATTAAATTTAAAAATATTTACAAACGAAAATAATGACAAAAACGACGTGGAATTATAGAAATTATTACTTTTCATATATTATTATCTTAAAAAGACAAAACTTTTGATATTTATTTTTTTCAATTTTTTAAACGAGTTTCGTCCAAAGTATATCCAAAATAATCTATAACTAATCTAATTCTTAAGATTACGTTATGTTATTTTATTCGAAGACAGACAACGAGATATTATCTTCGTATAAAACACGTTTATGAGCACAACACAACACCGTTTTGTGATTCTGTTTTAATTACCTACTTTTTTTTTTTTTGTATATTATAACAATAGTAATTTCTCAGTCCATTATATAATATAATAATGTTATGTACGCAATAATACACACGTATTATAAAATAACGTATACATGAAATTATTAACACGCGGTTTTGTTTTTAATCCAATCTGTTCTAACATTGTAATTTCGGCAATTAAAATGTATTTACATATTACATATAGAGAAAACTTAATAGTTAAATAACTAAACGAAGACAAAATTGTGTAATATAAAAAATATAATATAATATAAAATGTATATAGAAGTTGGTAAATTTATTTTATAAAACATTTTATTAAATTAATTTGTTTACTTATATGTATAAATAATTATGTTTATAGATTCTGTAAACGTTGGGGTATGGCAAGTGTTTATAATAATTAATAATTATACATAATACGTTTATCTACTATATAATTACGTATACGGCATAATTATGAAATTTAATGAACGCCTTTAATCTTGACATAATATACACAAAATGAAATTAAACACAAATTTAATACGTAAAAACAAAATTATATTTTTAAAAAAGATAATTTAATATTACATATAATAATTCTTATATAATGTAAATTGTAAAGTCAAAAAATGCAAAATGAAAAATTTGAAAATGTCAAATGAGCTCTCACACTTCTCTTTTATTAATCTATAGTAAAAAATTTTAATATTAAAGGGGCTCTCTACTTCTCTCTTATACCTATTAGTAGTCTTCGCCTACAGCTACAATCAATTAATAATAATAATAATAATAATAATTGTAAATAATATAAAATACCATTTATATAACACGAAAATACATATTTTTAGTTATTTTAAGAAATTTTATCTTGCACATAGTCAACTTGCATCAAAACTTAAAAGATTGTAAAATGTATCAAGTAATAATAACGTTTCTGTGTTTAAGAAAAAAAGATTGGCGCACAGAAGATAAATATAAATTAACTAGTCCCTGTCTTGTTCAAAACAAAAAAAGAAAAACGAAAAAAAAAATGTTATTTTGAATAAATTGTAATTTATAATATAATAATTAATGAGCGAAACATGGGAATTTCTAATTTTTACGTAGTAATGTAGGTGGACAGGTATATAATGTAATTAATTTTAACATGAACCATTTTTTGAAAACTTTAACAGATTTATTATCTGTGTAAGATATAGGTTGTACTTATTTACTGTTAGTTTTAAAAACTGACCGACAAAAATAAAGCACAAATTTAGAAGATAAAATTTACATACTTTCATACAAGTATAACGGTGGTTACGCTTAGTAAGATTTATGTAGCGTAATATATAAGAGAACAAAAATTAGCGACTTTTGTTATTTACTTGTATATTCACATTATTCACACTTGCCAATTATACGTATATAATTGAAAAATAGTTTTTATTTACAGAAAAAAAATGACTTTTTACTATCCTGAAAATGAATGAAGAAAATCTCTTCGTCGTAAAGAATTTAAATCGTCTCACGATATTTAAAATGTCAAAAATAATAATATTATATATACGTTTATACACTTGTAAACGAGTATAATTGATTAAAAATATCTGATTAAAGTTGAGTTCAAAATAAAGAACCGATCTTTTAAAAGTTGAAATTAAATAATATATTTACAAGTTAATAGGAATTCGATAATTTATACATCTCAGTATAATAATATATAAATGTATTTTTAGGATTATATTTTTTGTTAGGTATACCCTGCTACTATTATACGAATAATATAATAGAGTGATGACTGATGATCACTTTTATTGGCTAAGGGCAATCGTCGTTTTGGTCGAAACATCATTTCACTCGATACGAAAATTTCGCCCCTGACAGTGTTAATCGCTGCAGAAATAATGGTAAAATATAATGTTCAAAAAAAAAACGACGTGAACATGAATCGTGTAATGCAACTCGCGATATTTATAATAAATTAATAACAACGATTATATACAGTCTCGGAGATGATATAATAATAATAATATTATTGTAAATTCGATATAAAACAAAAATTAATGTTATGCATATGATGTTAACACATTATATTCGTATAGCAATTATTTTAAATATCATAAAATTCAAGGATAATAATATGCATTTATGTATCATATTATCGTAATTCATAATATACGTCACTTCTGCAGCGTTCGCGCGAGAAAGTCACAATACGACCATTCGATATATAACATATTCATAACCTTTGCGCAAATATTAAACACACAACTTACCACGAGACGATAATGCAATGATTATATTATAATATTATTATAATAATCGTCGGAGATGAGTAGGTATTATTTTTTTTCCCCTCTATCGTTAAATCCTGCTCCTCTTATCGTTAATATTAAATTATTATATTTTTCGTCTTTAAAACCGGTCTCCGGTGAACGGCGTTAAAACGAGCGATGAGTGTAATGTAATTACGAACGATTGGCAGAAAAAAAACCGCGTTTTGAACGAAAAAAATAAAATAAAATAAAGTCACACAGGATTGTCCAAGGTTTTATATTTTACTATACAATAATAATATCATATTGATACGATATTATGTGGGAATTTTCGCCAAAAAAAACTCATCTCGCCCGAACCGAAAGGTGTCCGTTGTGTGTGTGTGGGGGGAGGGCGAGAGGGGGACAGACGGGATGACGCTGCCGTTGAACCAGTACGGGCGTTAGGTTCGCGCCGCCGCAAACGATCGTCCGGGGACTCAGAACGTGCACGCAATCCGCCGGGCACACTCGTCGTGAAACGCGTACCGTCAGCCGAAGCTCTCTCGTCGAAAAATATTACGTACGTAATATTATAATAACAATAATAATAATAATATTATTATTATTATTATTATTACTATTATTGTTGTTATTATTATTGTCGACAGGATCGCGAACGAGCGCTTTGAATATTATATATTAATTGTATATCGTTTGCGCGCGCGAACGCGAGACCGTATAACCAGTAACCGCAAGTTCGCAACCGCAGCGGGTTTTTATACAGAAAAAAAAATAATAATAAAAAATATACGTAATAATATTTTGTTTTGTGCAAACCGCAAGTTATACCGCGCGGATACCGTACACGACCCGGCGTGGTACCACAATGAGCTTGCACACGACGTTATTATTATAACTATATTTTTATAGTTATATAGGCGTAATAATAATAATAATAATAATAATATCGTAATTAAATAGAAAATATTGTGAATTTGTGTGGCTGATCGGTGCATGTTTTTATAATATTTGTATATACGTTCAGTGTCGCGCGTGGCCGAAAATCTTCAAAAAAAAAAAAAATTTCAAAAACGATGAGCGATAATTATTGTTAAACGAAAAAAAAACAATATACCAAAACGCCGCTCAGACAACATAAACGCGGTTCTAAAAAAAAAGACCTACATTGATAAAATATATTACAATACTCGCACCGAGACAAATCGACAGGTAATTAAACACGATCCTTTTATGGCGGATATATTATGATTTATTATTGCGATATAATAATTATTATATACCTATCTATACTAAGTATATTATTATTATATTTACTCGGACAAATCGATTATTTGAACTCTTTGATCATTTTTTTTTTTTGGTAGGTCATCATTTTTATAATAGTTAAAATTAAAATTAAATAACGACAACAACAATAATATTATTATTTTCAATCATATCGCCTTGTTCAAAGGTGTGCCCTTCGTCGTGCCGGCAAAATCGCTGCTACGCGTTGTCATCGACGAAACGTGGTCATCGACCGCGCGCAGTTTGTTTTCTCGCGTGATCGTCCAGTTCCAAAACGATTATGGATTATAATAATATAATATTTTTATTATTATTATTTTTTTTTTTTTGAGAATCGTATTTTATCTCGTTTTATTTTTCAATTCGTCGGTTCGTTTAATACGGATCGTTAAAATATATAACGAATATATTATAATATTATTTTCGTATTCGTCAATATTTGTATCATGTAACGCGTATATTATTATAATCACGTCTTGTAAACGAATTAATTTAAACATATCGATTCATCTAGAGTGTTATTTCGACGTGTACGGAAAATTCTAAAAGTAATTCGCTCCATGAATTAATTATTAATGTCAATTATAATATATTATTTTTGTAATTTGCGAAAATAGAATTAAAAATGTTTTTATATTATTATAATTAATATTGCATGTAACGTTATGGTATATAATAATTTTTGAGTTAACTGAAAATTCCGTCTAAAATTCTAAATGTTTTATACGCGAATCGCCTGTCATAAAACACAGGATAAATTATGTTCGCGTAAACTAAACTTTTATTGTAAACCACATCTAATCGAAAAGTATTGTGTGGTTTTATACCGGATGTTATTTCCATAAAAATAAGAAAAAAATAAGATATTTATTATATCCACCTGCGGATTACTGATTTGCCTACCTGAATAAATACTAAGTTTCACTGAAATTCGTTATTTATCAAGCGATTATATATATTTCATACCTATAAATTTACCTTGTAACTCACATCCATGACGTGTTACGGCTATACAATTTTAACTTATTTTCCCTCCTAAGGCATTCATAGAAAAAATTCTGATGAAATTTAATTATAAATTTACATTTGGCTGAATAACAATATTTTTAGGATAAGAAAGTGCTTCGTCTTATCTTTTATCACACGCACAAAATTAATCAGTTTTCTATATTTTTATTATTGTTTGTAATACAATTAATAAAAATGACTAAAAATCGATAAATTATAACAATTACGTATAATCATCAATCGTTGTTTAATTGTTTAAATCAAATATGTTTATTGATACATTGACTCATTGTATTTTATATTCTGTAAATACGAAATAAATAATGTTTAATTTATGTAACCTTCAAATGAATGTAAGAGAACCAGTTAAATTGTATTCGAATGGTCTAGTGAACATACTACAATACTGCATAGATTACTTAACTTGTATTTATTTCATTAAGTACTTTTATTTATTTACAAAGGACGTCAATTAATTATTAACTAATTCTTATACAATTGCCTACGTCAAACATTGTTTATATTATAGTAGACCTCACCAAAATATACACACAATTACCTAATTATTTTGATTTAATTTATATTTTATTTGCAACCATTTGTTGTCCAATATTAAAGAATTACGTATAATATGACAAACCCGATATTTTAAATTACATTTTTGTACATTACAATGTTCATTTTTAGTTAGTACCTAATTTCCTATTCATATAGATATCGAGAAGAGATTTTACATTTTTTTAAGTATATAAATAAATATAATTTACTCATAAATAATTATGGAATAATAATACTTTGTAAATATATTTTTTAGTTCGTGCATAACTTACAACGTATAATTTTAATATCGAATGAAAATAATAATATCGTAATTTTTAGGTAGGTATTACGAATTTACACTGAGTAATAAAGTATATAATTTATTTACCTACCTAGTTATTAATCTTTCTATGCGTATTATACGTATATATTATAATATCCACGCGTATATTGTACAACATTTTTCAGATTTCTTAATTAATAATTCTGAATTAATTCTTATTAAAGATATCGTGTTTTGTATAGGTAAAAATAAATAAAAATCATAATAATATACGCACCTATACATTAAGTAAATAATTTTCAAGTGCATAACATTTAGTTATATATAAAGTATAAAGACATAAATGATATTTAAAAGTGTATTATAAGATTTAATTAAATATACTTGTATCAATTTATAAATATTTTATTTTATATTCACAGAACGTTATTTAAATAAAATATTATATTATGCCTATTTGGCTATATTTCTACATTCTCAAACGTTATAAGACAATGTCAGAACCAGAAGTGCATTGTAACGAATTTTAATATACATTTTGCTTTATTTATACAGATTCAGATTAATTATGGAAGCTATTCAATGGATAACAATCTTGACGGTTTTTCAGCTATTATCGAACAGTTTTTGTCTAGAAAATGGTTTAGCTAGGACACCTCCAATGGGATGGTTGGCATGGGAAAGATTTAGATGTAATACTGATTGTAAAAACGATCCTGACAATTGCATAAGGTAAATGATTATTCTTTTATATTTTAATTATGTTAATATACTCAAATTTAATATTATATTTTCTACATAGAGCCTTATTATATCAATGTGTATTTGCGTGTATATATGTATTAAATTTTATAGGTTACTATAATCACTTTATCGGTAAAAATAATTTATATTATTTTATATAAAACAAAATACATAAAATATGATAAACTAGTATTATATTATAATATATTATGGATATTACATTTCTTACCGGAAATTAATTTCATTTGCATAAATAAGTTAATGATTTAAACATTTAAAGAGCTACGTAAAGAATTATAGTGATGTGTCTATATATATTATTGAATTTTGTTAAAATAAATGAAATACGTCCTCTTCTAAATTATCTATAATAAATTGTCAACCGTGTTAAGTTACAATTGTTAATAATGATATTTTTAGCTTTTTACTAAATTTCTTTATTTTGTTTTTGGGTTTGCCAATACAATGATTTTTAATACTTTCCAACCGGAAATTACTCATTAGAAATCAATACCGCGCGTTTGTTATATTATTACAATAATTGTGATGATATTTGATTAGCTTGAAACAAACCACAAAGTTAAAGAGAAGAGACGTTCGTTGAAATAATTATAATAGGTACCTACCAATTTAAAATAGCATCAGCTACAAATAATAATGTGTTATATTTGCCGTTTTTTACCTGAATTAATATAATAAATTGCTTACTTATAGTTGTAGTTTTAAATAAATACGCACCTACAACCTCGTCAATTTGTAAATTAGTTGATCACCATATTATATTATAATACGTATTATATTCAAGGGCAGTTGGTACGTAGAATTCATGGCAGAGTGGTGATAATGTACAATTATTGTACAAAATATAATAATGTATATCAAGTACAAGAACACAATATTCTATGGTAACAATCAACATTGTGTTTGTGACATTCGTCCTCGGGATTTCGCCAAATTACTAATTACGTGTTACGAAGATCAAAATTACCGAGTTGCGGTGTAAAATATGTAAAAATAAAATGGTTTTTTTTTTTTTATTTTGAAAATTCTTATTCGCGTGAAGCTAGAAAGTAGTGCGCTTAATATTTTAACAATGCCTTGAATGTAAACAGAAAGATGTTAATAAGTAGCATTATCTGTGTCCGTTCATGTATGTTTTATATATAATTACGAACGAGAGATGTAATTTTTTTTCCTCAAAAATAATTATTATAGCCTAGATTTTGTTATATGGAATTTCTTCCTGCCGAATTTGTCATGGTACGCAAATCATCGTTTAACGATTATTGCCGAAGAAAACAATCGCGATCTGCTAAATATTCTTCGGTTATGCAACGCGCGCAGAATAAATATGACGCGACCGCATAAACGGAATCGATTGTTCTGCTGCTATACGCGATCTGGCCCAGAAAACATTGCGAGTACATTGCAATACGTCCCTCCTGCAGTTTACCGAGATACAGACGATTATATTATAGTAAAATAATAAGAAATCTATCTATTATTATTATTATTATTATTATTATTATTATTTTTTATCAGTTTTGCTTGTACGCAATAAATAATAACATATACCTAATATTATATCGACCGGTTCGACATCACGATTTTTAGCGAGTAAAAAGAAAGAGATCACGACAACATCGTGCGTGGGCAATATTATTAGGTGTATATACATAATATATACCTATATACATACAATATTATGTGTGTAATATAAATTATTTTATACCTCTTTAAACCATGCCGTTTATGGAAAAACCATTGTGCATACCTACATGGTTCCCCAAATTGTGCACCACAACAACAGAGAGTGATATTGTCAGACGTCAGTCACTAATCACTTATCAATAATAACTAAACACGCACAGTTATAAAATTATATTATATAATTTGGTTTAAAAATGTACAAAAAAAAAAAAATATATATATTATATTTATTGGCCAATGACAAGAATAATAATTTATATATACCTTTCCGCATTTTTGTTAAAACACAAATTTTTGGTTCAGGTGATAAGTACACGTTCCGCCGTAATGATTATTTCGGACAGACACTTCTTCGATTGGAATTAAATAAAATAGACTAAAAGATAAAAAAAAAAAAAAAAAAAAAAAAAACATTACAGTCACGATTCAATACCACTCGGTTGAATGCCATACCGGCATTAAAGAAAACAAAGTTTTTTTTTTTTGTTTTTGACACGAAAAGGGCAATGAAAATTATACCATAGCTCTCGATCGCCGAACTTAGTCCTTGAACCGAACTGGATACGTGAAGTATTTTTATTCTACTTTTACAAATTATAATAATAACGCCTGTGTCCTCCTTATATATTGATTGTTACAATGACAAGAAAATTGTATGCGAGTTATCGAAATTATTATATGGACAGAATAATATTATAATATGTTCTAGGTCGTCTGCAGTTCATTATAATATATACTAGATTAATTTCGTACATAATGCGGAAACGTGAATTCGAGTGGCAATCACGATTCTAAAATAAATCTATATTTATAGAATAACATTTTTTTTTTTTCATAATAATATAGTGTTATATAATAGTAAAATAATATTTAATATTTTTAGTTATTATTATGAAACGTGCTATATTTTTATGGCTATTCGGATTTGTTTATACCTATTGTATTTGTGAGAAATATTATCTTTTTTATTTAGTAGTTGGTTATTAAATAAATAGACATGTAGTTTTTATTTTATTTTTTATCATTTTATTTTTTAATAGGGTCCCATTGATAAGTACTTACAAACTATAACTATATATATTGACAGTGCCCCGGTATATTAAAATCCCACCGTCAATTTATCTAGTAGATATATTAGTGGGTCCGACATTTAACGTGTCGAAAAAAAAAACCCCCGTCAATCGGAAATTAAACGAGGAATATCAATCTTATAAAAAAAAATGCCCTTTTATACAAAATATAAACTATTCTACTTATACCCTACATGATATACACACACGGTTCGTTATCATAAGAGGAGATACTAATAATATATACATTATAAGTGCATGCATAGTAAGTATTTTATTACTATACGTTGCTCTATATAGTACGAAATTAGCGACGTATTATTAATTACGTTGAATTATATGGTTTGATCTCGTGGGTCGAATCTATACCGTATATAATGTCGTTATGATTTTAATTAATTGCCCCGACGGAACGTATCTAATTGTATTCCTACCTACTGCGTATTTAGCATATTAAAATGATGAGCTTTTTCTTTTATCTGAAATGATACGTCAAAATTAATAATAAAAAAAATAATCGCACATGTCGTGACACCAGATAAACTAATTTTAGCAAAGTATTATTATTATTATTATTATTATTATTATTATTATTTTTAAGTAATTTTGAATAGATTTCTTTTATTACGAACGGTAAATTATGTAATCGTTATTATAATCTCAAAAAATATAATTTTATATTATTTCGTGTTAGTGCGATTACGCATTATATGTTTAAATTTAATTCATAATAATTTATGCGTTTGAAAATAGTGTAAACAGCGAACACCACACAATAGAAAAATAAAAACATTTTATTTTCAGAATTTTTGTACACATAATTATATTACTAATTACAATTTAATAGTTAACAAAATACTTGAAGTACTTGAAAATATCACTTTACATAAGTTTACCTAATATAATATAATAAATTCATGAACAATGAAACCGTCTAATAATATCAAATAAATAATGGGTGTGTTATTCGATCGTTAATATCATTTTATATTTAATGTTACAGCGAAAAACTCTTTAGGACCATGACCGACCTTGTAATATCCGAAGGGTACGCTGCCGTAGGTTATGAGTACATAAACGTGGATGACTGTTGGTTGGACTTCGCAAGGTCATATGATGGAAGATTGCGACCCGATGCTAAACGGTTCCCCAGGGGAATGGCCGATTTATCCCAATATGTGAGTTTTATAATTAAAATTGCATTTTATAATAAAAATAAAATAGAAAATTAAAGTGGGAAATCAAATAAAAAATCATTTTCAAGGTAAATAAATAATTCTATAAGATTATTTTTATTTCTAAATAGTAATCAGTACCCATACCTGTGGTGGAAGTATTAAGTACAATATTATAACATCTCTATTAACGTGCACTTATAACGTAACAGACGGATATAAATAAATATTTTAATCTTTATATAAAATTTGTCTCTTAATTCGTATGGAATACATACGTCTTTGCACACAAAAAAAAAAAAACAAATAAAATATTTAATAGTATTTTAGTATTTTCTATTACCAATATAATTTCTATTTTTTAAATTTAAATATGTAATTTTGAAATGATTATAATAAATAAAATTGTGAATATTGTTTTAGCATAAGAAATAGTTTTTGAAATATTTTAACAATAAAGTGCTACAAAGAAAAGATCTCGTATATTTTATCAACTTATATTGCGTGGTCACGTGGGAGATGAATGTTTTAACAAAATATGAGAATATTTTATTAATCTTTTTTCAACTAAACTAAATTATAATTTTGTATACGTCAATACTCGGAAATAAAAATAGATTTTTGAAAGAAATAGTTTACCAACTACGCAATATACATGAAAAAACAATTCATTCTGTATTCTTTTATATTTTTATAACATTAAATAAAAAATGATAGTTTGTAAAAATTGATTAACTTTTAATTACTTAACATAAATAAAATATGGTAATAATCACTTATTAATAATAATTACCTAAGTTTAATTATTATCAATTTCATCATTTCCTTAATAGAGTATAATAACTCATTTATATATCACAATTCGTTTATTTTATAAATTATGCAAAATTTAAAACGTGTTTATTAATTTAAAAATAAGAAAAAAATCATTTATGAGTAGGAGGTAATAGATGTTCAAATAAGGAAATATGATGAAAAATTACTTTTTTCTTTTAAATTTACACAAGGTATACAGTATTGAGAATATTACATTTAATCATTTTATAATGTAATATTATCGAATGACGAATATCTTCTTACATAATATTTATATGTCGATATTACACACGAACATTATGTTAACTAAATAATGAATAAATAAATTGGTTGTGTTTATAAATTACATATACACGTTAAAATATTATCGATTTCCCTTATTAATCAGAATCAGATATTATCATTATTAATTATAAACATAATAATATGTTTGATATATTGATAACATAAAAATATATTTAATTTTCATTAATTTTTGACACGACATTTTGATCACTTTATACTATAATATATTCTTATAGTTTAATTGCGTATTTCCTTCGTTATCTAAGAGGAAACAATGGATAGTAAGATTATACTAGGTAGTTATTATAACTAAGCTGCGGTTGAAAATAAATTGCGATAAATTACTTAATGTGTTTGTGTATAGTTATTAAGTTCAAGTAGCCACATAAACAATGGAAAATATAAATTTTATAAACATAAAATAAAAAAATAATTTACAATATGACAAAAATACAGGATATACCTACATATTATTTTAAGCAGCGCATGACAATAATTGAATAATTCAACTAATTATAAAAATAATTATAAAAATAATTGGTTAAAATGACATCATAATAATATTATGTCTTATGAAGCTATATCTATACTTTTAATCAAATGGAATGTAAGGTCGGGTCTACACAGAGAACTAAACTAAAACAAAATTCAAATTCGTACTATGGCAGGTTTATAGATATTTTAAAACCTATTTAATAAATAATAACATATTATATTTGTACAAACCTACTAATTTAGTAATTTCCCATTTCGTCATAATTAATGATAAAAAAAAAAAATACACAGAAATTATGACAAATAATAAATATTAGTACAATCAAAATTCACAGTAAATCATTTGATAATTTTTTCATAATTTTTTGTCGTCAAATAAAAATATTAATAATACAGTGAGTATCTCACTAATAGTTAAATTCAAATAAAATTTTAGATTCTGAACGAAGCGAAGAATGTATTGGATTTACTATAATGTGTGTCTTTTATTTTTTTTTTTTTTTTATGTCTGAAAACATTTTTACTAGGTATCCGAAATAATGCTCCGATTTTCATGAATAACTTATGTTTCCGGTTGAAAAGTGGATGTAGTTGGTACTGTAATTAGGTAAATTTTTAGAATTTCTCAAATAAATGTTTGATACTTTGATAGAACAAACGACGAAAAAACGATATTTTTCACGAAAACTGAAATTTGGATGAATTTGATTTCAATATTTCATGATAACTCAAGCAATTTTGAAGTTAGAGATTTGAAAATTTTATTGTGTATTGAAATAGGTACATATATAAGGTTATATATATGGTAAAATTTTGGAACCGTTACGTTAATTTTTTTACAAAATATAGGACTTGAATATTTCGTAAAATTCTCGTTTTTATGTATAATAATGTTTGATAAAATTGGCAGTTTTGAGCATTAAGGTTTGAAAATTTTACTGAAGTATAATTACATATTATTTAACATCATATCAAAATATTTGAAAAATCACAAGTTTCTATTTTTTTTTTTTTTTTATAGCTTTTTAAAGTTGATATTTTTAGTTTAAACGAAAATCTTAGAATCCATACGAATATTCTTCTTATTATTTCTTAATACTTTTACAATAAATATTAATAGAAAAACCACAAAATTTGGAAATTTTTTTTTTAAATTTTATTGAAGCATACTGATATATATCTTAACAAATTTCCAAAATATTAAGAAAATCTAAAGAGTTATCATTGCATTCAAATTCAAATTAAACACTATGATTTGCACACCAGTATCCCTGCGGCAGGAGTATCATCTCTTCTTTTTTTATAGTTCATTTAGTTAACGAACTGTCGAACTATTTAACTAATTTATTTACTACTATAAAGCACTATCATATTCATAATTCAAACTATGAGTTATTATTACTTAAGTAATTAATTATTAATTTCAATAGTCACTTTTGAATAATAATAAGTAATATTTTATAGATAGTAGTAAACTAGCTATAAGATAATGAAAAATGAATAAATAAGTAATTAATTTTAAAAATCACTTTTAAATAATAATAAATAATATTATGTAGATATTAGAAAACTAGCTAATAGATAATGAAAAATAAAAATAAAAGTCTATTAAATAATAAGTGTTTATTCTTTATACTTTATAATGTCTAGTAATTTATTGTAATCTTGTATGCGTTGTATTACTCAACGATCGCAATAATAATAATAATAATAATAGTGGTGAACTAGCGAACAATATTGACGATATGTGCACGTAACGTACACGTTTGTGGCCAAAGTTCAGTGGAATAAAAAATATAGTTTTATAATATTGTATTTAATAACAAACCACGATAGCAAGTTATGTTTTTGTTTTCGTTTCAATATAATATAAGTAACTATAAATATAAAAGTGATATAAAGTACCTTTAGTACAAAAATGTAGATAAAATTCTAATTATTCACAATAATCGAACTTATGCGTACGAGTATAATACGATTTATATAATATAATAATTATACTATAGTCGTGTATGACCTATAATATGCGTAAACTAATGATTAACGTATATATATATTAAATAAGTATTAAAATAATTTATATTAAATAACCTACTATTAGAGAATATTAATTATTATCAGGGTTCGGGACTTAAAGCACTTAAAATCATCAAAATAAGCGCTTATAAAAGCGCCTAAAAACTTCAAAATAAGCATTCAAATAAGCACTTCAAAACATTAAAATAAAAAGTAAGATGTTAAAATTTTACTGAAAGTAATAAAATTTATTACCAAATTTTAGTAATAAAAAAAAATTTTGTCTAAAACTGCAAATTTTGTAGATAAATATAAAAACTTTATAATATAATTTTTTTTTCATATTAAAATTACAAATTTAATAATTAAATAATAGGTAATCTACTATTATTGTGTTTCTTATTATATGTCAGGAATTAATATATTTATAGTTTGTTTATCTAAAATAAAACGTAATTAAATTATTACAGTGTTAGAATAATTTAATTACCCGTATCTACATAATGTGACTACAAAAGTACATAAAGTTAAAAATAGAATAAGAAAATTAATAACTATTTGGGTACAATACATATTATATTGATGCACAATGGTAAAATTATTTTTAGTTTCAATTTTTTTCTATATTGCCAACAAACATTAAAAAAAAACCCCCAAATTTTTAATATCATGCGTTGTTAAGTTGGAAATATGCAATTAAAATAAGAAAAGAGCATGAAAAAGCATTTTTCGAATAAATCATTGAAATAAGCAAAAAAAAGCACTTTCAAATTTCATATTTGTAATTGTTGCAACATGACATAAATTTCCATAGCACTCTGCTAGATTTAATGTCAATCTAAAAAAATAAGCAAATGCTTTAAGTCCCGAACCCTGATTATTATAAAATGAATAACATGCATTGTTTGTATTATTGCTTTCATAATTATTTATGTGTATTGTATGTATGACAATATTAAAAATTTTATCAGCACGATAAATTGTTACGAGAAATGAGTTTAAATTATATTAAGATATTTTAATAAAACCTTTTTTTAAATAATTAATTGATTTAATACAATATTTTATTAAGTATATTATATAATATTAATATATAAAATACACCAGTAAAATATATTGTATAATTTAATAAAGATTTTTGAAAAATTAGATGGATTAAGTTCATAGATTTAAAAAATACCCGACTGGCCGACTATAGCTGAGTTCAAAAGTTTACAATTGATTATTATATAACGTTATTCTGTATAAGACATTTGCATTATTATTATTATTATTATTATTATTATTATTATTATTATTATTATCATCATTATTATTATTATATTATATTATGTATACTATTGTGTGTTTAAACGCACAGTAATATTAGTGTTATGAAAATTATAACTCGTTAAAACGAGCCTACTTTCTTACATAACAGAAAACTTACATGTTTTATGTGTATACCTTTATAATAATATACCGTAATTGCATCGACACTGGGTCAATAGAACAGTATAATATTAAATGCACACGTACATAATATAATATATTTTTCAACGATACACATTAATCTCTATACAGACTTTATTATAACTAATTTTTTTTTATAGTGATAGACTTGAATAAATTTAATTATTTAGGGACTAAATTGTATTTTATAAATTATATTTTTAATCATTCAGTATAATATTATTATAAAGACTTAACATAACCTCAATTATTATTGTGTAATGACAATGGTAATTATTTATTATTTTGTTGATTGGCAATTTCACTAGTCTACATACTCGTACAGTATGCTAAGTTTCTTTGACAAAATAATATTAATAATTATATAATCTGAGATAAAAAAACATTTATCGGTTTCAACATTTATTTTTGAATTTAGATGTTACACCAATATTAAAATCTAAATTTCTCTGTCGCAACGATAATCTATATTATGTATAGTATATAATTCGTATATGGTATATTATAATCTTTAGAAAAAAAGTTATATCATATCGATTATATTTTGGTAATCTACTCAGTACCGAATGCTTAACGCAGTGACATAACTGTTCTTATTTATATTATTTCCGATAGTCCGATTCGATAATGTGTACGACTGAAGACTATTATTATAATAATGGTTTATCGATGAAAAAAATTAATTAATTTTAAACAATGCATTTAAATTGTTGTTACCTAGGTATTATAAGATTCATAATTATTCTTGATTGTTTAATTTTGATTATATGTATTACATAAGATCTCGTATGTTTTGTAATATACCTGCACTATACCTGCCTAGTGCACAACACATAATATTATATATTATAAAAAAAAAAAAAAAAAAAAAAAAAAATAGCCCAGCCGCAATATCACATTATAAAAACAACAACAACAAACAACTCGTCGTTAATATCGTATTTTATTTATTCGTATATTTTCTTTGGGTCAATAAAATCTCATTATTAACATTATATACAATGTGTAATATTAAATGTCTACAACTGCACTATACTATACGTACAATCATTGTAAGTTGTTAATATTATAATGATTTAAGTGAAAGTTTCAAATCTAATGATATTTTAATGTTTGTATGCGTATGAATCTCAACGTTTTCAATTTATTTCAAAATATTTTGATCTACATTGACTACGAAATAAAATATATCTGCTCTATATACGATGAGTATTCAACACGCATGTTATATGGTGTAGTATCGCGTTTATCTAAAATTCTAAACTGTGTGATGTATTTATTTTCATTTCGAGTTTCTAAAGAAAAAGATGCGAGCACGCATGAAATTTTATTTTTATGCATATAATATAAAATATGAAAAAACAAAACAAAACTAAAAGGTTAAAATAATTTTTTACGAAAAATAATCAAATTTTTAATGAAATTCATATATGCGCGATTAGATTGATTTTTAAATATTTCAACCCTCGACCAGCGTGTAATTATTATAATTATTATTCAAATGTATATTATATCGAATAGTGATGAGGATGATGTCTCCATTTATATAAAAAAAACAATATTTTCAATACTTGGCTAATGTTTTCTTTCAAAACCATATACATATAAGTTATAAGTTATAATTACAGTTATTATAGTAAATATTGAACTATTTAAATATTGCGATTTTACGCTGCACAACATAATATTAGGCCTTGGTATCACTATTATGGTATATGCCGTATGGTATTCTTCGATTCTTGAATGTACACCCAAAAAACATAATACAAGTTGTATCTATATACGGAATGTAAATATGTAATAATTATGTTAAAATGAATGGGCATAAAACAAAAAAAACAAAAATGCGATGAATTCGTAATTATTATACAGTACCTATATATTGTATTTTATTCGTTCGTTACAGATCCATTCGAGAGGACTGAAATTCGGCATTTACGAAGACTACGGTAACTTCACGTGCGCTGGTTATCCAGGAATTTTGGGATCGCTCGAATTGGACGCTTTCACGTTCGCCGAATGGAACGTGGATTTCGTCAAACTGGACGGTTGTTACTCTTTACCCAGAGACATGGATCAAGGTAACTTATCGTGTACACGTGTCTATATAATAATAATAATAATTAACAATTAGGGATCGGATTTACACGCTGTAAAAGTTTATTAGAAATATTTATTATACACAAATATGAAAAATGCATTGTGTCATTTCATAAACAGATCTCATTAATAATACGCAAAATTAAAAATTGTTTACCACAAAAGAATAAAAATATACATCAGTGGTTGAAAAATTGAAAAGTATAAATCCAAGCTATTATAATTTAAATACATATGTCATATTATGATGAGTAGAAGTTTCGATATTTTTTTATTATTATATTCTCATGAAAATTGTGCTCGTGAACTATTTTTATATTGTATCTGATAATAAATAGGTTACAGTGAATTCGGTTATCATCTAAACAAGACCGGCAGGCCTATGGTGTACTCGTGCAGTTGGCCGGTTTACCAAACCTATGCGGGATTACAGGTAAAAAAATATGTAATATTAATAATAATTGGAGTTATAGTAAGTCAGTCGACTTGGAATATTTATATATCGATTTTTATACACACGGATATTAAAGTTTAAAAACATTGTAACACAGAGAAACAATTACAAATATATATTTATATTTTGATTGCCTACTCGGTTTTCGACATAGCAAGTTCGATACGCAAGTCCTCTGCGGCTCTGTCCTAGTTACACAATATAATAATATGGTGCTGCATATTATAGTATGAGAATAAAAGGATATACGGTTTTTGATATCACGATGTGTAATATTTAATTTATATTTTCGACGTTTCAATCGACCACGTTACATATTATTATAATATTATAACATACAATAATAATAATATAATTATAATTATTTTATAATATCGTTTACTTCTGCGTTACATTTTCCGGCACCATATAAAAATAATAATAATAATAATAATAATAACGATATTATTATTATTATTATTGGTACGACCCTCCGGGTGCACGGCAATGTCCGAGCGGTCGCCGCCCGGCCTTCGAGCGGTTAATACTCGTCTCTTATATGACGCGCGCGCATATATTATATAGAAAGTGCAACGGGAACGCGATATTTTGTCGTCGTCATAACGTTTAAACGTTTATCGTATTTTTGAATAATACAAACTTACAATATAATATTATATGTTATTTAAACGTATTACGTATTATAAGTAGGTATATGTATAATATATTTAGTTGGATAACCGTGAAAAATGTTTCAAATCTCTCCGTACGAAGGTTGCAGGCTCCCGTCCGTCCCCCGGATAATACATAAATAATATACCTAGGTACAAGCGCGTCACACGCGTTTTTATGTAATACGAAAACATATTATCATTTCAATAATATTATGATAATACGACGATAATAATATGTAACCTGTAAAGGCGTGGTAATTATTGACCGTCGCGTATACGTATTATAAAATACAAATTATTTACGTAATAATTATATTGTCGGCAGAGATCTGTTTTGACGGTTATTCGCGTTAATATTTCGCACACACAACTATACAATATTTAATAAAATAAACGTGCATATTAATTATTTATATGGAGCAGATAGTGTCAGATCGTTACGTGTGTTATGATATTATAATTTATAATTACGTTCTTCCGTGTATTTTTTTTTTTTTTTTTTTTTTTTATTTTTATTTTTTTATACCTTTTAAGTTTTTAACCGAACGACTTTCTCGAAGAAAATGTTTTTTTTTTTTTAAATATTTTTCCGCAATTTTTTTAGCAATATTTTGTATAAAGTACATATCGAATCGTGTGTGTTTCTGTACGTATAAATTTGCCGCCCTCTATATTGTATTTAATGCGAAACGCCCGGAGTTGTCTCGACGTCGAGGTGTCTGCAGATGGCGCTGCGCTTTTTTGCAAATAATTTCCGAACTAAAGATATTAATATTTTATTTTTATTATTTTTTTTTTTCGTTATGCCCAACGTTTCATCCCAGCCAAACTACTCGGCTATTACTCAGAGATGCAATTTATGGAGAAATTTTGACGATATCCAAGACTCGTGGGCCAGCGTAGAGAGCATAATCGACTATTACGGGGACAATCAAGACATCATCGCGGCAAACGCAGCTCCCGGACATTGGAACGATCCGGACATGGTAATAAAAAATAATATAGACAGTAAACAAGACTATCAGTATCATATTATAACGATACGGTTATTTATGTAACTTTATATTTTATTATTATTTTACTCCGCGAAGATATATGCAAATACGATTAAATCGTATTGAAATAATAAATAAAGTTTAAAATTAATAGAAACAAAATATTACGTTGCATAATATTTTTATTCGTTAGTATTTGAAATATATTACTCTCAACGCAAAAAAAAAAACAAAAAAAAAACGAAATTTCTGTTAAATAAATAAAAAAAAAGGATAAAATTCGTAGAAGTTGATAGGAAGGTATATCATTTTAATAATTTGGTCGTTTTCGAAAAATTTATTTTTAAATTCGCCATCCTTTAACGCGTATAATTTATTTAAATTTAAAAAATAATAATTATATCATTCTAATTGATAATGATAAATAAATACAATACAATATCTGAAATTGTATGTAAAAATAATGATTATCCTAATGTTTTTGTAGTTAATTATCGGTAATTTCGGTTTGAGCTATGAACAAAGTAAAGTACAAATGGCCATATGGGCTATTCTCGCTGCCCCATTGCTCATGTCGACCGATTTAAGAACCATTAGACCTGAGTACAAGGCGATTTTACAAAACAAAAAAATCATAGCTATCGATCAAGATAAATTGGGAATCCAAGGACGAAGAATTTACAAGGTACACTCATATGTATACAATTTTATTTTATATTTTTAACACCGTATAGAGAAAGAAATTTTTTTTTAATGGAAAAATAATTTTTCTATAAATCTTTCATTTACGGTGTGTGTAGACTGACATACCGCCTTTAGACTCCTCAAATACTCTTTTGAATATGCAATAAGTAAATAATAACAATACAATAATATTATTATTATATGACCGCATTTACATGTATGGTGTAATATTTTTATGGGATGTAAAAAGCTAATGTTATATGAATGTTGAACATTGGTTGTAATATTATTGTAATGAATATAATAGTTTTTCTCACGGAATTGTCTTAATTGAGGTGAAAGCCAATATAAATATAAACTTAAATTTCACTTCCTTAAAATTGAGTAAATAATAAAAAATCACAGCTATTATAATGTCCTTGTATTTATAATTTTTAATTTTAATCAAGAATAGCGCCTTTATGGAGTAGGTACACGTTTTCACTTAAAATTTTGTATTTTTGATTAAAAATTAATTAAAATTTTTCTCGTTAAAACTTCCATTAAAACTTTCAAATCCAAAGATTGCTATTTACTAATATAATTAAAAATTCAAAGTGTATATAAAAGAATAATAAAATGTGTAGACATATAAATTTTAACGAGATTAAACAAACATTGTTTTTGTCTTTGGAATAAATGATATTTTTTAGAAATATAATAAGTGTTCATTGATATTTTATTATCAAGTAAAGGCCTTACGGTTATATTAAATTTTTATATCAAAATTTTAATGATAAAAATTAGTATAGGCATAAATTTTATAATTTATTTCATAATGATGTTAAATGGTAATAATATATGGTATAAACGATCAAATATAATCGAAAAATTCAGATAATAAAGTAAGTAAAAATGAAAAATATATATTATTGACACAGATTTATGTTATGTATTTTAGTTGAACTTTATTCAGTAGGTATATTATAACTGATGATATAAAAATAAATTTACCGAAATATTCAGATTTTTTTTTTTTTGTTATACATGAGAGATTGAATATATAATATTATAATAATTTAGAAAGAAATTATAATGATATATAAGAATAGGCGACTACCCTAATTATTTTAATATTTAAAATATTATAAAGATATAATATATCATAATAAACGATTTAATTTTAATATAACGATGATATTATAGCACAAAGGTATCGAAATATGGGCAAGACCGGTGACGCCGATTTACGAGAATTACTTTTCGTACGCACTAGCTTTCGTCAACCGCAGAACCGACGGTACGCCGTCCGACGTGGCCGTCGCATTACACGAAATGGGTCTACTGTCACCAACAGGATACCGAATTCAAGTAATACTTTTAAACTTGTCCGGGTCGGTTATATTGTTTTGTATACGCAAATTAAGGCGGTAACCATAAGTGCCACTATCAGTTTCTATGTATGATTACTTACGCCTCGGGATGATATACCTTGTCGTTTTTTATTACCAATAACACTCTCTGTCCCCGAGAAAGAAAATATAGCTAGATTCGTTTATACACTTTTTTATTGGATATTTAAACCACGAGCAAATATTATCTTTTAATTTAAAAAAAAATTTAGAGTTATTCTTTATCGTATAAAATTATTATTAAAAACGTAGTTAATGCATTTATATTTTATTCAAATAATACGAATACTTATATACTTATACTTATTACATTAACTAATACTTCTCAGTCGTTCTATAAAAGATCTTCGACTGTAAATTAAAAATTATAAAGAATAATATTTAATAATAATTTTAACCTCAGCAGCGGTCTGTATTGATATATACATATAATAATATGTAAATTTCACGAGCTTGAGTTACAAGTTATTGTTGTATATTTTTCATTTTTTTTTTCAATATTAATAATTTGCCTCGAAAATTTGCCGTAATTTAGTCCCGATCCCGAGAAACGTTAGAATATTATAACATAATATACGTGATGGTATAATATGAAGATTTGTACGCGTATTTACAAGGGGTTTTTCTTTCAGGATTTGTACGAAGATGTCGATTACGGTGTACTGTCTCCGCAGACGAAAATTAAAGTCAAAGTAAATCCCACCGGTAAGCACAAATTTTGTTATTTATTTTAATAAGATTCCTATATAAACAAAAATTTATTTACGTACCCAATTTATTCCGACGTTATTATATCGTTGTCGTATAATCGCGTAGGTACGTAAAATATCGTATTGTATATTTTTGTTATTATGTATATAATATTATATTGTTATGCATGACCGAATGCGAGTCGGTTTTATCGACCGTATACCATCTCGGACCAGTGCGGTCGCGGAAATTCTTTTTTTCTTTTTCCGATACGAATCGCGTATTATTTCATAGTTGGATATTATAACCCGTCATTTTGGAACAGGTAGATATAGGTAACATAGTTTAGGACGGATTTATATTTATATGTATACTTATATATATATTATAGTTAAATGATATAGATATATAATATATTTTTATGTCTCTCTTACTCGACGACATTGTTTTCTCTTTTCGGGACAATTCACAAACAGTTTCGGCTAGTCATCATCGTCGTCGTTTAAAAAGATAATAATAAAATAAAAACTCGCGTTATGTGCTTTGTTGTTGCCAACGATCTGTCGCATATCGCATGCATTGAGATATATATATATATTATATGCCTTTATCTATCACAGTGTCGAGTACTAGAAACAATAATACTTAATACATATTGTATAGATTAATGCCGAGTTCATTATTAAATCGTCAACATTTACAGTAACTTTATTTGAAAAATGAATTGTTTTTTATATCAATAAACTTAACGTTAATACATTATAATCTATAATGCCAGCAAGTGCATATTAATATTTAATATAATATACTTACTTGGTATTTTATAATATATAACTATCTATAATTAAATCAAATGAAACGTCAAAATTCAATTTGATATAAATTTTAAACGCAAAAAAGTTATACTATATATATAATATGCATAAAATGAATCGAATACATATTTATAGTTGAACTTAAAAGTATAAAACTAGTATAAATGCTAATGCTATAGTAAGATGCATTTTATCTAAAAGAAACGAGTTTATTCGATTTGTGTTGGCCGTTGGGTAGGTATATATAACAAGTAAAAAGAAAAGCTGATACTGCTGTGGAAGGGATACGGTCTAAAGAGGATATTGTTGAATTTTGATTAAAATTTGAATGCTAAGATAAATAATTACATTAGAAAAACGATTTTGAGCGAATTTCATCAGATAGTATATGTATTGATACAGTTTCTATGTTATAAATGCTCATAAAACCCCTAAATGAGTCACCTAAATAACCAAATCTGACAATAATTCGCTCAAAATAGATTTTTTCAATATAATTATTTATCATTGCATTCAAATTTTAATCATAATTTAACATTATCGTCTATCCTCTTTAGATCTGTATCCCTTCTATTAGCTCTTTTTTTTTTTTATAATTTAAATAGCTATATAAAAAAAAAAAAAATGGGTAAAAAATGTATATTAGTACTCGTAAATATGAATTATTTCTTTGCTGCTATAATATACATTTAATCTAAAAGAAACGAGTTTATTAGATTTACGTTGAGTATTTTAAAATGTATATTATGTATAATTTCATGTTAGCCGTTTACAGTTATACTAGGTACTTATTGTGTTACACAATTAAACGTGATTTCGTATGATTCACAGTTCTATGCGCAGTACGCACTCCTTTACGACAATGTACTTAAAATGACAACCGTTCTACTTGTCTTATTAATTTCATTAATTACCAAAAAGTAGAATTTCATATGAATTATGTATCTACCTATATATTTTTATTTTATATACATAATAATTTATAATATTATATGTCTATAAAATATAAATCATTTAAAAAAAGTCTAATAACTAGGTTTTTTTATTGCAGTAATAGAAGTTAATAGTATTTAATGTTATTATTAAACAGAAAAATTAAAAAAAAAAAAGTAATAATAATTAAAAATATTATAATAAAATAGTAATATAAAATAAGGAAAGTATACGATGTTGAGAAATCTTACACGGTACAAATTGCAACAAACTCATAAAATTCACGTGGAACCATTAAGATATACAAGTATAATATATGTACATGTACTGTGAGTATGAGCTGTAACTTAATGCAAAACATGCATTGATACACAGATAATATTTTATAGACAAATTACACGTGCTTAGATTATAAGATTTATGAAGTCGCATTTATTTAATATTATTATTTATTTATTTATTGCTGATAAAACATCTTTAATATTATTACTTTTGACTAAAATATGAGAATACTAATTATCTTAACTAATATATCGAGAATAAAAATAAAAATTTTATTAAAATTATGTAATAGTAAGTTTTCCTGAAAGAAAACATTTCGAAGCTCTGTCTACTGCAATGGAGAGTGCCGGGATTTTCGTATACTTATTTTAAAAAGATAAATATATTTAATACCTACTTTAAAATAAGGACTTTAATAATTAAAATACATAATTGCAGTAAAATTTTAATGAGTTGATATCGTTAAAAAAAATTATGCTTTTATACAATTAAACATATTTTAAAAACATTATCACTATTTTTAAAATGTCATTGTTTTTATTATAATAATTAATTTAATGTGTGAATATGACCAACAGGTGTGGTCATTTTGAAAGCGGATGTCCAACAAAATGCGGTAAAACAAAACTTCTATAAACCATACAACCCGTTCGCACAAGTATACCCATTGAGGACGGTGAATGATTTTGTGAAAAAATGATCTGTACTTGCCAACCGAATCTCAAGACATCCGCGCGCTGACTTTGCAACGATATCAAAAGTGGACTCGTCGAACTACATTTAAAATATAATATAAAAAAAATAATAATAATAAATAAATAACGAACAAACGATGTGAATTACGAAAAAAAAAAAAAAACGTGAATTCGAACACACTCGTTGTTATAATCTGTATAGGTATACTTGTTAATATGATTTTATTGTAAAAACGAATAAAAAAATTATACGTAATAAATAATATTATTTTTTATTTTTTATCGAAATTTTAAAATTTCACACAATTTTATACTGGTTTTTTTTTTTATAAATATATATTATGTATAATCCTAGATATTTCCATCATATTATTATAATATCATATTATCAATTTACACACCGTATATAAAATACATTCCATTGTATTTTATAATACGAAAAAATTATATGGTTATATAATTTAGGTAACCTTCGATTATCCAGTATTAAAAGTACGAGTATAATAATAGTGTTAATTTACGGTAGCTATTGTGTTATTATATTTTATTTATTTATATTAACATCGGAATACTGAATGTTTACACACGACTTTGCGCCTATTTCCGTTTCATTAAATTTATAGAAATCAATAGGAATTTTTTCTTGTCTATAAACTATACATATTTTGTAATTGATTGTGTAATGTGAACTGTCCATATAAAAATAATAATAATAATAATAATAATATGTATATTTCTATTTTACATTCTCCCTGCACGTATTCGATTATCGAAATATTATATATCATGGTATAGATATTATAGTCTTATTTAAAATATTTTTTTTATTTTCCTTTTAGTTGTGACGATTAATGATTTATGATGTAATTAAGTATTTCTTTCAAGGACAAAATAAATTAATTATTGTTCCTAAATATACATATTAATTTATAATACCAACAACACCAAACATTTTTTCAACAATATTTAATCCCTATAAATTATTCAATAATTAAATAAATCTTATTATGTTATTATTAAATTAAAATGTCGCTTATACAAATTTTAATTATTAATTTTATGTTTAAAATATTAAAAAAAAAAATAAAAAAAATGGTTAACGATTAATTTATATATGTTGTATAAGTATAGGTACCGATTAAAAAGAAAAAAATAATTAGGACTGAGGTTTTTTAGATTTTATACATCATATTTTTAGGAAAGGTGAAGAACTATAATATAACTAATTACTTATTTATATCATACTTTAATTGAATTTATATTCTGAACGAAGTGAAGAATGTATTTTTTTTTTTTTTTTAATATTATATTTTGTATTTTAACCTATAAGTATATTATTAATATTGAGTAAAATTTTCAATTTTAAATGGTATCTCAATAATATTTAATCATAAAAATCATTATTGAAAATCTTTGTTGATAACTTATATAGAATTTATATATTTAATATTTTGTATAGAACATTATTATAATATGATATATATATATATGGAATGTAATAATTATAATATTTTCATTATTTTTCATTTTAGATAGTAGTCTAGATCATACTAGAGTATATATGATATATCTAGAGTATACCCTTTAATGTTTCATTATCTTTTCAATTAAATTCATAATATTGTTATATACATATTATTATAATTTGTAAGTTAGTACGTATATTATTTTTTATAATTTTAGAGGCTATGGTTTATTTATCTTGTCGTATAAAAATAAAAAAATTGTGCCAAAATTATTTTATCAATATTTTAATTGTTAAATATTATTATTCAAATTTTAATTTTAATTTTTTTTTTTTTTTTTACTTCTCAAATAATGTATCCTTGGACTTTTTACACGTTTTCATGTCTATATTAATAATTAATAATTTGGGTTTGAATTTTATACATAAAAGAAACTTCTATGACAAGAAAATTGATTAGAAAATTGTATATAATGAAATTAAAAAGTTTTGTGTTATTTTGTACACCAAACGTATAAAAACTGATAACGTAATAAAATACTAATTTGAATACACTTATTGAAATTTCAATTTTTTTACTTACTTCTTAAAACTGTCATAAACATTATTCTAATACAAAACTCTAATTGTTCTATAAGGATTATTAATATTAAAGAAATCTTGATATACCTCAAATATGAGTAAATTAAAAAGGCTTTTGTTTATCGCGTGTATATCTGAAACTAATTGTTAACTTATAAAACATTATAGGGAAAACGTAAATTTTTAAAATTTCAAGATCAGAATAAATTGTTCAACCTCCATATTATTTAATTCATTAAAATAATATAGATTTATTTAAATAGATAAAGATAGATCTTTCTTTATGTAAGACAATAGTCAATCAGATATTTGAAAATTAATGTACCTAATTTTGTTTTATGAAATTATAGTTTATATATATTATATTAAAAAACAATAGTAACTCAATTTAAAAAATGAACATCGTAATAAACGTTGTAATACACCAGATTTCTCCTAACAAAATGTTTTATCTTTTAAAAAGTAGCACAATAATTATTATAATTCCATAAGAAAAATATAATATTCAAAATAATAATCAAGAGATTCCGAGGAGGATCGTAAACCATCAGGAATTACTGAGAAATGATTATGTTAAAGGGTGTTTGTAAATTCTAAAGTAAATACCTGTATAATAATAAATAATATAATAAATATTTCGTCTTACTTCCACGTAAGAACATTTATTATGTTACACAATATTTTAAATAAATTTAAAAATAAGAATTTTACTTTTTTTTTTTATCCATTATAATATAACAGAATAAAACTTAGAATTAAATATTTGCATTATTTTTTTTCTCATACATTGTTAATTTATAAATAAAAAACAGAGTGTTATTTAAATTATTAAAATTAAAATTTTTTATTATAACCAAACTGAACTAATTCAAATTTTTATTTAAAATACCTACATAAAATATTCTAACCTAAAAATTGTAAAGTTATCATTTATCATGTATTGCTTAAGTATTGACTTGTGGATAATATATTTAAATAAATAAAAACCCAAGTCCACAAAAATTTACTTTTATTTTAAGCAAATACGTATTTCGATAACAAAGTTACCATCATCAGTGCAAAACACAGACTGATTTAATAAAATTTTCGAAATTTGTTTGTCTTTTTTATTTTAAAAGTATTGAGAAATAATAAAAAGAATCTATATAAATACTTTAAATATTGATTTTACTAAAATTTAAACTTTAAACACCTATAAAAAAACTTTTAATACTTGAGTTGTTTCTAATATTTCGAAACTATGTTAACCAATGTATAAGTATGTTTCAATAAAAAATTTAAAAATTATTGTAAAATTTTCAAACCATATAACCCAAAATTTCCAATTTAATAAAACCAATTTAACATACATTATACATATATAATATATAATTAGTTAATGAAATATCAAATGAGTAATTGAATATACATTAATTTTTTTTTTTTTTAATTTATAACTAAAAAATATCTAAAATTACTTATACTTTTTAAAAGTGTACTGTTTGTAATCAATTTCTAATCAAAAGAGTTGCCTAACTGTAGCTATTTTTAAACTTTCAGGACAATCTTTCTACGATTCTACCACAAAAAGTTTTTCATACAAAAGTATAAAACTGCGAAAAAATAAAAATATATCACTGTAAAACCAATATAGGTTCCTCGTCCCTTGTTTACTGCGCACTCAGAATCCAAAAGAAGGCTAAACATTTATTTCACATGTTTCCCGCGTCTGAAAATAATGGACTATCACAAACTACTAAATTTTCGTTTTGCGCAACTATTCGAATCAATGAAAACACGCAACATATTATTTGCAAGAATTCAAAATAAATTGTACTCGTACAACAGATTATATTATCTTTCGAGTTTACGTTGAAATTAGGTGGGTATAATCTGCAAAGTGAAGAGAGTTATCTCTATATCAACTTTTTAAATCATTATGGAGATTAGTGCCGGATCTAGTATACTTTTTTACCCGGGGCAAAAGTATAAAATTAGCGCCCTTTTTTTATTACCATAAAGTCAAATGGATATAGAAATTGTAATTTGTATAATACATTTATTATAAAATGATTAAAAACTATTAATATGTATACACAAATTATTTTGTAATTTGGCGCCCCCCGACCAAAACTTCCGGGTCGAAGTGCCCCGGTTCGCCCCATCCCCCTAGATCCGGCCCTGATGGAGATTCAAATATCCTAGATATTTTGAATATAAGAATAATTAATTATTGATAATAAGCATATATTAAACAGTACTTATTAAAGTTTGAAATTAAAAACTTATTATGTAATAATTTCAATAATGACTATATTTGTATTATAAAATATTAGCTGCTATTATAATCGATTTTTCCAATATCAATTTATAAAACGGATAATTTTTTATTCACTTACTTATTGTGTTTTGCTTACACAAATGATTATGCATAAACGCATAATACAACATATTTACTATTATATTTCGTAAAGAAAATCGTATTTTAGATTCTGAGCGAAGCGAAGAATGTATTGGTTTTACAATGATGTGTGATTTTTTTTTTTTTTTTTTTTTTTTTATTCTGTAAACATTTTTACTACCCGAAATAATGCTCCGATTATCACGAATAGGGTATGTTTCCGGTAGCAAAGTGGATCTAGTTGGTACTTTATTTAGGTCATTTTTCGAATTTCTCAAAATTGACCCTAAGCGGTAGAAAAAACTTCAAAAAAATGACGAAAAAACGGCATTTTTCACGAAAAATGAAATTTCGACGAATTCGATTTCTATATTTCACGATAACTCAAGCAATTTTTAAGATAGAGACCTGAAATTTTTTTTGGATGTTCACATAGCTACTATATATATGTGGTATAATTTTGGAACCGTTACATTAATTTTTCTCCAAAATATAGGACTTTGAATATTTCGTAAAATTCTCGTTTTTACGTATATAATGTTTGATAAAATTGGCAATTTTGGGTATTTAGGTCTGAAAATTTTACTGAAATATACTTACATATTAGTTAACATCATACTAAAATATTAGAAAAATCCATTGTCAAAATTTTTTTTTATAGCCGTTTTAAGTTGATATTTTTAGTAAAACGAAAATCTTAGAATCCATACGTATAAATAAATATTCTGAAAATACTTTTACTACCCGAAATAATGCTTAGATTTTCACGAATAGCGAGTTTCAGATGTAAAAGTGGATGTAGATGGTACTTTATTTAGGTCATTTTTCGAATTTTTCAAAATTGACTATAAGCGGTAGAAAAAACTTCGAAAAAATGACGAAAAAACGGCATTTTTCACGAAAAATGAAATTTTGACGAATTCAATTTCTATATTTCTCGATAACTCGGGCAATTTTTAAGATAGAGACTTGAAAATTTTTTTGGGTGTTCACATAGCTATTGTATATATGTAGTAAAATTTTGGATCCGTTACATTAATTTTTCTACAAAATATTGGACTTTGAATATTTCGTAAAATTCTCGTTTTTACGTATATAATGTTTGATAAAATTGGCAATTTTTGGTATTAGGGTCTGAAAATTTTACTCAAGTATACGTACATATTACATAACATCATACTAAAATATTAGAAAAATCCCTAATCTCAATTTTCTTTTATAGCTGTTTTAAGTTGATATTTTTAGTTCAAACGAAAATTATAATCTGACTGAACTTCGCTCAGAATCGTTTTTTCGAATGCAATGGTTTATCATTGCATTCAAATTTTCAAATTCGAATTAAAATTAAACGCTATGATTCGCACACCTGTATCCTGTGCGGCAGGAGTATCAGCTCATCTTTTTTGTTCTCTTAACGTTATCTATCACCAGAAATATAATGATAAACCCAACATGAGCCAATGTTATTCGATTTAGATGCTACTTAACCTATCTATGCATCATAACATTATATAATAATATACATATACCAGACAAATTATTATTTCAATATAACAACACTATCAATTTATTTAATATTTATTATTATTATTATTATTATTTTTATTATAGTTCCTTTGAGTATTGTGCGAGTAAAATTGTACGTTGAAATTGAATTACCAAACATCAATATGATATACGTCAATTGGAATATCAATTGGTATAATAATAATAATTTCATTTATACCATAAAGTAAAGGAAAAATAATATAACAATAAGATACATATTATTATTTGCAAACCAAAGTATAAATTTATTGACAGTGGGCTTTTTATTATGTTTTTTATCATTTTATTTTCTAAATAATTACCAATAGGAAATAATGAAATATATACTCGTATTTGATTGCACTGATCAAAGACGAAATAAGATGATGGTAATCACCAAAAGTGAATAAAATCAGCTAGTTCAAAATCACGAATTAAATATACAGTGTATAGATTTAAAAATCAGTTATACCTAACTGTTTAAAGTATCAAGGTTTTAAATTTTTAATATATACGGTTTTAAGGTTATAGCCTTATTTTCTGTAAATTCACACCGAAGCAATGAAAAGCAAACTATAATATATACACTATAATAGTATAATATAATATATGAATTAAATGTGTTAGAAAATCAAATGAATTTTTTTTATATACTTCATTGTACTGGCCGAAAAATTTCGTATATAAAAAGTTTAAGTTCATTCTTTCGAAAAAAATTTGCGCAGGGGCCCCCTTGTAAATTGCACATTTTTTTTTTAACAAAAGTATATTTACAGCCTGTAATATTATATATACAATAAGTAAATTTGGTAACAACTAATAGATAAGGAAAAAAACAACAAGACATTATTTGAGGAGGGAAGTCCACCAGTGTGGATACCAACAGACATGAAAGGGAGTTTTGTTAATTAATACTGGTTGGGATTCAAAATATCACGACACCAATTTCTTTTTAGTCGATGTCGACGTGGGAAATTGCACATTTAAATTTATTTAAATTAAAAAAAAATATTCCATACTGTGATATATGAATTAAATGTGTTAGAAAATTTCGTCGATGAACGAAAATATGAGAATCATTCTATCATTAGACCATACTTAAATAGTTAAATGGACATATACATTTTTTTATTAATCTATATTATATTGCATAATATACATTATATACTGTTATTTATATTAATATATTTATTATTTATTACTGTTACTTTGATTTTAATATTAGTACAAATAGTACAATACGAAAAAAATATTGCAAGTATATACGATTTTTTATTATAAATTAAAATGTAGATGGGTTGTTTGTGTTATTGATATTTGACTTTATAAATATATAATATCGGTGAACAGCAATAAACACCGATTTTCATAGATTCTTCATTTAATTTCTTAACGTTTTATTATTTGTTTGAAATTTGAATGCATTGTTTTTATTTTTTACTTGTTTAGTTATTTGTGATAATGCGATGACAACGCCCATATCATCAGTATATTATACAGAATACAGGTGAAATTATTTAATTATACCTATCATTCGTTTATAACATACTTAAATTATTTTAATCATAATATTATAACTGCGATCATTAAGTAGGTACGTATTATAACATATTATTAAGTCAAAGCTTGTCCTGGGCCTCGCAAAAACTCGGGCCGGCCCTGATTGTAGTATATTATTTATTATAAAATGGTTTAAAATTATTAACAAAACATAAAATTTCAATACATTTAAAAAAAAAAATATTAAATTTCAAGGGCCCCCTTTTGGACCTTCTAGCTCCCGGGCTCCGGTGCAATGCACACCTATGCAACCATCAACCATGTAGTTACGCCACTGAACTACATTCACTTCCAACCGGAAACATATGCATTTCGTGAAAATCGGAGAATTAATTCGGGTAGTAAAATTGTTTTTAGAGATAAAAACAAAAAAAAAGACACACGTCATTGTAAAACGAATACATTCTTCGATTCGCTCAGAATCTAAAATATTAAGGGGTAGAAATTTGTTATTTGACATTGAAAATACATTAGGATGGGAGAAGTTAGGGTGTTTTAAATTTGTTGAGCCTCGGCAGTAAAAAAGTTCATCGCGCCGCTACGCGAAATAATAATGTTATACCTATATACCGTGGTTGATACCGCAAAAATTAAAAATATATAGGTATACATTATAATATACGACGGTCCAAGAGATATCGGTGCATCGTCCATCACCGCTCATGTGGGATGCTGCGGTACGAGACACGCTGCACCGTGGACGTGTAGAGGGGCGGCGCGTCGCGTGCCACCCGTTACACGGCTACCGACCGATTCGAGACGATATACGCGTACGTGAAGGGTCGCTCCGTTGCTCCAGTTACGCCAGCGCGTCGCGCCGGGTGGCCCACGCGATGGCGAACGCGCACACAAACACCTGGCGGCTGGCCCTCGTGTTCGCGCGCGGATACTGCGCACACGACGACTGCACATAATAATATATATATACCTATAATGTAAAAATACATGTACGCCGCATACTTCCGATTCGCAAACGCCACCACGTATTATTATTATTTTTATACCGTGGTATATGCGCGTACATTATATATATATATAATACGTATATGCTTATTTTGACGGCGGCGGCGTGTGTGGTTTCGTCCCAGGCGCGGCGGCGGTCAGTAGTCGGCGGGGCGGCCACGTGCTCTCTAGTCTCTATATACACGCCGCGACACGCGTAACACCTACATCGAAAAAGTTGTACGGCCAAATGACAGTACATTATTCGAATTTCTAATAAACAACAATAGTTATTATTAATTAACAATAGTATAATATACGTATCATACCTAGTCGTTATAACAATAATAATATTTACAACACGAATTATATTGTATATTATTATAAAAAAATTCGCACGCGATAACACGTCGATAATAAATTAATAATATATCGTTATCACGTTGGTATCGCACGATATGATATTATTATTATTATTATCGTAATATTTATATTACTATTTTTACGCGACGCGTTTTACTTACGCATCGTATAATACGCATATGACGCTCGCGTACGGCGTGGCGACGCGATAGCGACGGCGGCGCGCGGCCACGACCGTAACGATACAGCGATACATTACGCATTCGCGCGCCACGCACACCACGTGCTGCACGCGTCGTCCGCACCACGTTCGCGCACCCGTGTCGTTACGCAAACGTGTTCGATTTATAAAATCATCGGTAAATATGCATTTTTATATTATTTTAATAATATTATTATTCATTATTAATAACGATGTATTAGTATATTAGGTTCGGAACTTTTATTTGTCCGACCCAACGATTTGTCGCAGCAACATGTCGTTTCACGTTTGAACGTGTCGTTTCTATTATAATATAATATACGCGTATTTTTTTCTCATTTTTAAATTATTCCCAAATTGTCGGCCAATAATTGCAGATTTTCTTTTATTAGGTATATAATTATGCCTAACTGCGAATCCACTCGAAAACCATCGAATTATAAATATTATAATACGCATATTATTTCAATTTGAAAATATATAATAAAGTTTTTTGTTTTTCGTCCTCCATATTCGATTTATATCTCGTTTTTGGAATTTTTCTAGAGTTTATTTCAATGGGCTCGAAGCGACGAGAGTTCCGAACCTTGTTCAGTAAAATACGCAGTGCTCGAGTTTGATATAGGTACGCTATTTTTAATTTTTAATAATAACAATAAAAAAAAAAAAGTATAAGTACTTAAGGTACTTATATATTTATTTTTTGACTTTCTTAAGTCTTCGTCAGAAAAAGACGATAAGTAGGTATAATAATATATTATATAATTTTTAAAAATTATATATACGATAATTTGTTCAAATCTTTACGAACGCAAATGTTCGGTGTACATTTTTACGTTCTTTCCATTATTTTCTTTCCAATTCGAGCACTGATTGTGTATACATTTTTATTTTTTATGTATATTTTATTTAGTTTTGTTTGTGCTTTTTATACGAAAAGTTTTTTTAGTTTTTTTCTTTTTTCTTTTTTTTCTTTTTTTTATGTATTATTATGTAGTTTCAAAAAATGCCATTATTTTTAGTATTTTTTTTTTCACCTTTCTCTATAGTCTATACCTATTTATTTTTTAAAAGGAATTCGAGTTTTAGATAATATAGTACATGAATTGTTTTTAAGTTTTTGCTTTGTATAGAAAATTAAAACGAGTACTTAACTTTTTTTTGTTTTTGCTGATATTTTTAACGTCTATGCTATTATTACTCTGGACAACTTTGGTTAATAATGAATTCATTTTACGTTTCCTTTGAACGTTTTTTTTTCGACAATCGTTTTCCATATTAATTGCTAATTAAATTTTTTTTTTTTTAAAAAAATAAAAAACCATTTTAATCGTGATACTTACTTATGCGTTTAATTGAAAATACTCCGTTCAAAAAAATGTAATTATTGATATATTTATAATAATTAAATTAACGTTTAATTATTATTATTCAACCTTTAAATTTTTATTTTTATAATTATTAATAACAACACTTAATACCTATTAGGTAAACATTATTTTCATAACAAATAAAAATTACGTACTTTATTATTGTAATTTTTTTGTTACTTATTAACAAATAACAGTTATACCAAGAATATAATTTTTAGATATAGGAATCTAAAAATTTTAATAAATATAAATGATACGTTTGCCCCCGACAATATACATAAAAAGTTTGGTTTGGAATGCGATATCACTGAATTGTAATTTCAATCAAAACACAGCACTATCCACTCTACACCCTGTATCAGCTCGTCTTTTAATATATTCCAGCATTAATTTTCGTTCAATTATAATATTGTTTATATATAATAATTTAATTATATTTTACGATAAACAATAAACTTATAGGTAATTAAAATTTTCATTATACTTTATACAATATCATATTGTGTATATTTTGTATAATGTACATTTTTTGACTCAAGTCTGTTTTAAGTCTTGTATTTACATCTTTTTTTTTTACATGATGCATATCTAAAATAAAATATTTATTTATATTACTTGTTTATTTGTCGTACGGTGTAATATTTTATATTTGAAATTGTTTTTCGTTCAAAAAAATAACATACCTATCTGTATAAACATAATTCAACTTAAAATTTCTACCAAAAAGTTAAAAATAAAAGAAATGTCTAAATGGAAAACCTATATATATATATAATTTTATAGCTATATATAATTAAAATATTATTTAAACATTTTGTTTAATAAAAAATAATACTCATACATTACGTTATATATTATACATATGCACATACAGCATACAGGCTTAAAGTGGTGGGACATAAGAAGACTCAGTTCCCCTACTTCTAACCGTATTCAAAAAGCGTCCTCTTTAACATTTCCTTCGAAATGTACGTGGATACTTTAAAATATTCCATATACCTAATTGAATAATGAATATGAATTATATAAAGTTATTAATTTTTCATATAGAGGTACATATTAGCTTTAAAATTTTACCAAAAAATATAATTTTTAAAAATACCTTAGGCCTGTAACAAAAATACGAATTAATACATATTATGTTCTTATCGATAATGTTTTTATCGTATTACTACTAAAACTAAATAATAAATATTAAATTATTATTCCGAGATCATAAACAACACATTTAGATACAAAAATACAGTAGAATTCGAATTTTTTTTTAATAACAAAAAGTACTTAAGTATACAAGGGACGCTGAAAATAGTATAGAGTTCCCCTATCAAATTTTGTCCCACTTTAAGCCCCGTGTACATGTGATAATAATATAATTATGTCGAATTATCTTATATGACTCCATTATTTATTTATCAATAACTATTATTGTATTATATAAAATTGTTTTTGTATACAATAATAGTTTATATTATTACAATATTATACGTTATGCATAATTCGTATTTTATAGTAATACATGGGAAAGGTTTGAACACATTTTAATATTTATGAATGAATTGATAATACTATCATATTTTTAGATATTTTCTGACTACTGTACGTGTGTACATTGTTATTGGATAAAAAAAAGTAAAATTGCTATAAATATTATTTTATTGTCATTTATTCGAAACTTTTTGACGAATACTATCGTGTTGATTAAATTTTTCACTTCTATTCCCACATCGCGGTTTACCCCTAAACCCACTACTGCGATGCACAAAATACTACGGCTGGCGCCCTGGAGGGACTACGAGATACGAGGGTGCGTATTATAATAACATAATATATAACCCATAACATAGAAACGTGGTATATCGTATATTATGTTATTATACCCACGTAATTTCAATAGGAAAACTAATATTTGTTATTATATTTTTGGAAAAATTATAAAATATTATATAGATGAAAATTCTTAATTCTGTATACAATAAACATTAGAATTTAATGAATGAAATCCGGTAAAAAATAAATTATTAAATTATTAATAATAATTGCGAAAAAATAAAATAATAAAATGTACAACGAATTAATTAAAAATTAAAAAAACTTAAAATCTAATGTTGATTATTAAAAAAAATTCCAGACGACAACCACAAATATTCAGTAAATAATATAATTTTCTGATTTAAAATTTTTAACTAATTATTAATTTAATGATGTATAATTTACTTAAAACGTATTTAAAATTATTGACAATTTAATAATTTAAGTACCTAATTAATAAAAAATATTTATATTATACAAATAAAATTATTGACAAAATATTTTATATAATTCGTGTTTTATAATTATTATTATATAATATTTTGGTGTAATTTAATTTTTGTTAATATGTTTTGTACGTAGATATTTTGAAAAATTTACCCAAGACTATGTGAGACCACGTGTCGTTTACATTAATCTTTTTAATTTTTATAAAATATTCAAATGAAAATTTCAAAATCGTAGTACACTCTTACAATCTTGTAGTAAATAGTAATATATATATATATAGGTGTGAAAACAAATAATAAATTATAATTCATAATTTAGAACGTTCAATATTTGATTCGTTGAAAAGTCAAAAAACGTTTCTACATACATTAAAAATTTCACAAGATTATTTATTTTCTTAAATCGTACGTTTACGTATATATTTTCAAATGCGTAAAATCGTTTGTCCAATCGGTATTGAACTTGACAATTTCAGTTATAGTTTATATGATATCACGCGCGTTGTACACTTTATAATATGTTTATTCACACGAATAACGGTTATTTATACGCATAACGGGATGGTAATAATAACAAAATAATCATATTATCATTCTTTTTTTTTTTTTTTTTTTGTCGTTAATTTCAATGATTCTCTTTTGAATCGGAATACAATATAATTATTATAATATTATCCGGGATAAAGGATAGAAATATAATTTAAAAACTAGTCCGATATTAAAATAATATTGTTTTAATTGTTTCGTAATCACGAACGCCGTATTCCATATATATTGTATTATTATATATAGTAAAATCAAAATGATTTAAAATACCGTTAGGCCAATAATAATAATCGTAAGTAAACGTAATATTCGGAAATTTTTCAAAATCCACCAACTCGACGTTGACATCTTATCATCTTTTATCTATTATCTATTATCTTAAATCGACTTCTTATACAATAATATATGAATGACTAAATACAATACGCGAGAGAATACCACTTCGTTGACCGCGCGGTATACGCGAGTATACCGCTATTATGAATAATACACGTATGTACCAAAACTTTTTTTTTCGGACCGCTGTTGTAATCCCCGGACACGAAGGTGAATTTATGACCATCACGCTAGTGTGTGCCTATACAGTATATTATTATTATACTCGCGGTATATACCTGCAGTATATGTGTAGGTATATACACAGTGTTTGAAATAATAAAACGAAATAAATAATATAATCGATGTTATGTTCTCGTGAAAAGTTCGCGCGTCAGCGAAATAATCACATGTGAATACATAAAGAAAGAAAAATCTTTCTTAAAAATAATGAACGGTAAAGATAGTGTGTGTGTGTGTGTGTGTGATGGAGGCTTCGGACGGTCGCGCGCTAGGAGTGGTGGTGGGGGGTCGGATCGATATTTCGGTTGCTTTACGAGGAGATCTTGAAGGAAAACGCGAGTAATGAAAAAACGAACTGCGAGAGAAAAAAGACGACGACGACGACGCGAAAGGGAACCCTTTTTTTTATATATACCGTGCGCGCTTCAACCCTCTCATTTTGGCACGGGCGATTTTTTCCTTTTTTATATTTTTTTTTTTTTATATATACATCGTACGTCGCAACCCCTTTTCTTTCGCGCGCGTGGGGAGAGGTAAAAGAAAAAAAATCAATACCACCGCCACAACCCTATCGCTGCCCGAGAGAAGAACCCGCCGCGTATTATACGCGCCGAGTTTACGTGCGTCCAAATTTTTTTTTTTTTATATATACGTACGTAGTCTCGCGCGCGGGGGATGGAAACAAACGATATAAAAAAAAAACCGCCCCTCACCACCGGAGAGACGCGTACGCGCGAGCATCGTTTTAATTGCGCTCCCGCGCGCGCCGCGTATACTCGCGTCCCGGCCCGGTTTCCGGCGGTTTAATTAGACCGCGGGGCGAGAATCCGCGCGGGCCCGTGGGGGTGAGGCTCCGCCGCGGCACCGACCGGCGTTTGCTCGCTCTCTCCGGCGTAGTACCGCGTACGCGCCCCTACCCTCCTCCGCCCAAGACGAGACTTCACGGTCGCCTAACTACACAATATCTTCCGGCACCCTTCCGTTTATTTTATGCGCGCACGTATCATTTATTATAACGATAAACAATGGAAATTATAATAATATAACCCGCCCCCGACGCGGACGAAACGGCGGCGATTGTTTTAATATCATTCGACACGACGCGATAATAAAAAAAAAAAATTATTACGTGCGTGCGACCGACCGGACCGATTTTTATACGCGGAAACGGTAAGAGTGAATTAATAATAATAATAATAATAATAATAATAATAATAAAAAAAATAATAATAATAATAAAAATAATAATAATAATAATAATAATAATAATAATAATAATTTAATTGCACGGGGGCGGTTCGCCGTGCGCGCCAAACGGATAAATGCCGTCGCGCGCGCGCACGCCGTTAATGACGATATGAATGTAATAATGTACGAATATTACGCGTGGGTTGTGTGTACGATTCCGGAAACGAATGGCGAATGAATTCGTGCCAAAGACAATATGCATAAGATAAAAATATTATACCAGAATATGAGTTCGTCGTCGAAATTCGTTTATTATTATTGCGGTATAACTATAACGACCCTTATCGGCCTAGTCTATAATATTACGACGACGTTTTTGGCGGGTTTACGTCTTTTTAAATAACGCGTTTTATCCCCTTGACGAAAATTTATACCCGTTTCCAAACATTTTTATCATCGCTGATAACGTGTAAATTTCAAAATTAAAAAATACATTCGTATACGACAACGTAAACGGAAATTTTATTTTTATATTTATACCGAATCATAATCGTGACATAATTTCCAGTCGTCATACGTGCGTATTTTATGCGCCATTTATGATAACGTTGATATATTTCGGAAAGTGCGTTATAGTCATTTTTTTTAACGCTAATATCGTACAACAACGATTATTATCAATATTCTAACTCTCTCCAGAGTGAAAGAGCGAGTTTCTCTTGATTAACATTTAATTTTAATTATTTATTTTAAATGAAAAAAAAAACAAATTACTTAAAAATTATACCAAACATAAAACGTTTTTATATACAAAAAAATAACACGGTGATAGAATGGCCTATCGTTTTCTTTTTTCTTTTTTTTTTTACAATATTTAATGTTAAAATGACAAATACGATAACGATATATTTACCCTTAACTCTATATCGCGTGAAAAACATTCGTTGTACAATTTTACCAAGACGTTATCTAATTTCAAAGTTTATTTTTAGTTTTATATTAGTAAATAGACGGGATAATATACGATATCGTGTATAGATCAACTCCGAATAACCAAACGTTTTAAGGTTTTAACATAATAAAAATGTCCAATATTTATTTATTCGTCTAAAATATATTTTCAATATTATCATTATATACGTAATATTAAATTACTTCTCCACGCTTAATATCTACAACCTACAAGGTGTACTGTATACATAAAAAAAGCAATTTACTTAATATAAATTAATATTATATTTCTTTATACTTTATAGTAGAGGAAACCGTGGGCAATAACAAATTATTGTATTGAATTCTAATATAATAATAATAATAATAATAATAATAATAAGCTTCTCCGTAAAATTTTAATTTCGAGATACTTTATTTTAATCAATATCTTAATCTTCTTAGATGTTAAACAAAAAATTAATATAAAAAATATTTGCTCTCATTTTAAATCATATTGAAGCCATACACGTATTAATTATTATATCAGTATTATTATACTTATTTTAAATTATAAATTAATATTAAAACAATAGTATGAGTTTGAGTACCTAGTAATTATGTATAAGTATAACGTTAAATTACTTAATACTATTATTCTAATTTGTTCGGTCCACACAAATCTTTAATGGTGTATTTAATGCATTTGATCCGTAATAAAATTTAAATATTTAACTCGTATTATGACTATGGCTCAAGAGATTAAAATGTGTTTTATAAATAACATTCATAATAATGTATTATAATATATTTAATGTCCAATATAGTCCCACCGATGTTCAAGTAAATTTCGAACCGTTTTACTGCAATTAATTTAAATTATAAATATTTAAAACGCGAATAATCTGTCATATTTTTATTAAATTTATATCTTCAATATACAAGATTAAAATTTTGATAATCATTTAGAAATAAATAAATAATAATGAAAAAAATTTTAAATCGTCGGATACTACCTTGTTTTTTACATATTTTATAGACTAATAAGCCAGATAAAATTACAATTATGATTTTGTAAAAATATTTAAAGTCGTTAATAGTTCTTTTTATCTTCAACGAAGTGGAAATTATATATTTGGATTAAAATTAAATTTAAAATGTACTTTGCATTTGTATAATACAAAAAAATTTAATTTCAAATTTTCATTGGTTGAATTAGTGTTTAAAAGTAAAATTTACTTCGTAGAAAACATTTTAGACAAATCATTAAATATATTTACATTTTGCAGAAAAGAAATTCAATTATTTTTAATATGCAAAGTATTGTCTGGATTTTTGGTCTTCAGAGATATAAAATATTTAAATGTCAAATAACAAAATTAACATTCAGATAAAAATTAATTTAAATATTTCTACACATACGAGTATGAGAATAATAACATTACCGCAACTCCTATGAAGATGTTCAATTTTTATTTACAAATAATAATAATTATTATCTTTTACTAGTTTCCACAGACGTGGAAAAAATAAGCAATGTAACCAAAAATTGCCTATGTATTACTCCTTAAATCTTGTGTGTATCCAATGATTTTACGTTAAATTATTATAATAATTATGGCGTTATTTAATCTTTGAATGTTTTTGTAAATAAAAACAATTGATTCGTGACTAAAATAACATATTTACACGTAAAAATAATTAATTATTTTATAATATTATATTCATTTCATCGCCTTAATATTATGTTATTATACAATGTGAAATAATTTAATTATTATCATGTAAACTCGTATCGTAAATATTTAATTAAACTATCGAGTCAGTATACGAATATTGAATATTTGTATGCTAATAATAACCAAGTAAAGAGTAACGGGTAACATAATTGAAGAAAATAACCATTCAATTTTGAACAATTTATGAAAATATTAGGAAAACGAGTTCCCCTTAAATTATAGAAGACCCGCAACTCTATACACATGTATGTACTGTAAGGACTGTTTAAACAGGGCGTAAATGTTATATTGTGGAAAAGATATCGTTTACATAATATTTATGTAACGTCTTAATATTATGAAAAAAACATTTAAATATAAACATTTTATTATTGTCCGACACAAATCGAATAAAGAACGTTAGGAAAACTAGAAAATTATCAATTATTGATTATACACGAGTAGGAAAATAATTGTGAAAACTATAGTACGATAATAGCGATTTTAACTATTTGCGATTTGATAATTAGATATTTAATAGTTGAATAATTACCCATCACATTAATCATTAATAGATAAATTGTTTAATAATACGTCTGTGACTATTACACGTTTTACTAAGGAATTTTTTTTTGTAATTAAATATATAAAACGCACATTTAATGCAACAAGAATGTTTTAATATATTTTTGTTTATTATCAAATTTACATATATTTATCGTAAATAACGGATGCACTTTTGGATATTATTATTAGGTTAGGTATTTCTGATTTAACCTGATCACAATATTAAATCGATTATTATGTTCATATATGTTAAATCACTATAAATATTTAAATAGCACGAGCAATATTCTTTTGGTACAACTGTAAATCATAAAATATTAATTTAAAATTCAAATTTTATCAGTCATGAACAAAACGCCTCTTGACAAAAAGAAAAAAGAACTATAGGTCGTCAAAAACACTAGTCCTTAAGAGACAATTTCTGACTATACATTTATGAGAAACCGAGTTTTCCTAATTGTCAACTTTAAATTGAAAAACAAAAAACAATTTTTCTTTGTATCCTATTTTGTAATCCTTTACATTCATTCTTACATTACCATAATAATCTATGTTTTGTAATCAAATTCATTGACATAAATAGATTACACAGAATTATGGGTATCTACCTATTCAATTAATTTTGAAATATACATTCCTTTAATATATAATTCTATAAAGAAATATAAAATGTCAAAATTTAAATATTTTACCGCGGATAATAATATGAAATTGTAAGAATAACTTATTACAATTATTATCTTAATTATATTGTACGATATCCGATATAAATTATTGAAAAAAGCGTAGAGTAAATTTACATATTTTTTTATTAGTTATATTATGGAATTATGTCATAATAAAAAATGATGTAGGTGCCTATATCGAAAATACAACATACAATATTATGTTCATTGATAAAAAATAATACACAATATTTCGTATACATACTTTTCGTTCATACCTAACCGACCTGAAATTAGACAAAATCTGTTTTTTTATACGTGATAAATAAAAGAAAAAATTATTTATGCATTTTTTCAATAATTTTTGTTATTTTTAAAAAGTAACCATTATTTTTAATACGATTATTTTTTTAAAAAAAAATTATAAGACTTTAAGGTATATTATTTATTCTGTTCTCATAATTCATTTATTTCAATATAATAAAAACTTTTAATTTGAGTGATTCCTATAATATAATTAGTTGATAGTTGATAGTAATGCAATATTTCATCTTTGAAAACCCCACACGTTGCACGTATGTGTGTAATCATTAAATGATAATTCATAAGTATAACATTTCACATATATTTTCTCTTAAATTGTAAGCGTTAATACGAGTAAAATACATTTTACAAGACAATATAATTACGTATTTTATTTCGTTATTATTTAATAATTCTTTAATATATTTTTTTTTTTTTGCGTTATTACGTGTACATATTAAAGCTATTTTAATGTTAAAAAAAAAATCTTAATAGTTATTAAACATATTTGATTATGTTATTTGAATTACGAATATGTTAATTTTTCATAAAATAATATAATACGTATTTGGCGTAATTTTCAAATCGAATCTAAATAATGTTATATGGTCGAAGAAGATTGTATATCTTATTGGTAAACCGTCGTATAAGGCGTCAAATTGTACTTTACTAATATTTCAATTTGTCTTACGGTAAAATAATAATTATAATTATTATTGTAACATAAATCAAAATCGTAAAGTATATAATACGTAATAATATTATAGAGTATTACGTGACGAATCGATATTACCTGTATATATCACACAATAAATTATATTGTTTTTCGCTGTATAATTCACTGCTTTTAAATTCGTTTGAATTTCAAATATAAATTATTTTGACAAAAACGATAATAAAATATTATATTCATATTGATCGTATGATACAGAAGTTATTATATACAGGGAGCTTGATATTATTTTATATTTTTTGACCATGGTCAATTCGCTACTTTTACGTCATCGACCCGTTTTATTGGATCTCGATCAACCACTGTTCATAATAAATAATAATACATACGCATAATAATGCGTAAGACAATATTATATTATTAATATTACGTATATTATTTCTTTTAATTCCTTTGGGCCTCCACCGCCGCGTGAACCCTCGTTCCTATAAAACCGAAAACCCCATCCCCTCAGTTGATGGTCAGGTGATTTATGTGTTCGGTATTTTTTTTCTTTTCTTTCTTTCTTTCTTTCTTTCTTTCTTTCTTTTTTATTAACTGCCGACGTCGAAGCCCTTTCGGCCCCTTTCTGACCAAGCCGATATATACATACACGCCACGTCTATCTGCTCCGCGGTGGCGGTCTGTAACACGCGGTTAACGCCCAGCCACCCTTGAACACTCTGTATATAATATATATATATATATATATATATATATATATATTCACATTATATTATGTATGTATATAAAATATAATAATATAATAATATACGTGCGTGTAATATGTACCTTTTTTCCTCTCGTCATCCGCGCCCACGAACGACTGAGTTTCGACGCGCGAATAAGTCCGATTTCATTTTCTATGGCAATTTATTATTGAAACAGTACACCCCCGCACAGCATACCGCGAAGAGGCGAAACATAATTTGGTCCCGAACACGGTGGTATATATCGTTCGCATTACCCGTACATAATAAAAATAATAAAAATAATAATAATAATAATAATAATAATAATAAAAATAATAAAAATAATAATAATAATAATAATAATGACAAAATAATGATAATAATATATAAAATGCGATAATATTATATTATTATATATATTATAAACGCGCTTATGAGTATTGTTGGATAATATAGAAATTATGAAACATAATAATAATAATCATCATATAAATACGATTTTCGATCTTTTTTCATTTTCAAAATTTCGGTGGAATAAAATATAATAACGATTTCGATATGTTCATCATAAACTATTCCGGTTATAAAACCATTCGAGTTATGATATCATGTATAATACAAAATAATATTATTTTATATATTATATTAATATATGTACACTTTTTTTTTTATGTAAAAACTCGCAAGTACCAAGTCAATTTTTTATTTTTTTCAACAATTCTAACATGCAAAAAAATAAAAGGTCACGGGCTGATGTGACATTTTCATCCCCTTTTTCTCTCTCCTCCATCCCCGTTTATCGTTATTGCGCGCGCACTGAACGTCAAGAGAAAATCTGCGTTGTGTATATAATATAATAATATGTATGTATAGGTACTTATATTATACACCGACACGATTTTCAACCTGCGACCGCGGACAAAAACGCATTCCGTAATTTATTTCAGCTATATACTTCGTTTTATTTTCGCGATAATCTACAGTATATTTTTTCTTTTTTAAAAAAATCCACGCCAAATATACGATTTATTTTATATTAGTCGAAAATTATAAAAAAAATAAGAAAGATTTAAAAACCCGAGAGGAGGAATTTCGCAAAAGGAATGGGTAAAACGTAAAAAAAAAATATAATATCTCGTCTTCGTTTTTTTTTTAAACCGCAAACAGACTACGGTCTACGTATAACAACAGGTACCTATATATATTATATGTATAGACGGGAGCGGGACACACATAAGTATAATATATTTTATTTATAAATATATATATATATGTATATGTATAAGTATGTGCAAGGTATGTAATATATTATATAATATATATATATATGTTTTTGCCGTTGTCGAAAAGGGTAATATTCGCTATCGTGCACAGTTGGACGACAAGTGCATTCCCCGCAATTGTTCAGACGAAGGATTTGTAAAACCCTTTTTCCCTTTCGTTTATATATATATATATAATATAATATAAATATACGTTCACAACCCCTTTTTACCGCATATCGTATACGTATATATATAGAATTCGCGTTATGTTGCCATTATACATATAAGCGTCTCGTTTTCACCACCATCCCGTCGGGTTATATATCATATATAGGTACATACAACAACAAATATAACTCACCTGACAAAAATGTCCTCGTTGACTTTTGACGTCCGTTGACCGCCGGTGGTTTTTAATATATATCATTTGTCAAAACATGTCGGATATCGTCCAAACGAACAATATTATATACGTACGTGGGGGGTTCATTATTATACGAGTATTATAATAATATTTTAATATTTTATTGTCGATTGCGTGAACGTTTTTTCTTCTTTTTATTTTTTACAAGTTCGCTAATAAGGTATTATTGTATTAAGGATTTAAGGTTATATTATATGTATATTATTTACGTCTGACGCGAATTATCGAAATAGTCTACCGACACGAGTCAAAAAATAAAAAAAGTACGCGGTTATTATAATCAAACGTTGTTTTGATATTTTAACCTATAAACAAATACTGGTTTAATTTGAAATATATACTCATATTTATAATTTTATCGGGTATGATTTCGTATTTGATCCGTCAAGATTCGTCCATATTATTATTATATCGTATAGTACACGACGTGTTATATTATATAATATTTCGACGATTGACATTGAACAATGTGAAATTTTGTAGTTTTTAATTTTCAAGGCTTCACGAGTTAATGAGTTAAAGTTAAGTTAATATTTTAACTTTTTAAATTAACTTTTTTATTATATATCAACTTAAGAATTAACATTTTAATTTTCTTAAAATTCAAGTTAAGTTAATATACCTCTATTAGAATATAAGTATTATGTACATTTTATATACAAAAAATAATTTCATTTGTATTTAATTTTTTCATATGGCACAATATTTAGACAGTTCAACAAAAAAAGTTTTATTTTTCACGTTGGGTATAGTCTCATTAATAATAATTTTTACAAAATATACACAAAAATTTTAAAATTATATTATATTATTAGGTATACAATTTTATGTATTAATATGTTATATATTTTAGTTCATAAAAAAATTTAATTATAATATATTACTAATATAATTTGTGACTAAGTATATTATAATATATAATATGTAATACGAAAAATGATAATTTATAAACACATTATAATCATAATATAATTTACGCACTATTGAGTATATATTATATATATACATATAAACAATTAGTCGAGATTTTGACATAAAATATATTGTTTAAATTCCTTTTTCTTTTTTTTCTTTTTTTAATTAACTTGAGCTAATAAATTATTTTCTTTTGATTATAACTTAACTATATAAACTTATATATAACTAAAACGTAAAGTATAATTTCATAAACTTTTCCAATTTATGTTAATTTAGTTAAACAAATTTCATTACCTTGCCCAGAGCCTTGTTGATTTTAATAGCACGTAGAAGAAAATTAATTTTGAAATATTATACTCATACAATATATTATCGTCTGCATAAAACTACCACAGAGCAGCGTACTTATAATACAATATACCTACCTGATATGAATATTCATACGTTCCCCGACTGTTTTAAAGAATGTAATAATTGATTATATTATAATTTATAACAATTATTGACCGGTTCGAGAGTAATTCGTATGATTTACGGGGGGGGGAGGAAATATATAATATATATTATAAAAATTAGATCGATCGAGTGCAATGAAACGTGTGATCTAATAGTGATATTATAAAATAAAAATGCGTTGAGAACACAATTGCAACTTGCGTAGATATAATATCAAATTATGATGGTACGATTTAATATTTTTCTACTTGGTCGAAATAACGCTAAATATACGTATAAAATACTATTAGAATCAATCTATATTCGTCGTTTTTATGTCATTTATTATTTTGTCTCGTGCGTATATTATTATAATACACAAGCAGCTGAAAAAAAAAAACGTGTATTATTATTATTTTTTTTTTTTTTGTCATATTTTCTAAGTGACTGCGTGCGGTTATCCCGACACGTCCTTTTTACCCGCTGAATCCAATCGTCATGCTTCAGGGCGAATTTTGAAAGATAGCTAGTTAAGTTTTGAAGGACAACCGTCACACACGCCAAAAAAAAATCAAAATGATTGTATAATATTTTACAACGAATAATTTGAACTCGAATATTATTATCCCCGTCCGGTATAATATTGTACCGCGGTATAAACGCGATCAATTTACAATTAAACTTACAATTATTTTTAAACGTTTGTTCGTTTATACAATAATATAATATACGAGTATTTATGACAATCGAAGGAAAAAAAATCAAGTCTTTATAACGACCGTTCAAACACAATAGTGTAAAATTGACTTTACGTTACAGCAGATTTTAATTAAAATCTCAAACGTGTTATTTTTTTTATACATAAAATATTATATAAAATAGAAGAATATATTGTATTGCGACGAAATGCAATATTTATCAAGATATTAAAAGGATTTATTAAGGATTGTGAAAAAATACTTTAAAACTAAAAATTAATGCGTCGAGAGAGAGAGAGAGACGAAAAGTTGAATTCAAACTAGCGAAAAATTCAAAATCAATTCAAACCATCACTTTAGACACTATAAACTTTTAAGACGTAACACGTCTATACACTAAATATTTTAAGAGACGAAAAAATATTATGACTTTTCATCGCATTATCTATTAAATTACGATCATTTTTATAATTTATTTTATATAATACGTTTTGCAACATGAAAAGAATATGGTATAAAATTATATACAAATTTGTCATTATCTTCTCTTAAATTTTATAATGATATAACATAATAATTGCCACGTTTAATCTGTTCACGTCAATGTGCTGTCGAATGATTTATAAATAAGAAAAAAAAGAATGACAAATGTCATTCCTCTTATTATAATACAAATACTAATACTAATACTAATACTACTACTACTACTACTAATACAAATACTAATACTAATACTACTACTACTACTACTAATACTAATACTAATAATAATAATATATGTGATACAAGATAATATAAGGATAATTCGGTTACGCACGTATACCATAATAATGTATATAGAGCATAATAAAATATACTAATACTTTTATATGTAATATTAATATTTCTTTGAAACGCGTCGTTTATTTATTTTTCGTCGGAATGGCGTTTTGTGTATAATATTATACAATAATAATAATAATAATAATAATAATAATAATAATAATGTGTACCTACGCGTAGGTACCTACATTATATTATGAAAAGAATCCGAGAAGAGAAACACAGAGCAGAAAATAAAGTTATACCTAGGTATTGGTATATTATACCCGGTAGCCTATAAACTCGGTGCGACACCGTCGCTGTTGCGGCACACACACAACATTATAATAATATATATATATAATATATGGGGGTATATTATCATTATTTGGGCGGCCATTGTCCAGCGGTGCACGCAACCCTTATACACAAAACTATATAATATTATATAAACGAAAATTTCCGTCGGTGGCGAATGCGAGATGACGACGGGTGGGCCGAGAAAGGGATGACGCTGAATATAATAATATATATTATGCACCGGTGTCATGCGCGTATAATATTATATTATATATTACGTACATATTATATAGGTATATATAACGTATACAGGGTGTTTCGTTCGTTATAATAAAATGATAATATGCGTATATATTATGCCTATGATGTGCTATTGAGAAATCGTGCGGTTTCCATACGTGTTTTTATACGATTTACCGACACCCTGTGTATAAAACGTGTAAAGACGATTTTGCTAGAATAAAATGCGTGCATCGTGTAGTAACTCACGCATAATACTCCTATATAACAATAATGATAATAACGACCAACCCGTGGAATCATCAACGGCGGCAACGAGATTTAATACGAGCGCAATTGCAGCGTATATCATTTGTATACAGTGTGTGTAGTAATATACACGTATATATTATCACCGAAAGCAGCGTGAAGTCCGTCAGATAATATTCATAAATACCACAACGGCTACTGCGTTACGCCACGTTTACGATATGTCGGTCGCATCGAATATATTTTCTATATTATTATAAGCAGCGTTATAATGTGGACCTCGGTCGAAGAAATTTGTATATTTTACGAGCATAATATTATAATATTATGTGTCGCGTATTTTGCGCAGAGTAAAACCGTTAAATGAAATTTAATACCCGAATAATCTTCCGTTTGGCCACATCGTATATATTATACCCAAATTTAGTTGTATGGGTACATTTTTCTTGTGCAGTTTCCTTTATCAATATATTATAACATAATACACGCTTATATAACATCACTTTATATTATTAGAGAGTGTAGGTACCTATATATATACACTGTATATATTATATTTTTGTCCGATATATACGTTATACGATTTTCTCCCGATAACATATAACGAATTTATATTTTAATATATTGTATGTATAATATCGTTTATTTTGTCTCGTGAAGTCGTGACGACATATTGTGTCATATAGTTGAAGAAAAATTTCATTTGAAAATTAAAATTCTCAAAAAAAAAAAAATTGTATAATATAAAATACGAGGAACTCGAGAAAAAACGTCACGTAATAATACCTATTATAATATGTATGATTTCTGAAAACTATAATATATAACATCATGCAGTGGGCGAAATCGGACAGCGGCGCAGCATCGTGTTTACCGTGGATTTTTGTGCAAAAAAAAAAAAAAGAAAAAATAAGAATAATAAAATAAGAATATAAGTGAAACGCGTGTATTATTTAAGGTTCGTATTACGTATAAAGACGAATATTGTTAGGAACATGACCCTTTTGCCGGCCGATCGGGCCATCTTTTGTTCGGCGGGGGAGAGGATTGCCGCCGCCGTCGACCCGTGCTAGTATTTCGCACAAAAGGGACCCAAAAATCCAACACAATTATCTGCAAGATGCATCTTTAAGACGTTTTCGGTAGTGTTTTCTACTTTTTATTTATTTCGAAGGGGAGTTTGTGTAAAAATTTTACCTACGCTATTACCGCTGTATATAAAAATAATAATAATAATATATAAGGTATAATATTATATTATGTGCGCGGACCTTTGGTCATTTCACCGGTCGCAGGCCATACATTGTATTTATACCCGTACATGCTCAGTATAATAATATAATATAAGTATTACACACAATACGTATACAATATAATCGCATACGCAGGTATGGTAAAAATTTGGAAAAAAAACTTATTCAAATAATCAATAAAAAAAATAACGTTTTATTTTTAAGTCCAGTTCCACCGACCATCTGTGATCGACCATAATAATTTATAAAATACTGCAGTTTAAATATGTATATCGCTTTTTTCTTATCGATTTCTACCTTAAAATTTATTTATTTTTCAAAACCGTTACATCATTGTATATATATACTCGTATATTATATATATATATATATGAAATGTATGATGTATCTATATAATAATATACTCGTATCTATATCCATAATGGTCACTTTGACGGTTACCAACTGTACCTAGTTTAGGTACCTACCTAAAATATAATATACGATTTTATTACAATTTGTGATGAATGTGAATTATGTATTTTTGATATTTTAAATGTGTATACTAAATTACTAAATGTTATTTCTATAAAATTATTATATTTTAATACACATTAAAGATACGTTTTTCAAGATACAAATAATTGCACGTTCATAATGTACCTAATTATTGTAAATTTTTACAATATTTTTTTAATTATTGTAATTTAATTGACTAAAAAGACGAATTTGATTTGAATTTATTTTTTTAAATTAATGGAATGTCATAAAATACCTGTACTTATTAAATAAATACGTTTTTTAAAATAAATTATTTGATTTAAGAGTAATATTATGATTTATATTTAATGTGAAAATTTTTACCTTTAATGAATTTTATTTTTTTACAGATCGTAATCAATCATGTGTCGCCATTAGCTTTATTGATGTGTAAAAGTATTAAAATAAGAAAATCGTGGAAACTTTTGCATGTATACCTGTAACATCATTTCAAATCATTTGATGTATAATACCGTCTGAATTTTATATTTTTATGTAAGTAAAACATATAACTACCTACCTACTTTATTATATTTATAGTAGTTATAATAAGTTATATTCAGTTATAATTTAAACATTGAATCTGGATTATATATATATATTGTATACATACACAAAGATAAATAAGGAATAACATTGCTTAAAATCCGAGTATATTATTAGGGATATTAATATATAAGTTATGAAATTACACGGGATACGAATATAGAATATTACATTTAAAAATTATAATAAATTCTTGTTAAAATGAAATTTAATACGAAAAATTACTATTTACGAATACGACACGAAAATTCGTCTTACGCATGTAAAATGTAATATAATTATTATAATATACCTCGTTAAATCTATACGTATTATATAATATATATGTATTAATAATTCAATGGTGTTTATAGAAATGTTTAATATTAATGATGTCATTATTTTATAATATTCGTTTAGTATTCGACGGAAAATATAATAAATACGGCTGAATTCAGTTTTTCTTTAATATAGAATTTTAAATTATAAGCACAATAGAGGGTAATATATGACTAGTGAACTTCTAAAATAACTAATAATTGGGCCATTGATAACTTATAAAGTATAAGGGTTGATCGCATTACAAATGAAAAATACTTTATTATATACGATTTCAAAAATATTGACCTTAATATTAATAAGGAACAATAATAGAAGTTATGGGTAATGCACTAATGCCGTAATGGGTATGTGTATGTGTATGCTTATAATACAAGTATATTTTATTATGATAAATAATATTTTGCATTGCTGAAATAGTGAAATACATTTTATAATGTTCAATTCGACAATATTAGTTATCGCAGTGTTTCTTAAACTTTTTTATCCGTGAAACCCTTTTTGAGGACCACTATTATCCCTACTTTTTTTTAGGATTATTTGTAAAGAAATTAAAATCATATAATAATATAATTGTTTTAAATTTTTAAAGGTATTTAATTCAAAAATATATTAAAATAAAAATTATTATAATTGTATACATATTATATAATAATACTTTAATAATAATTACTTTAATCAGACTAAATATAAATTTTAATGAGACGAATGAAATTGATTTTTATTATCACTGTTAGTACACAATACATTATACAAGTATAGATTATTGAGTATAATAGAGATAGCTGATAGACTATTCTATATGGCTTATACCTATATTGTTATTTAATATATAAAGATTTTTTTTCTATAATGTAAACATTTTTTCACCACTACTAGCCTTTAGTTAGACATTTTAAAGTAATTTTCTTAAAAATGTCGATAAAATTACTTGAGCTTCGCGGAACCCTAAAATGATCTTCGTGGAACCCCAGGGATCCGCGGAACACAGTTTAAGAAACGCTGAGTTATCGTACTACAATGTTATATTATTTCATAATTCGCGAGGATTCAATTAATATTGTATTTTATACTTGAAACTTCCGGTTTTAATATTTATACTTCTTATTTAATAATTAGCTAAATTGCTTAAAAAACAAAAAATAAGCCTATAAGAATTATCTCATTCAATATCCTATATTACACAAACAAATTAACTTTAACTTCGAAAACTTTAAATATAAAACTATAAGATATAATGCCAAAATACACGAAATCCATTAATTGTTATGAAATATTGGCCGAAATCCAAATTCTGACTGGGTGTTTCGAGGATAACTTACAATTGGTCTTCGCTATATTCATTTAATTTATGAATTCTGAAAATGTCAAGATAAGTTAGTTGACAATTTTTTGTCCCTTTTGTCTATTTTTATAAAAGAGAATATCGCACAAAATTAATTAACAAAAGTAATTTCTGGTTTGGCTATAACTTGATAAAATGTATATAATAAACAGCATTTTCAGAAAATAGAAATATGCAAATTTTTAAGAATATCAACTTAATTAATTCATTAATTATTGATTTAATTATTGGAGATTAAACTTGTTTAATACCGCAAATATTATAATTTAATCGAGTCTTTGTAACTTGGTTTTTTTTTAATAAATTAGACGTTTACGAAAGATTAAAAATATGGTAATTGTGTACTCGTATTTTATATTAAACGTAATGTAAGGAAATATGAAAATTAAATAAAAATTTACTCTGTTAAAAAAAAAAATAAAAATAACCTTATGATTTTAATTCACTTTTTTTATATATATAAACTTATCGTTTCTTAAGACTTAAGCTGCTTTCACACATATCGGTTTTAAAATCGCGGCGGTGGCCATTTACAAATTAATGTGTTCATTCACACTGGGAAAATCGAACTGCTCGTAAAACCGGCTAACCGAAAACTGCTATGTGTGAAAGCAGCTTTAAACTTCAGACTTATTAAGAGCATGCGAAATGAAAGACAATTTTTAACCTATACAGAGGAAAACGTCATAAATATGACCGTAGGATTCAACTACTCAGAAACATTTGATTATTTGACTCGACCTGTCTATGTTAATATATTAATAGTTCACAAATTTTTATATGTTATATCTTATGTATTATAATATGCGTTGATCGATTCACTGAATAGATTGCCCTCTAGATGTCTTCTATCGTATCGAGGTTAGGTGCCTCGTATTTATTTTATTCGCGTATATTTATGTCTAAAATGTAATAACTTTGGATAAACCTAGTTTAAAAAAGTTTAACAAATTACATACCAACGTCGATTGTCGATATATTATACATAATTGCTACATTCTGTTTCTGAATCGAAATTTATTCCATTCACATAATATAATGTATACTTGCATATAATGCCTACTCGCGATATAATAATAATAATAATAATAATAATAATAATAATAATAATAATAATAATAATAATAATAATAATATAGAGCAGAGCATAATAACAGTTAACCCTACGTGGATTTCATTGTGGAAAGGATGAAAGACCGCGCGAGCATAGTAATGTATATAATATAATGTGATGTGTACATGGAGGAAAATCGCGTGTACGACCCGATCAAATCAAATGACAAAATAATATAATAATAAACAATATTATATACGTTTGACCGTTCGGACGTCTTGGCCGAAATTTTTTGGCATTATTATTATTATATAAGGTATATAATATTATAAATATATACACACGGGGTGGCGCCGCTTGTCCATTGTGACCGCATTTGATCCAGATCGATCGTTCCTTTCCGCTACACAGAATTTCCTTTTTTTTTTTCTCTGCCTGCAGTATCTTTTCTTCCTCGTCGTACATCGCGCAGGACGTCCTCCCAAAAGGAATACCGACGTAGGTACGTATAATAAATCATACACATTATTATACATAATTGGAACTTAATGGATTACAAACATCGATTCTGATTTTTCTCTTGTTCGCATTGTACCCGTTTAACTCTGTGTCCGTTTTGTACGTCCATTGTCGTTTTGCATGTGCAGGTTTATATTATATGGTCGATTCTACGACACGGCGGCATCAGCGTACATCCATCGCCCCGTCACCGTTCACTCCTTCGCTGGTTTTGCATCCGCTCCCTTCAATACCGTTTATTATTATACACATTATAATAATATTATACACAAACACCGCGAAGAAATCTCATCTCTTTCTCTCCTCACTCGCATTTTTATTTATTTTTTCTTCAAACGGGTGTCGTTCTTTTATATTACAATATGTACGTATACGCGCGCGTATTATAATAATATAATAATATATTTTATAATATTATAATATGTTATGTCTGGTACAAGATATACGCGTCGTTGTGCGCCGCTGTTCGTTTTTTTTTTTTTTTCGTCTTCTGAAAGACGACGTTTCTCGGCGAGTAGATGACCTGTGTGACACAACGTTTAGCCCTTTTGTCGGGTAAATAATATGCGCAACCCCGCCGAAACATCTGCAGCATCCGTTCGTCGCCGCCATCGCTGAGCCAACCGCGGGGACAATCGGCGGGGCCAGGGTTTTTTTTTCTTCTTGGTCGTCGTCCTCCCCGTGCGTCCACGCGCGTTCATTTCGCGGACAATGTGCTATTACGACATAAATCAACGACGTATGTCCGAGAGTACGCGCGCGAAACCCGATCCGGCGATTTCGTATTATTATAATGTATTATATTATGCCCATTGCCCGCTGACGATCGACCATTCAGCCTTCCGATTTTATATAGGCGGATTCCTCGTGTACGTAATTGCAGACGAACGTGGACGAGAGTATAATTATATAATATATTCCCTCTCACATCGTTTTTCGAAGGTCGTAAAAATCGCCATTCGTTCAGTAGATATTTTACTCGTATCTCGTACGTACGTCATATTATAATATAATACATACGATAATATTATCAGTACGTATTGCACTATTGCGTATATTATGCAACGAAAGCGTTTTAATTTCTGCTAAAATTTATTCATCATAATATATAGATTATAGATGGCGCAATTATAAACTATTTTTTTTATATAATATTATAAGTACAACATATATATTTATATTAACCAGTGTAAGAATCTAAATTTTAAACCAATATTTTAAGTTTATGTTCTTCAAATTGCGAATTTGAATATTAAAATTTAAAAAAAATAATACGAAAAACTCATATCATTTAACTTATATAATTTACCTACTTAAATATTAAGAATTAAATACTACTTAAATATTAAGAATATTAAGAATTTAGACCGTGAAGTATACCTATATAGTCAATTTTATTCATGGGCGCCTGGAGGGGCATTTGCCCCTTGGACTTTAAAATTTCAAATATAATTTTGAAAATTTTTAATTTTATTATTATTCAAATAAATATTTTAATAACATATTTTTGGTTTAGTGTATGATTTATAAATTTGATATTGACGAAGAAAAAAGAACTATATATATTCTTTATGCACTAATACACCTACATATTGATTTACAAGGTTCCTAAAACATAATAATAAATTCTTGAACTAATAATTAGATTTACCGTTGCCTGACGGAGTAATATTTAATTGTATTTATTCTTATCGATATCTATATAATCGAAATATTATGTCGACCGCAATTTAATTAGATATTGAGTTTTATTTGTCAACACGCAAGAATAAAATTTATATTAAATATATTTTGGTAATTAATTTTATTATCCCCATAAAAAAAAAAAAAAATTTTCTTCGGTCGCCCATGATTTTATTTCTAATAAATTTAAAACTACCTCTATATGATCGGTGATCATTTGTTATATAATATATAGACATTATAGAAACATAATAATAATAGATGACTTCATGCGTGTCATCATGCACATAAGTTATTCTCGAGAAAATTGTAAGTATATTGAACCTCGATATTATTTCACATTTTTTTTGAAAAAACGTTGACATCGCAAAAATGTATCTTGTTCGTTTAAATTCGTTTTGTTTTTATATACAGAGCGCAGGTATATAATTAGTGGATCATAATATATTAAATGAAATGCTTTGAAAATAAACTGCCTATAAACAGTTTAACTTGTTAAAAGGATATATTATAATATACCGTATCGTCGAGTAGAAATGTCGAGTAATTCTATTTTATTAAAAGGATAACCTCACTTATCATTTAGAAATAATAAAACTGACCTTCTACATTAAATATTACGTAGCGTAGTACCGACGTCTATAACGCGCACGGTTACACGTTTTATATAAATATACGAGTAATATGTTACAAAATAATAATCAGTTATAATAATAATTATTATTTTATATATATAACCGATATAAATTTTAACCTAACAAGTGACCTGCAGTCACGTATACGTATAAATATAATATTTATATTCGTAATGTTACGAGTGCGATGATGTTAAAATTATGTTTAAAATAATATATAATATAATGTCTGGAAATCGTACACTTATGATATGATGTATATACTTACATTGTTGTAAAATAAACTGCGCGTGCAGTGTTTCGTAGAGCATTTATGTTATGTACGGTGCATAATCTTGAGTTTACACGAAAATAATGATAATATTACGGTACATAATATAATGGTAACGAGTTTTTCTTTCGTTTCAACAATGGGTTAACAAGGCGTCATGTGTTTATACCATGTTATAGGTATGTTTTGCTATATGTGACACGGTGGTATGATTAAAAAAAAAATAAAAACACGAACCATCTGCTGCAACAGCAACAACGGTGTTTTTTTTTCTTTTTTGGCGCGTGCTTCTCTTGCTGTTTTTTACGAGAAGGATAATGGATGATGTTATTGCGCTACGGCAAGATTATGTTTCGCCGCCACCGATTGTTTCGAGAAAATATAAAATCGAGAAAAATGGAAAAAAACACACCTGCACACGTCTCTGGAGCCTTTGTGCAAATTATTTGGGTCAGGAATAGGCGCCTACATAGTTGGCAATTCGATCTTTTATCTTTGGATTTCATATTAATAATTTATATATATAATATCTTTGGATGATATTAAACAAAATCATACACACGTATATAGGTGTAATTTTTAATTGGTGTCAAGGACCACCTGTTCGGCGCCCCGCCAAGACTCGCGGAAAATTAGGCCTTTTCTCCTTGATGTACCGCACACTTCGACCGTTATATTATTATTGTACAGGTATATATGTATATACGCGTGTGTTTAATGATAAACTTAACGGCTGCCGTATAGTAATTATAGGTTTTTGGGATCACGAACCGTCAGATGGTCGCGAGAGATATATACCTAGGTACATTTATACGAGTGCAAGCATTTATATATACTTCCGGACGTTTGATTCGCGAATCGTGTTTCATCTGGTTCAAAGACCTGTACCTATAAGAATATGTAGAGAAACAACGCGCGGGTATACAGCTAATGATTTATGTTTAAACGATTCGTAATCAGAAACATGGAGAAAAAAATTTTGATTATTATCATTAAAAGTAATTTATAGTTTATTATAAAGGTATATTGATTACATAGTTGGTCCGACAACGGCGATTTACGAGTAAAAAAATAATTCAATTATACGATACACCGCGATAATTTAATATATTATTTTAAAAATAGTTAGAAATAAAAATTTTTAGGTTAACCGATAATCGATTATATATTTTCAGGTATGTCTAACTATATTATCTGATTCAATGACCCTTTAATGAACGTCATAATATAATGAAGAATACTTCCAATTACGAGATACATGTTATAACAGGACAACACTCATAATAGCATTTTTGAAAAATATTTTATAAGCAGTACTACAGGAAAATAAAAATACTTATATTATTATGTGCTATGTTTAATTTTCAGTCGTGATCGAACTGTATACTCGTATATTTTAATTAATAGTTTTTTTTTTTTTTTTTTTTTTAATTGTATTTGAAGATTTTTCATTATTACGTTATTGAATTTTATTAGGAGTATAATATTATGGTACATTTTAAGTCTATATAATACGTTTTTTTTTTTATTTTATTGTAAAGTATAACGACAAAATTTTGTTATACTATCGACACGCTCGAATTACACTCGATGACATCACTCAGCATATTGCCAATTAGGCATTATTATAAATTATAATTTCTAAAATAAAAATTATAAACGTATACTGCTGCAGTGGGTAATTATGATGATTCAAATTTATAACCACTGTTCGTTTCTTATCTAATTATTTCGAACTTCGACGAAGTAGCAATGAACATCCACTTCAATTATTTATCCTTATTTTCGGATTTCAGATGACAACGATATCGGTATGTTACAATTTAATTGAACAAAAAATAATAATTTGTGTCAGTAGACTAGTAAGTAATATTAATTTATTATTATTACTATCAAATTATACTCACTTTTTATGTTACCTACGTAATGCAAATGTAATGTAAATTTTATAATATTATTTTATATGTATGAATTTTCATTATGATTAATATAATATGTAATAAACATCGAATAATTTAACGTTTTCCAATAATAATTATTAATAAACAGTTGATAATATTGTATACGATTATTCTGGTAAAAAGTTGAAAAAATAATTGAACGCCTCCAGCTATAGAATAAACGTAGTTACACTGTAAACATTATATTATAATTAATAATGTTATATAAATAATAATACGATAATCGATTAATGATAAATTGATAACTAATATAATTAATTTACACCTATACGACCTATACGTTCAAAAATAGAATATAAAATTAGAGTTAAAACGGAAAGTATATAAAATTATAGTAGTTGATTATAAAATGTTAATCAAATAATATATTATTATTATCATCATATCCAAACGAAAAAAAAAAAAAAAAATCAATTTAATGCATATGAATTATTGAAATGTAAAATATACGATATTATATAATATTATTAAAATGAGAATACGTTTCACGTAATAAAATACAGATTTAACTAAAATTTCGTTTATATAGGTACCTATCTATTATTAATCACGTTAAATTTACTAAAAACTATATAATTATCGTTGAATGTAATAAATTATATAATATCAGATCATTATTATAATTTTATTGAATGGTTTTGTTTGAAAAATCAACAAATCCCAAATTTATTTTACCGGTTAAACGAATTATTTAGTTTAGATTATTTGAAAATATATTCGTATATACGAGTATATATATATAGAACCTTACTTTCAGCACTGAAGTACTCAATACTCATACTGTAAACGTGAGTGCTTGTATAGGACAAAACTCGTAATTGCCGTAGGTCATCCTCAACTGATTGCATACTGATACTTTTAAAAATATATTCGAAAAAAAAACAATAGAGATGAAATTCTTTGCTGAAGAGGGTTTGTAGACACACCTATAACAAAAACCCTTTCGCACCTGCACTGTGCAGGCGATGGCGTAGTGGTTAGGGGTAATTTGCCGAATGTGTCCTTTTTATCATTGGACCGTGTTTACGATAATGCGGACAACCATAAAATATAAATAATCAGTAAAATCAGAATGATAATAATAAAATATTTGCAGCATTGAATACGTCTATACCTACCTATTATAAGACGTATAGGGTTTATGTATAGTATTATATCCATTTATTTTAAATGTTTTTACATAGTTTAAATAAAACATTAACGATTTTATAAAAAAAAAAGAAGTATCTACACATTTTTTTTTAAATTTTAAATCAGTTAAAATTATCTCGACGAGTAATTTTTATGCAATTTGTTCTGTAATGTTTTTATATGCAATTTATAAAATAAGTTAAATACAATTTGAATTATAACAAAATACGAAAAAAATATTTTTTTTTTTTTTTAAAAAAATTTTCAGGAAATATACATACTATATTTAAATACTATTTGATTTGTATATTGTAAATTTTTATAGGTTAATTTTAATTTATTTTAAAATTTATGATTGACTAATATAAAATTTAAACTAACTTGAAACTACATGGTATAAATAACATAAAGTATAATATAGTATTGACATACATAATATAGGTATATTTATTAAGTATAATGAAGTATAAACTAATTATTAGTATTTTATATATATATAAACTAAATATAAATAATTTATTATTTACAATTAAATTAAAATATTACTTACTATTTTACTAATAACCAAAGATTTTTTCTCACAATTATATAAGTTATGCTATTGAGAATAAATACTTAAATGAAATTCATCATCAAGATCAAATTTTTACACCTCTTTCAGAAAAATAAATTTTTTAATTAAGTCGAAAACTCATAGAACATTTAAAAGATTAAACATATTTAAGGTTAATTCAAAATTAAAATTACAAAATACTTATTAATTTTATAAGATTTGATCAAAATACAGTGTCGGACTGGCTAAAAAGGCCTACCATGCAATTTAATCTTAAGGGCCTATTTAATATAATTTATACTACGCTTGTAGAGGTGTGTTCACTTATGCTCATTAAATAAACGTATACATTAATTATTAATATGTAGGTATAATTAAAAATATGTTTTTATGTAAACATATAATTTATTACGAGTATATTTTTATATATATCCATAATTTGGTGTATTGCATATAGTACAAAGTACAATACAAATGTGTAATAATAAAGAATAAACTTAAACGTTAGTACTTTTAAATTTCACAAATTAAAAGTTATAAGTTATAACTTATAATATTGGTTTTAATATAACGTTTACGTATTATAATTATCTTTATAAATTATAATGAAATAATAGTATAATACATATATTACTCATATAATTAATAATTACATACAGTGGCGTATAGCCAGGATTATGCAATAGAGAGGGGTTGAAGTTAGGATTAAACTAGTTATTAGTTATTTACAATTTTTTGCTCAATGTTTAAAGGTATACTCTTATTGAGCTATTTAAGATCCAGGTAATATATTATAAAATTTTTAATAGAAAATAAACAAATGCAGATAACAGTCATATTTATATTTACATAATAATGATATATTGTGATTATACATTGTAATCAGTCGTTACCACTGTTACTAAATGTTCATGACAACTCACAATCACAGAATGATTGTTATAAAAATATGTTTATTACATATAGAGTACTTTATGGCTCATTACCGTGGTTGACGGTTGTAGTAAAATCGTGATAAATGATAATAATAATTATAATCTATAATAATTCATTTGATCACTAGATGAGTTTTTAAAATTATATTGTTTTCCTAATTAATTCTTATAATTTAAATAATAATTTTTACTTTATCCGTTATCGTCTATTTTCTAATAAAAATGACAAAAAATACAATAATATGAATTATAATGCATTAGGTTAAGAAAACAATGGGGGAGGTTTAACACCCAAAACCCCCTGACTACGCCACTGATTACATGACAATACGTTGTAATAATACATTGAAATTAACCTGTAAGTACCATCAAATATTCATTAGTTTTACCTATATATAAAAAAAAAAAAAAAAACGTAATGCATTAAGTGGATATGCACATACATATTCAAATTTAACAAAGTCTATACAAATATAAATAATATTATAATAATTTTAATTATGTTTTCGTTTATATATAAATATATAACGATTATGTATTATAGGTACATCACATCATTATTTGAATATTGATTTTTTATATTTTTATTAATATTGATTTTATATTGATTTTTAAAAATAGTAAATCATATTACTATTTAAATTATTTTTATCAATTAAACAGTAATTATAGCTGTATAACCAATATATAATAAGAATAACAATATGTATATTGATTATATAAGACAAATATAGATGATGTGTGTACTTAAGACTTTAAAAATTACATTATAATACATTAAATTTATAATTAATCATTAGAAAAAAAATATTATTATTATTATTTTTTTCGTAGATAAAACTACAATGATTAACATGTATGTTTATTATAATCAGAATATAATATGTTCGTAGGATATCTATATCATTAATATATCATTATTATTTATTATTATTATTCTTTTTTTTCCTACTATTATTACTTTGATAACCTATATTATAATATATAAGAGCGCATTTACATTATTATACCAACTTGTAATTTAATTTTTATGAATAAATTTTAAAATTAGCAACTGATATACGTATATAGGTAGAAAAAACAAAATACACGCCCGTCAACGCGTAATATAACAATAATTATATACGTACATAATGCGTATCCAAAAACTATACTTTTTTTTTTATTGTACCTATATCATATTTGATATGACTGATTGAAAGATCCAAAATGAATCCTATAATATACTCGTATATACGATAGAAACTATTGTTGCTATTTTTTTTTTTTTTCAAATATCCAGTCAGGGAGTATATTATTATATACCTATATTGTTTCACGCGAACGTTTTGAACGTTTTTTCCGTCAAAATATAGGCGTATTATTGTGTCTAAGTTGAACACAATAAGACCTTTACATACGTTTGTCGGCTCGAGAAAGACTTTCTTCTCGGGTGACAAGACGCGAAGACACCTTATACATATTATATTATATAAGACGGTGCCAAATATTTACACTCGCGTGTAATCCTCCGGACAGGGGTGTACCATTGTGTGTGTATGGATTTACCCTTTTCGCGCGCGATGAACGCGAAAATAAATAGTAATAATAATTGTCAACGGACGACTATATATATTTATTATTATATATATATATAAAAGAGAGAGAGATAGAGAGAGACAGAGAGAGAGAGAAAAATAGCGTAAAGAAAAAAGGGTTTTTGCCATTATATTTCTAGTCTGGGCCGCCGTTGCTACGGGTTAAATCGACCGGAATAATTTTACAAAGTCTGCGCGAGCGAAATCCACAACCCCGTGGCGCATTTTTCAATAGAGAGCTTAGGTGTCATAATCTTTCACGCATGCCTTGACCGCTAATCGACACCGTACACATTTATATATAATATAATATAATATAATATACGAAATAATATCGTTATATATTTGCGAGCGCGCGCGTTTCTATAATATAAATCGTCGCGGAAAAAATAAAACGTTTCAAAATCAACATCAGTTAGTAGTCCAAAAATGTTTTCATCCTGTATAATGCAGGGACACAATCGCGTATCGCTACTTTTTTTTTTTTTTAATATAATATATTATATTATAATATTATTATCCTCCAATCGCGTTGTCCGACGTATATATTATACGTATAATTCATTGTTGAAATATATATACTTTTTGATTGGTTTAATTTGTATTGTTATATATTTATTAATGTTAATAATAATAATAAAAAAAAAAAAAAAAAAAAAAATGCGACGTGTAGATATTAATTACATTTTAACACCCCCCACGCATTCATTTAACACTCGGTGGCCATTCCGACTTATATACGGGCCTCGTTCAATGGCGTACGAACATAAAATAATAACAATATCCGACAACTATCTCCTGCAACTCTGCGAGTAAAACATATTATCTATTATCTTTTCTGCTGTTGCAGCAGGATAAATGGATGTATACATTTGACGTTCGCAGTCCGTGTGGTTTTCGTCAATGTCGCTTTTAGGTTCTTAATTTGTTACCAATTATTATTGTCGTCGAGGCCGTTATCACTATCGCCACCCTCCGCTTACCATCAAATTACCATTCGGCCGGACGGGGTTAGATTTTCGTCGGGTTCACTCTTAAGAATGCTCTAATTACCCAAGAACGAGGTCGCCGTCATCGACCACCCCCTTCGTTTGGGTTCGAAACGATGGTATATATAGTTACGTTTACTGTTCCAACCGTTCCGTCTTTGTTTTTAAGTAGTAATATAACGAGATCCCGTCGTTTGAAATGACGTATATAATATTATAATAAATTATGTAGTCTAGAATGAAAATATAAGACTATATACTACGTCTAAAACGTCAAAACCGAATTATTGTTATATCAAATATCAATCAAGTCAAATTAGAATACACATTCATAAATAATAACTACATAATAATATTTAAAAATCATACGAAGGGATGTTTATTATTATTTATTCATATTTCATATTATTTATTAAACAATTCATTGAATGAATTAAATCAATATTATATTGTTATCAACCGTTGTAAAAATATAATGATTATAGTATGATATAAAATAAAGCGATCGATTTGAAAAAGTCAACATGACCTTCAATCTTGTTATCCCAACCTTGTTAATAATTAATATTCTGACTTAACTATACAGTTTTCATAATATAAAATAAATAATATTAAGCAACTGAAAATAAATCTATATAAATTCTAAACACCAGTGTTATATTATATAATATGTAAATATCTATTAACAACTAATAACTATTTTCTACGCAATATAATCATAGTCTTAATATTCATAATAGTTATACATGTAAGAAAACACGTATATATATACTTTAAAAATATTATTTTTTTACTAATACAGTTGTTTTATTACACGTTTATCGCAATCGTAGTTATATTAAGATAATATTTATTATTATATAATTGTCAGTTGACACTTTATTTTCAACAAATTTATATTGTTTACATTTAAAATATGAATCAGTTAGTCCTTAGTCCTATTCCTAATAGATTAATCTATAACATTCGTTTTTATTTTATGCCACATTTTTATATATGTATGATCTATGATGGCTATCTAAAGACCTAAACTAAATTAAATTCGTAAAATATATTTTGTATATTATATTTAGATATTTTATTTTATTAAAAAATAATTAGTGATATACACATTAGTATTGTTAGTTACATCTGCATTAATATTAAACATTAGTTATCATCTTAACTGTTCTGGTATGTGAACGTAAATAAAAATATAATATTTGTTTTCGTAAATGAACATAATTATAGTTTTCTGGTGAAATTCCTTAGACATATTAAAATAACTCGTTTAAGTCGTTGTCAAAAACAATAAGTAACCGTCTCTAGTGATTTTATTGTAGAGAAAACATAACATTAACTTGTTGCGTTCATTAATCGTTTGTCATTGGATATTAATATTCTTTAGTATTTTTCGTACATAAAATTAGAATATCAAATTATCAATAATTTTACAAGGTTGAACCGAACAGCCAATGGCAAATTTTTAAGTTTTCTATTTATCAATTTTTTTTTTCTGTCTAATTTTTTAACTCTTTGATATTATTATTTTAATAATATTAAAATACCATAATAAAATACGAAGGAATACACAATAACTGCAAAGCATAATTTTTAGACAGAAAAATAATTTGGGACAAATAGAAGGAATGTGGAAATAATAAAAAGGAGGAAACTCGTTTGCCGGTCAAAGGTGATCTTGACAACATATGGTGGGTTCTTTTTGCGCCCTAGTGTCTTAACTACAGTGGGTTTAAAACGCATTATGCTCACTTAATGATCTCGTTTTACTACACGTTCGTCTGAAACTATACCGAAGACGTAGACACAGCGTATTCTTATACATAATAATATTTTACTTTTACTTTAAAATTTCCAATTAGAAGTCTGTAAAACGAGTAAAATTAATTTTGCAAGTTAAAATCGTGAAAATAATTTTCAATTGAAATTCAGACCACAATGTATCGGTAAAATTAACACGAATTATTTTTTATTGCGTGCAATAATGTAATGCATCCTTTAAAAATTATATATTCTTATTTTATCACAATCTGTTATTTATTATTATTATTACTACTAAGGCAGTTATTTCCCAATCATTTAAATGTGCTAAAATTGATATTTAGATAAAAAAAAAAATAAATATACTTCATTGTCGAGAAGTTAAAAATAAACGTATAAAATAATAATTTTAACGATTCGAAAGAATTTTAAAAATTAACGATTCGCTATAAATTATCTTAAGCCATTAGACGAATATTATAGTAATGGCATACTTTTTTTAAAATGTATAATATTTTTCTGTACGTTTATCTTATATTTGTCTTTTACCCGTATAAATAATATTGTACACTATATAGAATTCTAGATTCCAGAAGTTTTTCCCTAATGCCATTTTTCATCAAATAATAAGCGCAAAATAATATTAATTCGCTTTCTTTATCGCAAAGTTTTATTATTATTTTTTTTTTTATTCCTGTTTTATAACCAAATAGCTTAAAGATAAACATCCGTTAATATGCCACTATAAACGTTAAAACAAATAATACATCTCCTAAAACGAAATAAAAATTATTATTTATTATAATATGTATTAAACTTTGAAACTAAAATAAATTACATTAAAAAAGGTTATCCGGTACCGTTTAACGTAGGTTATAATTTATAAAGGTATATAATCATTGTACAATATAATAGAATCAATGGTATAATGTTATTATATAGAGCGACGTTATGTCATCATTTTTAAAACGTTTGTGACCATTTTTATGTGTTTAATTTATAGCTGTTATAGAAACAAGTATAATCGAAATTGTGCAAAAATAACATTGTCCTCCTGGCCCGCAGAGACCGGACGGACCGGACGTCCAGTCCAATAAATCTTTTGCGTATAGAGTCATCATAATAATAACATAATAAAGGAAAAACCTTTTCGACACTTCATCACCATGCTAACTTAGCCTATAACGTAGCAAAAAATAAATAAATAAATTAAAAAGGTTTATCCCCGGTTTCATTCACGGATTGAAAGCACCTTAAACGCCTTCGGTGGTCTCGACCAGAGATTACCGGGTCTAATAGTCGTGTACATTGTAACACATAACCGAGGTAAACGTCCCCTGGAGCCCGGAGAGACATAGGTATGCGTTTATATTATTATATTACACCCATAACGCTACTGTGTAAGACTTTCACCCAGACTAGACTAGACGTTTATTGTGTTTAGGTGTATGGTGTATCGGTACATATAAATAACATAATACGCATAAACTCTGTACACATAATAATATTTTATAATATGGTCATCATATGAATACTTGAACGGTATTAACACTATATAGGGATGTGTCGTTTAGATATTGCACCAGTATTGATGTTTTTATATTATCGAGTAACAATAAAATATTTGATATTATATTATAGTATCGTTGTATATATGTACGTTATATTTCGATAAACCTGTTGGTATATATTATGGTTCACTCAAAATGGAAAAAAAAAAAATAACAAAAATAATTTGTAGAGTTGGTACATATAAAATTCAATAATATTCTTCAATACGATCGTTTTTTTTTTTTTTATTATTATTATATTATTGTTATTCATAAATTTTAAATTTCACAAAAAATATATCCATACGTATACCATACGTATTATTATATTAATATATTACAATACGTCTAAATTCTAAAGACTACAACATTATAACATACGACAACCAAAACGTGTAGGAGAATATAATTTAAAAACAGTTTTTAAGCGATATTTATTATTTTTTGACTGGGGTGTCGTCTGGTTAGCCTTTTTCAAACAGTTTTTATTCGCTATGAAAATAAGCGAACACCCCCACATGTGTGCGGCGGAAACAAGAGATCCCGCATCCGGGTCAACCCTTCGTCCTTGTGTCTCGCGTTAATTAACAACGTCACAACCGGTTGCCGTCGAACATAACCTAACCTAACAATGTCGGTGTAAAGACATTTCGTCGAAAATAATTATAATATTATATTATTATAATTTATATCTAACAACAATTAACAATAATAAAGATAGTATATAGAATATTTTAAAACGTAATATGATAACGTTTTATGTTTCATTAGAACGCGTAAAACGATAATAACACGGACTATTATCATCATATTATTACATTATACTATAGTATAATACAGACAAACTCCAATGTACACGTAATGATCATGATTTCATAAATAATTATTAATAAAACGAAAATGACAAATATATATTGTCATACTTATGGCAATTTACAAAAACTGAAGTTAAAATATGATGGAATGTTAATGATTTAAAACAAAAAATTAACTAATAATATTAAATACATCTGAAGACAAATTTTTTCAGTTATCATAATTTTGATTTTTTTTATATATATATAGGTATATATATATATAATATATTATATTTGTAAGTATTCTTTTTTTAATTTATATAAAAATTTTATTTAATTTAACTTGAATACATTAATTAGACATTAGTAATAAACCATAATTATTAATACCCATAACCTATTATGAAGATGACAAGCAACATTTATGGACAATATTATATATAAAATTCAAGTAGAATCAATAATACGAGTAAATAATTGTCCTATGAATCATTGACAATTATTATTAACTATAATATTAAATTTCCGTTAAAAGTTAAATACTAAAAAAAGAGCTGATACTCCTGCCGCAGGGATATAGGTGTGCAAATCATAGTGTTTCATTTTAATTAGAATTTGAATGCAATTATAAACCATTGCATTCGAAAAAACGATTCTAAGCGAAGTTCAGTCAGATAATGTAGGTATTGATTAAAATTTTGTTATTTTGTTATTAAATATTTAAAACGCAAAATTGTATCACACATAGAAATCATATAGGTGCACATATAGTACATAAATGAACACTTGATATTATTGTGTTGTCAAATCAAAAAATATCATGTTACCATTCTATGATGACAAAAATAAATTACTACAATTATAGTCACCACAATATTCCAACAATATATGTATTGCTATTTTTTCATAATTTTTTGATACATTTCACTAGTTTTAAAAATTAATAATTTTTTAAATATTTTGGAATTACGTTAAGATATATATGAATATATACTTGAATAAAATTTTCCAAATTTTTAGTTTTTCTATTAATTTTTATTGTAAAAATATTGAAAAATAATAAGAATAATATTCGTATGGTAAGATTTTCATTTTAACAAAAATATCAACTTTAAACAGCTAAAAAAAAAAAAATTGAGACTAGGGATTTTTCTAATATTTGTATATGATGTTAAATTGTTAATTAATATGTAAAATTATAAATATACTTCAGTAATATAGTATCTATATCTAATATAGTATATATAGTATCTATGTGAACACCCAATAAAATTTTCAAGTCTCTAACTTAAAAATTTTCCTAGTTATCGTGAAATATTGAAATTGAATTAGTCAAAATTTCAGTTTTCGTGAAAAATGCCGTTTTTTCGTCACTTTATTGTCGTTTTTTCTACCGCTTAGGATTAATTTTGAGAAATTCGAAAAATGACCTAAATAAAGTAACAATGACATCCATTTTCCAATCGGAAACATATGCTATTCGTGAAAATCGGTGCATTATTTCGGGTAGTAAAAGTATTTTCAGACATAAAAACAAAAAACAAAAAAACAAACAAAATCACACATCATTGTAAAACTAATACATTGTTCGCTTCACTCAGAATCTAAAATGTATTCCTACGTATTATTATTGTACCTGTAATATTCGAACCACCCATTCAAAATACAATTGTTGATTATCTAATATTGCTTAACAACTAGGTAAATTTAATATTTATTAATGTCTATTATTATTAATTATTTTATTACATAAAAATCAAATATTGAACGTACATAGTGTTATTTATATACTCGTACATATGTATTTGAACCACATTAAAACGATCATTAAAAAAACATTTAAACGATAAAATTATTATAATATTATTATTGTCCATGTATCGACTCGGACGGTGTGATAAATAATAAATATATTATTCCTGTCGGTTTAAAACGGGGCATAAAAGTTAATGAGTATATACGCATCGTGACAAATATCGCCGATTTATTTATTATTATTTATTCGTTAGCAAAAAACGCACATAAAAAAAAAAAAATAGAACACTGCTCGAACTACAGTTAATATCCGATGAAATAAAGACGTGAATTATTAATATAATATGATGGCATCATCATATGGACACGCGATAATGGCGCACGAAACGAAAGTGAACACGAGGAATTCGAAATAACGAGAAGAAATCCGGCGAATCGCCGTTTTTACACCTGCACGTTGAAAACGCGTATTATGATAATAATATAAAAATTATGATATAGTCGTTTTTGTTATAATATATATAATATTATATTTTATACATATTTTTTTGTCTAACGCGCGCGAGTCCATTAATCTTGTCTGCTACCGGACAGTTTGCATCTGTTTTTCACGCGTTATATCGTATATGAAAGGAGTAAACATTACACGTGTAATAAGAACGTCCAGCAACGTTTAATAAAGTCGAGACGACGTGTCATTTTTCACTCTTTTCGCGGTCCAAATACGAATCGTATATTATTATTATTATATTTTATATAATAATATACGAAACGCATTGTATTTAATATAATAATAATAATAATAATAATAATAATAATATACGCGTGTATACGAAACGATAATGACGCGCGTTCGTCCGAAGGGACCAGTTCTGTTGTGTATATCCTATTCTGTTTTCACGGGCACTCCGACTGTAGTTGTTGTTGAGCCGCGGGGATGCCGCGTGACGTGCGATGGTAAAAAGGGTTTTTAAACGGTCATCGTGAGTGTACCTACGTGTGTGTGTGTGTGTTGACACTGCACGCGAAACGTCCGAAATTAATGATTCGTCGAGAATTTCGTTTATTTATATTATGTTTTTCGTACATCTTTCCTCGTCTCCTCTCGATATAATATACGTATTATTATATATAATACTGTGAAAAACATATATATTATATGATATACATTTATACGTACGAGGGATACCCTCCTGCTGTGGCTACCGTTTTCAATTATTCCAAGTTTGCACCCAAGTCCGAGAGCCATAACGTAATATCGTGTCTAAATAATATCACGTTAAATTTATATATTAACAATATTATATTATATTATATGTATTACGCGGACGAACGTTCGAAATTAAACATAATATTATTTATATTAATTATATATTAATCGACGACGGACGGAACGCAAACAAGTCAGAATAAAATAATATTATTATAATACGACGATATTATCTGTTTTATAATGTATACGCGTATTCTTATATGTATGTAATATAATTATGGGAATCGGAGTTCGAAATATTATAACACTCGCGTAAACACTATTATTTTATAATTAAATACCGTCGTTTGTATTTTTCATTTTAATCTTTTATTTTAATTTATTTATTTATACGAGAGTCCAAATTTAAACAAGTTAAGTACATTATTATGTTACATTTATATGCGTATTATATTATTATTTGACATTAACGGTATTACGCGTTCGTTATGTATACATAATATTATACATTATTATTATAATACAGCGTATATAATATATTATTCATTAACGATCGAACAATATAATAATATTACGTTAATTATATTATTACTTTATTTTATACCTCATTTTCTTACGACGTAATAAATATATATTATAATATTATAGGCTTATAATATAACTCAATATATAGATAATATTGCCAATAGAACAATATTATTATTATTTAGAAGAATAGAAAAATTAAACTGTGATTTAAAAATAGAAAGAAAAAAAAATGGAAATTCGTCGTGTACATATAATAATAATATTTTATATTTTTTTCTTGGCGTGATGTTATTATATTATATTATACACTTATTATGTGCGCGCGCCGTTCATTTTATACTCTTGACGGGTGATCCGACACCTTTTATTTACTATATATAAAAGAACAAAATAGAAGAAAGAGCATATAGGTATAGGTATTATACGCAATAAGGGTAGCTGCAAGGATGAGTTGAATATAAAAATAAAAAAATAAAATAAAAAAAAAATAAAAAAAAAAATAAGAAGAAATTATCTGTTGATGAATTGACAAGTATTTCGTGAACGGCGAAGATGCGTTTGACGAAAAATAATATATATTTTGTAGTATAATATATAATATTATTTAGTCGTTTTGGACGTATACTCGTATATAAAAACACAATGGATACGTTATTGCTGGAAATTTGCAATTCTTACACAGTCATCGGATGACCGCCAAGAGGCCAAGGATATAGTGTTTTTCACATTTTAACGAGATATTTAAAAAGGGTTTCGACGTTTTTGTCCTTCAATAAATATACCGTCTCGTTAAATTGTCTAAAATATCGGACGGTATCCGTTTGAGACGGGGTGAAAAAAAATATATACTGAAATACGCGTAACGTCGTATGGTCCTTTGTATAATATTCTATATGTGGGCATTTCAAAGAAGAACCCTTTCGGACAGAACACAGAAGCCGAAAGAAGATATTATTTTTAAAAAGGCGATGAAAAAAAATATATATAATAATATATAACATATTATACACCACGCGTATACTACCTACACAACCTCAAAACCGCCTGGCTTGTATTACGCGCGTAAATCACTCGGAATGTTTGAAGGCAAAAAAAGGGAACACGACAATGCACGTGGAATATAAATTTGTGTGCCGCCCGCCGTGCGACAATCCTTTAAACGCACAGACTTTCTCTTTCGCAACCAGGACAAAACAGAAGAAAAAAAAAACAAAAATGTCTGTACGTTTGTTTCCCCTATCGTTTCCTGCAACTAATCGGTCTTAAGTCGGTTTTTCAGTAAAAAAAAAAAAAAAACACTGCAAGACAATCAATAATGAAAACTGTAAGGACGTGCGAATGGATCCCTCCTTTTTTTCAAGTATTTTTATTCGGATTTCGTTTGTATAAGATTTTATTTATAGAATGTATTATATACAATAAATTATACTCTGTGAAATTTGTCTTTTAATCTATCCGAATCGCGAAACAATTCATTCAAACATAATAAAACTAATCTAACTCGAAACACTTTGATTATAGCTATAAAAAAGAAACACTTGAATGAAAAATCCAGTAGGTACCTATAGAATATATAAATATTAGAATATAATATAGAATAAATTGTACATAACATTATTTTATCGTATAGAATTTAACTCAAATATTAGTTTTAACATTAATATTTTGTACCAAACAAAAATAACTTTGACCACGTTCATGTGTAATATACTAATATACTAATATTCAATTATTTAAGTAGGTTCCTTGGACAATTCATTATTTGTTTTACTCGTAACACTGTGTACATACCTATAATATTTTGATATTATAATATAGTTATTGCAATCCATAATTAAATACGTTTTTAGTTTTAACGTACTTATCTATATTTCATACCATTTCAGGTACCATTTTAAAATGAACTTTACCGTATACACTGATGTAATAATATTTACACTTTACCATTGTTGTTGTTATAATAGACATACCTAGGTATATTATACGAATTTATTATCATAACTCAAAAATGTTCTATATTATTATATAAGCATGTAGTATCAATTTATAATTTTCAGTTTCAACATTTATTTCGGTACACATAATACGCACTATTTTTAGCCGAATAACCTGTAAACGACATATTATTTTAATATTTTCATAACAATATTAATATGACGTTTTGTTATAAATAATACATATAAATACATAAATAACATATAAGAATATTCAGAATTTCTAGAATGTTAAACAATATTGCACAATGAGTTTTGGTAATACTCGGAATTTTTTTTTTTTTTGTTATAACATAATAAATAGTAAGAACATATTTTATTGAATTTATCCGTTTATTGCGTCTATTATTAGTTGCCGAGGCACTTATAGTGATATTTTCTAAGAACCGTCTGATATTTCTTCAGCTGGCTATTGCGGTAAGAATTATTTTTGCGTATAAAGTGACCAAGTTACGCGAAACCGTCCAGATGGAAAATACATCCCTCACAATATTATAAGCCCATTGTATACCGTATGGCCCACGTATTGTTTCCTTGGTACAGATATATACGTACGTGTACCTTTAAAAATCGGGTACAATGAACAAAAAAAAAAAAAAAAAAAAAATAGCAGACCGCAAAAATCTGCCTTTTTCCAACATAATTATTAGGTATACGTATAATATTTATATATATAGTCTATTCAAATACCGTTTGAATAATAGTTATATAATAATAATAATGAAAACAAATTTCAGAAATTCAATACTAAGCATAACTGTAAAAAAAATCGTCACGTTAATCGATAGGTATTTTCCGGTTTGCTAAAACGGACGAAAACGTTCGTTTTTTTTTTCATTTGGAAGGGGCGGAAAGGGTAAGATCACGTGGGCAATTAAATTATATTATAAGCCTATATAGGTGTACCTAACAGAAATTTCTTGATGGTATAATGTACTGTGATGTATAAAGTAAAATATAAAATTAGACTGCCATTGTGATAGAATCATATTGTGGTAATACGAGTAAATACGAAATAATAAATATAAATCAATAACCCGCGTGAAAAGGGATCGACGTTCTTTTATGTTTTAAATTATATATTATATATAAACTTATAAATGCAAATTCACATTTCGTATAAATGAAAAAAATGTGGTCTGCTATCGTTACAAAAATATATTGTTATTATTTTCGACGCGAGAGTAAAACCGCGTAAATATACCTACTATATAATACATTATTTGAAACTTTGAAGTATTTTAAAACAACATCAAAATAAATTATGACGTCGTTAGATCAGGTTTCTCAACATCTCATAATTACATTATAAAACTTATAATATAAATTCAATATTGAATTTTCAGACATATGAAAACAACACGGGAAAAATGTGAATACAACGAATAATCTTTATCATCCTTATCAGTTAACTTTTATTTTATTGTTAATTTTTTTTTGTATTTTTTATTCGAAAACTCGTAAATTTTGGCATATATAATACACGCGGAACTCGTTCGTTTAAAATTTCTTAATAGTAGATTTACGTACCTATATAATAATATATAGTCGGGTATACGCATAATAACAATTTATATTATTATACATAATTCAGTAACTCACCTCGACCGTCAACGAATATTTTTGAATAAACCTTACCCTACCGCGGGGATTCGTTGATATTATCCGCGTTTTATTATATAATATAGGTACGTATATGCATAATATTATTATAAATACGTATATTGTATATTATATTTATTTACTGATTGATTTGAGGGTATAAGAGCTACACACAAAAGGGTGTCTGGGCTGCCGTGTGTCATATTTTTATCACGGTATACGCAACACGTTTTCGCATTCAAATTTTACCAATATTTCGTCCTTTTTACCGGCATATTTATACGTAGGTACGTATACCATAGAGACGACACAATACAACATATACGTATTATTATTATTATTATTATACAAGAAGTTATATAACCCATCCTCGTCACCCGCGTAATATATGGGATTGCGGTTCTCACGACCGAAATGCGTGTGTGCTGCAGCGCAGGTATATAATAATATATTGAGGTATCCTTTTACCACTACCGTAGGCGGAAATCGATTATACAATTTCGCACACAGGTCCTCGCAACTGTTGCACAATGGACCAGGTAGTCGGTATAATATTATTATTATATGTAGGTATAAGGTATGCGAAAAACTTCGCGCGCGTCAATAGACCGTGTCGCGTTTTGTGTGCCGCCGCGCGGTCGTTTTTGCATCATCCGCCAACGTATATACACATACAATAATATTATATATTATAAAAACGCATCGTATTTTTGCGTAATTCTACCGCGAAAAAAAAAAAAAAGGATATATTATATTCGTTCCTTATGTTCGTGTCTTATTGTTGTTGTTGTGCGAATATGCCTGGCGATGCTCTCGTATACTCGTATATACGTTTTGTATGTATACAATATTTTAAATTCGTACATATTTTTCCAAAAATATCCCAATCGCGAAGGGCTACCGTATTGGCGTGGGAAACGGATGACCCGACCGACCCAAACCCCTCCGCGCGGTATAGACGGTATACAGTGAAATAATAATAATAATATTATACTCGAAACGAGTTCAGGTAAACGATGGGCCGAGTGATTCGTTTACGAGGACGGTGTTATTATAATAATAACAAAATTAATATATGCATCGATTTGCCAACCAGTATATGTATAATAATAATAATAATAATAATAATAATAATAATATGTTCTATGTTATTAACATAACACTGGTGTACGAAATGACAATTTGCCATCGAAATATATCTTTGTATACCTACCTACATAAGAAAGTGTAGATCTACCGAGTTGATTTATTTTGAAATGACATTTTCGCATGTATAATGTTATTATTATTATTATTATTATATTTGTATAATATATTTTAGTACTCGACAGTCTGACACTCACACGGTCGTGCGAAACAACGGTATGAGTACGTGTACGTGTCTATATAGAAAACGTAGGTATACAAAAAAACAACGTCTGTCTAAAAGGGTTTTCTTCCTATGGTCCTTTTCGATATATTTACGAGACCTACGGAATGCAAATTCGTAATATTATCGTATAAATAATTTTCGATTCGGAAGATATTATGGAAGAGGCGATAAAATTATTATTTAAAATAAGTATACGATCCAATATTAGCCAAATACGATTATTCTAAATATTTAAAACTATATATTCCTACAGACATTAAGCAAAATAAAAGTCCTACTGTTTTTACTGAAAAGAAGTTAAAAATAATATTAAATTAAAAAGTTACTGAGAAATTAATATTTATTTTTTTTTTTTATTTCATTAATAATCGCTTATTGCTTATAATATTATTTTATCATTTATATAAACTTTACCTCGCGGTTGAAATATGGTCAAACTATAAATTATATAATAATATAATACTGTTCATTTTTAATTTTTAATTAAATTTATTAAACAGTTTTTTTTTTTTGTTTCGTTAATAATTAACGTTCGTATTGATTAGATATATCTACTATGCCGATGGTGTATCTCAGATAATTGAATCTCAAAAAAAAATATTCTCATATTATAAATGAAACTTCGATTGTTATATAGGACGCACAAAGAACTAAAGTAAAACAAAATTAAAACTCAAATACTTTATCTATAGTACGTTGTACATTAATTTAAGTTTTATTTTAGTTTCATAAAATATTAAATTTGGGATCGATGATGTCTTTTCTTCGTTTTCCTGCGACCCTGCGTACCTATACTAAAATACTTTTTTTTTTTTATACTTTTTATTATTTAAGTCTGCGCAACGTGTACACGGGTATACATTTTTAAATACATTTTCCGTGTCTAACTAAAAAAAGAAAAAAAAATAAAATAAAAAATATTCTATTGAATATCATTAAAAAATACAATACGTAAATATGAAATTTAAATATTATGGAATACGTTAACTTTTCAAGTCGTGATTTTGACGGTCTGGAATATTATATTTATACCTATATATTATGTAAAATAATAATAATTTGTGGGGGTGGATTTTGAGCAATGGACTTCGCGGTGTAAAATATTCACGATAAAAATTAACCCTACGTATATAGACGATCACTATATATATATGGAAGGGTGGTCGGCGGGCAAGAGTTTTCTCGGCGTGAGGTTATTTAAATCTGTTCTTTTATTTTCCAGATTTTAGGGGTTCGTGTCGGATAATAATATAACGAGAGAACGCGCGCGCACGCAGGTGATAGGTAGTTTTTTTCGTGTCGCTTAAAAAAAAAAAAAAACACCGTACCCCCGATGCCACAACTGTCGAGGCACGAGCTCTTCTCGGCTCGTGTACGAGAATTGGGGATGTTATCATATTATATATATATAAAAAAAAAAACTAGGTGGTAAAAAACACGTATACATGCAAACACACACGCCATTCATTTTGACGCCGGTTCCCCCGTTGCCGCCGCCGCCAAGAAAAACAGTCGAGCGGCACGAGCTCTCGCGAACGTATTCCCTATACCCCCCTCGCGAGACCCATACATAATAATAATAATAAAAATAATATTATTATTATTATTATTTAAATAATAATAATAATGAAAGAAAGAGAAAAAAAATGATAAAATCACGTATACGATATACTTACGATATACCACGGTAACGTTCGAAACTGGTCTTTACCTATAGGTGCGTAAAAACTTGTATTTACATATTATGTTATAAATTTATAATGTATAATACGTATTAACGGCCGTTGCACGCATGTTACCATAGTTTTATACTATACCATTTTAACTGCACCGCCACGTACATAATAATATATATTATAATATTTATACCTTATACGCGTTATACCTTATACGGTGTCAGTGTTTACGCGGATTTATGAAGTTTTTTCGGTTACAAATTATATCAACATCCGATACCTAAATAAACGTTACTCAACAAACTTTTAAAAATGAAATATTAAAATGAAGTAAGTGCATAAATGAAAATTTTGTAATAATATACGCAATTAAAATTGTAATTTTTAGATTCTGAGCGAAACGAATGTTGTGTTTATTTTTTTTATGTCTGTAATCAGTTAATCACTTTTACTACCCGAAATAATGCTCCGATTTTCATGAATAACATATGTTTCCGGTTGGAAAATGGATGTAGTTGGTACTTTATTCAGGTCATTTTTCAAATTTCTTTAAATTGACCCTATGCGACAGAAAAAACGATGAAAAACGGCATTTTTCACGAAAACGGAAATTTCGACGAATTCAATTTCAATATTTGACGATATCTCGGGTAATTTTGAAGTTAGAGACTTGAAAATTTTATAGGGTGTTCATTTATATACTATATGTGTACCTATATGGTTCCTATATGTGTGATAAAATTTTGCGTTTTAAATATTTCATAAAAAATGTCAAAATTTTAATCAATTCCTACATTATCTGACTGAACTTCTCTCAGAATCGTTTTTCAAATGCAATGGTTTATCATTACACCTACTTGTACTTCAACTTTCAACATAATAAATATTAATAAGCAATAATTTAAATATTTTTTTTTTTTTACATTCAAAAATAAATTAAATCATTTGTTGTACAATTTCTATTTTGTAAAAAAATAAAACAATCCTGACATTTAATTCATATTATGTTTTAAAAAAATAATAACAAACAATGTGTGTTATAATATAACAGTTATATTCCTCCGTTCCATCGAATATAATACACAATACACGGCATATTAATATATAAATAAATAATTATTTATTTCATTAAGTTTTAACGAATATTTAAAATAATTCTTATCCCCCATCCGTACCCTTTGCCCTCGAATCCTCGATTAATTGATGTGGTCGATGCGGGACCCCTAAAATATACTTTGATATACTATTGTTTAGTAATATAACACCGCCATCGTGGTACATAAATATTATACAATACGTATTAGATATATAATATAAAAAATACAACTTTTGATATTTTGATCTTAAATTGTATACGTCATAAATTCAAAACGATAGAAATTTACTAGAAATACGAAAATGAAAGATATTATAAACGAATTATTGAATAATATCTATACGTACGAGTATATAGGTATATATAGATCCGAAAATTTATTATAATATATTTTAATATATGCACAGCAAAGGTCTTGTATTTTATAGACCACCTCCTCTAATCCAAATAAAAGGGATTATCGGTTACTCGCACACAAGCAGACAATATGTCCCTTTTAATATTAGATAATATATAGACGTTATATTATACCGAATATTATAATGCACATCTGCTTCGCGCACTGGACACGGTAGCTACTAGCTGATGTCGTGACCAGAAATTATCGAACTCACCTGAATACGTTGCGCGTTCACATAAAAACTATATATACAACCCTGACCGAGAGATTTTTGGGTGCGAGTGTGTCGGTTTTTAAGGGTTGCGTAACGTTATGGGGTGGCAGATGGCCGACGACGAGTGTATATATATAAACGTATTCCTGGAAACCAGAAGTAATCCGAACGCTGTTGCCAATTTTATTCACTCTTCCGGGTCCCCCTCAACTTACATACGGGGATGAGGGGGGAAAAAAAAGAGAAAAAAAGAGAAAAAAAAAGAGAACGAATGTGTTTTCATATTCTACACACGCGTGTGTTATACGAATATACTCGTATGTCGTATGACACAGTGTCGTGCAATATGGCTAAATCAATCTCCAGACATTTTTGGTCGTAGCCGTGCAATGCGGGTGTATAAAATAAATACCATCATAAAGGATAGACTCTATTCGACCGTATACTTTCGTCTACGGGGTAGAACATAACAAGTTAATGTCAATGCATTATAAGCACGTTTACTAAAAATGTGGTAACTATAACAGTAGAATTATATTATTATTATTATTATTATTATTATTATTATAAATTTATAATACACACGGTATGGGGGAAGCACATCAAAGAGCCTGTGAACCGCTGCGTGGTATTTACAGCGCGCGTATCAGTATATGATATCAGACATAAAATTTTAGTAAATAATATTGACAGTGATGTGTGATGATAACGCGGCTATTATTTATATAATAATTTTCGTTTCTTATAATAATATACCTGTATACCTCATATTATATTATATGCCAGTATAATAATATCAAATAAGTATACCTAATACAAATTCAAAAGGAATCTCATCCATATTAGGCGCCAGGTTTTGAAAATACCATGGGGGCTGATAGTATCGTTATCGATCAATAAATTTGAAATTTCGCACGTCTCAATTTTATCTAAATGAATTAAAAAAATTTTTAATACTTTAAAATTAATAATATAATTACAAAATTCAAAATTCTTCTATGATATTATCATAAATACAATAATTTAATGTTGATAATCCTTGAAAATTATATATACTTTCTTTTCAATAAATTAATAGGGACTGGGCCCCGATTTAATAATTTCATGGGGGGCTTTGGCCCCGCAGCCCCCGTGTACTTGGCGCCTATGAATTCTCATCGATAAGTCGTATACGAGTACATAGCTCGAACAGCTTCAAAATTCACTCGAAATTGATATTTTAACAATCCCTCGTCACTCGTTAGTAGTTTATTGTTAAATGATTTTTACGTTTTAATTTGACGTATAAAAATGTCGTAAATGATGTAAGTACATAAATAAAATAACGAAAATAAAAAGCATTATATATTCCGAATAATAATGTACAATTATTATTTATATGAAAAAATATAATATCTCTTACCTACTATTATAATTATTATTATAACATAATAATTATGTAGGTAACATTCATTATTATAGACGAATGAATTTAAATTACAAATTTACTACACAAATTAATTGTCGATATGCTTATTATTAATTATTATTCAAACATGACTTTTAATTAAAATAATAATTATTGATTCAAGTTCAAGTTGATTAAAGTTTAATATAAAAGTATTATATCAAATATCAAAGATGATTATAATTTATAATATATACACGTATGATATATAATTTAATCATTTTACTGCTATATAAAACAATATTGTCCGGGGTTAATAAAAATGAATAATAAAACACAAACTAATGGGCATCATGTTTACAGATTACAGGTATATTATTTTGATGCGGTTTTATATTATTTATTTTTTAGACTAATAAAACAATAAGTATAATAATAATACAACGATCATATAGGAGGAAATTCATTAAAATTTCAGGGGGCGGATAACTTTTAAAAAATAATATAATATATGTAAAACACAAATGCATAATTTTTAGAGAGTTGACCAGATATCCGCCTATGACCACAAAATAGATGAATATATCCGCTCCGTTAAAATAAAATGATTCGTGAAAGTAACTTGTAGGTAATATTATTTGGTAAAATTATAGTTTTAATAAAAAAAAAAA
>JAIUCT010000007.1:17134125-17241458 GCA_021307375.1 Tetraneura akinire | reverse complement strand
AAAAAAAAAAAAAAATCAGTAAAATTAAATTTTGAAAATAATATAATAATTTATTTGAAAAAAGAAAATTTCAACATATTATGCTGATACGATGTAAAAATTTAAATTGTATTTAAAAATTAATAAGTGCACTTTATATACGTATATTATTTATGACGTATAGGGAATAGGGTAGGTATACTGGTATAGCCATAAACATATTATAATCATACAATTTGACAAGTTTGCAAACTTTGATTATATAGTTATATAGACATATATAGTAATATTAATAAATCTTTATATGCATATATGTCAACCTTTGTAAGTTGGTTTATAGTTTATAATAAAATTCATTAGTAATCGAATATAATCTTATATTAATATTTAAACACAAAATATAAAAAAGGTGACAGAAGATATTATTTATAAAAGTAAGCACTTTCCTATTACAGAGGTGTGCTAAAGACTTTTTAATGGAATAGTTGGAACAAAACTTTTTAATGGGTCAATATTGTTTGGGGTAACGAAAATAAAAGTATTAAGTAAAATAGGCCATAGGATAATTAATTTATATCTATAATGCCATAAGCCCATAACCATATAACATAAACTAAATATAAAAAGTTATACTCACGAAGACAGTTATATATAGGTTAGGTATAGTACCTATATACCTTTAAAATATGTATATAATATATACATATTTTAATAACAGATATATATACTATATATATATATACCATACGATATACCATATACCTATAGATTTGAATATTTATTATATTAATATTTATTATTTATAATATTAATTATAATGACGATTCAATCGCACGGCATTTTTTTATTTTTTACAATTTCGGTTTCTCGTCTTTGGTCGGTGGTTTGCTGACCACGGCCAAGTAACAAAACGCGCCGCACTTGGGCACAGGCTGTGCGGCCAAAAACGCACCGCCGTCCGGCGACTGTCTGTACAGCATCGGCTTGTCCGTGTCCTCGCTGGACATGTCGCATTCCCACGCACCGCCGTCTTTTTTTGCGTCTTTATTTCTGGCATTAGGCGCGGCTCCCGTCAGTAGGTACGTCAGATTGTTCAGCGGTGCCGACGGCGGATACTGATTAAATGGCGGTCGCAGTTCACCATCTTGGACAGCCGTCACCAGGTGGTACATGAAATCGTTACGCAGCTTCATATCGGCGGTGGTCTTGTTGCTAGCCAGCAATTTGTGCACCCAACGGTTCGCGTAATGCTTTTCTGAGCAGATAAAAATAATAATAATAACAGATTAAAGATGAGACGAACTATCTACATACATCGACGAAGAGTTCATAACATTTAGGTATCTAAAACTAAATCTAAGTAGCGAAGTAGCCAGTAGGCAGTAGGTATTTTTAATATACCTACCTAGATTATAGCCTATAGACTATATGCCTATATCCCGCTTATAGGTTAGGTTTAGCCGTTTAGATACTTAAGTATAGGTAAAATATTATATTAACCTTGTGCCGTTTTCAAGTTTTGCATAGAAGTTTTCAATAGGAACAAGTTGTAGTTCATGTCGTAGTTTAGTTCGGCCGAATCTGCTTTTTTGGATGCCATTTTATGTTTTTAGTTATATTTAATATTATTGATGCCTAGTGCCTACCTATTGGATATTATTACGACGAGTTTTAAAAATATACACGGAATGAATAAAAAAATTCAATTTGCGATATATATTATATGTATAAAATAAAATAAAATAAAATTAGTATTTATTAAAATTAGATTAATTAAATTTAATATTGTATTACTATTTTCACGGTTACCTAGAGTTTATAGTGTTTACAAATTTAAATATTTAAATATTTACAAGTAGAACTTTTATTTTTCGTTTACGATGAGCCAATCAATAAATAATAATATAAATCTGATATATTATTTTTACTCTTATCCAAAATATTGTATTTATAATATTTATATACATTATAGGTGGTAGCCAAGTAGGCATGTAATAAAAAAAGTACAAATTATGTTTGTAACTTTAACCAAAGTTTTAAGTAGGTTGCATTAATTTTCATAATGACTAATGACACCAGTATAGAAGATAGTAAATATTACAAAATTATAAAAGTATATAGGTATAATTCTTTTTAATTTTTAAGCGAAAGATATTATGCCTACCTATTCCTAACATATTTCCAATTAGGTACTTATTTATTAGGTAGCACCTAGGTAAAGGTAATTGGTGTTAAGCTACCTATCTAAAAAGTTAGGGTTTCTCAAAGTTTTATGAATACTGAACCCCTATTTAACAATACATTTTTTTGGGTACCCCTCCATAGTTACTAAACTAACATTTATACATATAAAAAAAATTAAAAAATTTACATATATTTATATAATTTAGATGCGGTATCGTTTTAAGCTTAAAATTTGCAAATATTACCTTGAATTTTAGAGTTTTTTCCTCTATTTTAATTTAAAGATTTATTAGCCAGACTCGTACCCCTTATAAAGTTTTGAGTACCCCAAGGGGTCGCGTACTACAGTTTAAGAATCCCTGTTATAAGTAATAACATTATTATTAACTTATAAAATAACAGATTAACAACCGAGACATTTTTATAAACTGATAATCTAGTATTTTTTTATGCTTTTATATTTTAAAATATATCAAATTTATTATTGAATTTATATGAAATATTTAAATATCACATTTCTAAAAAAATTTCCTTAAGATATATAATTGTTTTACATATGTATCAACACTGCGTTGTGTAATCATTTTATTTTATTATCAGTTTTCGGCATCGGCTTTTTCGTATTTTGTCCGAAAATATAAATTAATAAATGTACTAATATTCTTGATTTTTTATTTTTCTATTTTGAATTTTAATTACTAAATAAAATACGATATAAATTATATGTTAGTTATTTAATTGTTCAATATTTTTTGTTATTTTTTCTCAATAATTATTTTAAATATCATCCGATATACATATATTTTTGAATTTTTGAATAGGACTATTCGTTTACTTTACAATCATCGACATTCAGTGCAATGATGACATGTTAAACGACAAAGAATTGCCATTACGCGCAGTATTAGATGTAAATACATCTGACATTTTGGGATTTTCTGAGTTTATATTGTTGATTGATCGACACAAATGTCGATTATCTGAATGTAGTTTCTCGTTATCGTCGTCACATCAGTCGATGGAACAACGTCCATATTTTGGCCAACGGGACGGTCATACTAGAGATGTTTTACTGGAAAAAGAGCTCGAATGGCTAGCCAAGGAAGACCGTGGTAAACGATTACGTGTTGATAGACAAACATTTCATAAGTTATTGGCGAAATTGCACCCACACATGTCTAAAGTTAAGAATGGGTTGAAAGTTAGTGCTGCTAGACGTTTGACTTCAACACTTAGATTTCTTGGTACCAGTTCAACATTACAAGAAATTAAAATTGATACACACATATCACCTCAAATTTTAGCAAAGATCATTGTTGAAACCTGTGACTGTATCATTGATGCACTCAAAGACTATATTAAGGTATTTTAATTTGTATTAATTTTATAATATAGGTATATATATATATGAAAATGATTAATAAGATTCACAAAAATGTATGACTATAATCATAAGTATTTGGATTATTTTTTTAGACTGACCGAGTGGATATATGGTATTTTTAATTTATGAAATATTAAATTATAAGTACCTAGTATATTCATATAAAAAGATAGGTAATTTTTTAATATTAAAATTGTTTATGTTTAAAATATGAATAGATCAATTAAAATGAATAAAAAAAATCATTTTTTCATCTACCTAACTATAATTATATTTCTTAATTCTTAAACAAATTTAAAATATAGGTACCCAGTAGGTATATTTGTTATTATAATTACTTATTTTTAATAGTTTATTAATAATAAATAAATGGAAGGGATGGTTAGTGGTTAAGTTATAATTATTATTTGAAACAAATGATTGTTATAATAATTATATAAATATAGTTGGGTATATACTTAATTATGTAATTCACACTATGAGATACCACTAAATATTTTAGTCTAATGATCTTTTATATTGAAATAGAAATTTTTTCATCTCAGAAGTATACCAGCTACATTTTATACCAATTTTAAAAATTGTAACTTTCAGTATGCACATACGCAATAAAATTAAGTGGTAATAGGTATTTTTGCATGAGGTTCAAATAGACAATTTTTTTTAAGAAACTTTGATTTAATATTTTTTTTCTATCTCAAAAATTCACTGATTTAGGTACATCCATCTTAATTTTAAATAAAAATGTCTTGCAGTTTGAAAAACATAAAAAAATTAAAATTGTTATAACTCAGTCAATTTTTAAATATAAAAAAAAGTTCAAATATTAAAGTTGCATAAAAAATTTGTTCTATTCAAATATAATAAAAAATTAATGATTATATTAGGTATAAATATTAATAGTATTTTATTAAGACACATTCCCACCAAGTACTACTTATGAAATTTTTCATTTTTAAAATGGTATTTAGTGTTTGTTTAGGCTGGTGATACATATTTTTTTTTTTATACATGATAAGTATAGAAATTAGTAGTACCTATAGACATGTGGTGTAGTTGGCGTGAATGACGAAAGTTACCGAGGTGTTAAGGTCTGTAGCCAAGGCATCGACAGCGGATGTGTGACCGCTGCTGCGAATACAGCTTTCTGCCTCAACTACTACCACCTCCCCCTTACCAGGCATGGCAGAAACTTATAATGTGCCCAATAAAAATTCTGCTAACAGGCATCTCTGGTGCCACAAGAGTAGATAGATAGAGATAGTAGTACTTACCTATATAATTTTTAATTTATAGTAATAGTAAATTTATTTTTTAAAAATATCTAATAATTTATTTTTCCTTTATAGTGAGTGTTATTTTGCTTTAATTAATAAAAATATATAAAAATAATTATAGTTAAATTAATTTATAAAATATTTGTTTATAATATAAAATATACTACTACATAATTTTTCAAATCTTTAATATTACATGTTACTCAAAGTTAAAATTTTACATTTATAATAATTTTTTTTACAGATGTTTGTTGTAAATTAATAATTTAACAAATAATTTTTATTTATTTTCAGTGTCCTCAAACAGAAGAGGAATGGATGAGGGTATCAACAGTTTTTGAACGGACTACACGATTTCCATCATGTTTAGGTGCTGCATGTGCACGTCATATAGAACTTCGCAAGACCTCTAAAGCAGACTCTGATTATCTTAATGAACGTCGTCGACCAAGTGTATTATTGTCAGCTGTAGTAGATGCTAACTATGAGTTCCTTATAGTAGACACGTGTCCTAGTGGGCACCTTTCTGAAGATAACCCACCTAATAAAATTTTGGAACGTAAATTGCTTTTATCTAAGTTACCATGTCAGCTAAATTCTAACCAGTTACCTTTTGTATTTGTAGCTGATGAAAGTTTTAGGTTACAAGAAAATTTTATGGTCCCTTACAAAGCTGTGATTGATAAAGGCGGCGAGGCTAACAAGCTATTTAATCGCCAATTAGTGAGAGCGAACCAAAGAGCTGCTAAAACTTTAGCTATTATGGTTTGGAGGTTTGGTGTACTTCAAACTCCTGTAAACTTAGAAGCAAAAAAAGTACAAACCATTGTGAAAGCATGTTGTTATCTTCATAATTTCTTTAAGCGTGAAAGTGCTTATTATATAGATAGTAACATGGAAGCTGTTATTAAAGCTGATATGGCACCGATTGTATGGGGTCCAAATACTACAGTCATGCCACACATTAATAACTGTGATAGTGACCCACAATATGTGAGAGATAGTTTTTCAAAATATTTGTATACACTATCTAGAGGTCAGGGCCAAATGCCACGAATATGTAAATAATTATTTGTCAAAACATTTCAATTTGTTTATTGCTTAGTTAATTTATTTACAATAGTATTTTATATATTATAATTTTGTGTTATTATTGATTTAATAACTTACTTTAATAAGTACTGATTTATTTTATCCTAGTCTGTTTCACATTTTGCATTTGGTAAAATGACACATTTGTATAATAATGTAATCATAAGTTATGTTAGATATTTAATAAAAACAATATTTGATAGATTACCTAAAAAGCTTTAATGAAATTGTCATATATGTCAATATAATAATATATGTCAATATAATTGTCAATATATGTTACGGGCAAATCCCGAAACTCGGGCAATACGCGATGTGCCCGGTCAAATCGCGATTTGACCAATTGGTTCTCGGGCAAATCCCGAAAACATTTTTTTTCTAATGTGATATAACAATTTAACATTTATAATTTAATATTTATATATTATTATTAATAAAATTTATATAGAAAAATCCCTAAATAAATAAATTTTATATAATAATTACAACACCAATATTAAATATATTAAAGGAATTAGTCTTTATTTTATTATAATATTGTACCTATTTGTAATTTTCATATACTCGTAATTCATAAATTTAAAAATAAAATAAAAATACAATAAATTGTGGTTTTTATTTAATAATAGTATATCGTATAATGTATATCACATTTGAAAAAATCAAAATTAATTCGTGATTTGCCCGAGAACCAATTGGTCAAATCGCGATTTGCCCGGGCACATCGCGTTTTGCCCGTAACATATAACAGTATTTTTTTTTTTAATTTAAATTTTTGATTTATATATTTTATTTTATATTATTAATAACTTGTATTTAAATGCACAATTATAAATTATCAATAGATTATAATGACTGAGATTAATAAATGATTATACATTGGTCTTCCATAAAACATTCTCGCCTTTTTAAAATTCGATTTTATTATACTTACTCTTAATTAGAATTATTTTTGTTTTGTTTTGTATGATTGAATAAATATTAATTACAGGGTGTGCTGGTATATATTTTTATATTGTATTAATATAATAATTATGTGTATATTTAAAATTAATCATTTAACTAATTTACATGCGATAAATAATAACATGAATAAAATTTGTAAACTTTTGTAACTGTGATTTATGGAAGTGTAATGCTGCTTTCACAACACATAGCGGGTCGACCCCTGGCAGTCGCGGTTTTAAAATCTCTGGGGTCGCCATTTACAAATTAAACACGCGCATTTAAATGTGTTTATTTACACTGGGAAAACCGAACCGCTTGTAAAACCGCCACCGCCAGCGGTCGAAAACTGCTATGTGTGAAAGCAGCTTAAGTGTTCTATATTTTAAGCAGTATTCTCACCAAAGTAACTTACAACTGCAACTCGATTGAATCACTACTATAACGTGACCGTACGCACTAAAAACTAATGAACATGTTCTCACCAGTTACAACGCGACCGAAGTGATTCAACTTTCACAAAACTTATTTGAAACCATTTGAAGCAACTCGACATGCACGGTTTTGTCTACAGTTTCATACAAATTACCATTGTATCACCATATAATCATATCATCTTAATTGTATAATATTTTAATATATATTATTTTATATTAATATTAAATTATTATTATATAATATTATTTAATTTTAAATTTTAATTATGGCTAATGAATAAGAACAAAATGTTTTGTTTATTAAACAAGTTGAACAACATACCTACCTATATGAAGATATATTAAATTAATAAGAAATAGGTAACGACTATTGAGATGGACTGAGCGAGAGCGAGACTGAATAACATTACCAAAGACAGTTGCTTCAATGAGAACACTGCCTCAACACAATTAAAATTCGATTGCAACCTAACGAGTTGCACGATCTAATTGCAGTTGCAAGTTGATTTGGTGAGAACAATGCATTGGAGTACTTGTAATATGTTCATTATCATGTGTAGATTATTATCACCCTGTACTTAACTTTAATATCTCAAGACACAAAAACCAAAAAAAAAATACGTATAAGAGTTATAAAACTATACTGCTATAATTTATTGATGAACCTTGATAAAATGAACATTGATGAAAAATTATTTAAAAATTAATTAACCTTAATTCAACCTATTAAAAGAATTAAGAAACTTAATTTATATTGTTAGCCAATTTTTTTGGCCACTGTTTCAAGATATTTTTTGTAATTTTTTTATTATGTATGTGGGCCTTGTGATTTTAAATACTATAAATTGATTTACTATGTTCTCTAATGACTAAATGCAATTATTTAGTTTGTATGTGTTAATGTAGTCATGCTTTTTAGAATAATATATTTATGAATGTATTTAACATCGTTGTTTTATTTAATTATTCATTAAGAATTTGTTCCTTGTCTTTAAATTTGCCATTAATAATTATTTTATATTATTTTTTATTAAAAAAAAATTTAGATTTCAAAGTACATAATATATAACTTATTTATTTAGATTATTTTTTATAAATGTATTTTTATGCAAGAAACAAAGAAACATTTAAAAATATGAATTCCTGTACATCAGTTATTGTACAATTTAACTATCAATTTGCATTAAGAAAACATCATTTATATATATATATATATCCAAAATACCTCAATATATCTTACAGTCAGTGTTATAAAATAATGATTTTGTTTGCATAATTTAAATTATGCAATTTAAGTTTAATCTCCAAATTTACAAATTTAAAAAAATAATTGGTATTTTGTAATTTTTTGTTAATGCCCCACTAGTGCGGCAAAATAATGTTATTGCTCCACCACCGAACCATTAATAATTTATCTCTCCACTATATCGCGGTTATTTAACTATCATTTACTTTCAAAAATTATAATAAATAAAATATATTATACGTTATATAAATAAAATTACTTATTTATTTAAAATAAATAATAGTTTTGATTATAAAATTGGTATAAATTATGACGAAGACCAAAACTCGGATGTATCTTTTAAGATTACTTCAAATGCCTCTTAACCATTTAGTTAGTCGACATCGCCCACACGATCCTTCAATTATCATTTCATGATTATTTTCACAGATTTCACTAGTTTTAATATTTTTTTTTCTTTTTTAAGAATTTAATTCTAGTATCTTCATTGTATACAATTGTGGTTAATAAATATAAAATATATATAGGCAGTAGGCACTAATACTAAATTGCAAAAAATTTAAAAATGTGTAGTGTATAGTCACATGTTACAATAACGACAGAGAATAAGATTTAATAAAGCAATTACTAATTATACCTATAGCCAATAGATAATGTAAATTGATTTTCCATTTCATTCTATAAATAGTAATATGTTTTCGACAGTAAAGATCATCAAATGGCAACCAGCAGTGATGGTAGAGAGATAAATTATTTACGGTTTGGTGGCAGGGCAATATATTTTTTTAGATACGTTTGCGTAGCGTTAACAAATAAGTATCAAACAATTAAACTTCTTTTATTACTTTTGTATCATTTTTTTTTTTTTTTTTTTAAATAGCTGTTGCAGAACATTATTTCTCTATATATTTTTAAATTATTATTTTGCTAGCTAAAAATCAACATCAAAGATTACTTTATAGTTTCAAAATATAATCAAATTCCATATATTTTCATAAAGTGTTCACTGTATTATTGTATTAATGCACAATGAATAATTAAAATAAATTAAGATATTTTTTATTTAACACATTAAGTTTTCTTTAACAATATTTAAGGAAATGCTTCTTTAAAAATATTGTTAATAATTATTATACATACAAGATACAATTTAAAATTAAAATTAATGTTTTTAAATCTAAAATAGAGATCTATCAAATTTTAATTGGACGGATTTATAGTGCATAATAATATGGGTAAATTAATAAAAAAAAAAAAAAATCGTTTAGTTTTGTTCTTCATTAAACAAGAAAATTTTTGGATCTTCGACCATTTGTAAATAATCTATTTTAATTGGATTTGAACACATTGGACAGTTTTCACCAGACTCTAATAATCTGAATAATTAATGGTAAGTAATAAAAATTATATTTTAATCGTAACAAATAAATATTTATTTTACCTAGCTAATTCATTATATAGTGCAGGGAATCGACAGCTAGGGCAAAATGTGAGATTTTCTTTAGTAATATGCCATCCCTTAAATAATATAATAAATTAGTAATAATTTTTAAATTAGTAATATATTTTACTTACAGATGCTATGCAAAAAGGTATGTTACTCTTGCAGTTTGTACATGTGAGATTTATCATTGGTAGGTCAATTCCACAGTATGGACATGGTTCTGTCTTAGTATTAATATCATCTGATTGAGAGCCTACTCTTGGAGACTTTCTAATGACACTTTCAATTTTTTTTCGATATTTTTCATCAATCTATTACAAATTTAAGTAATTTCATAAAGTTGTAACATGGATACACAATTAAAAATAACTAAAATCACTTGATTTTTGTAATTGGATTTCATTAGAATGGTTGCAAATTTAAATGCACTTTCCTTCATGTTTGAACGGTAACATTCAATGACAGTTGATGTTAAAATTTGTACAGCATCTATACATATATAATTTATAAATAAATGATTATGATTATTTATTTTATAGTAATTGCAAGATCATACGTGAAGGGAATCGATCAATATTTTCAGAAACTCTGATTAATAATGAAGCTGCTTTGTTATGATTATCTAAACGAACATACACTCGTACTAATATATATGAATGGAGTAGTGCTAAATTAGCAGTCATCTCATTGCTCACTTTTAAATGATTATTACGTAACTCACAAATGGTATTATATAACACATCATGTGCTTGCCTATAATTACCTGTAGAATAAAAATATAAAATTTTAAACATTTATTATTTTTTATATTTAAACAAATATTTGATAAATAAAAAATATTATTACCTTTGACTTGTTCATTGTTTGCTAAAATTATAGCAACTTTAGCGGCATCTTTATATCGATTTCTAGCCATGTGAAGTTTGAATAAAAATTTTGGATTCTGAAAATAATGTGTTGAAATTTAATAAATAATACTATATTCAATAGGTTATAAATTATAATTCATATACAATATTAATAAATAATAATAAAAAAATATATAGGTACCCTTGCTTGGCCATCAACTTCACCAAGCAATAGTTTCATAAATTCATCATCAATGGAATCATTTTTTGCTGCAGCAACTACTTCAATTGCTAGTGACAAAATTTCATCATTTGTTGGAAAAGATTTACTACCTTCAAGCAAATTCTTAATAGCCTAGTTATAAATGAAATATTTCAGATAATATGCTTTATGAAAAATAAATTATATATATACTTTTTGGTAGTTTTTAGAATAGAAATAATATTTTCCTGCTAACACTAAATTGTTTTGCATTTCATAATATTTAGCAAGACTGGCAAACTCTGGAATAGCAACTTCTTCATCTTCATCTAACAAAACATCACCATATAACTCTAAATGGCCATGATCACAAGCTAATCTGAAAGCGTCTGTAAAACAATGTGACATTGCCAAAAATCGAATTGCTAATAATATTTCATTATTTTTTTGAAAATATCTAAAAAAATAACAAAAAATAAATTTATTAAAATAATTTTACTTTAATTAATAGAAGTTTGGGAATAAATTATTTCTATTTTTAGATTCTGAGCGAAGCGAAGAATGTATTGGTTTTAAAGTGATGTGTGTATTTTGTTTTGTTTTTTGTTTTTAGGTATGAAGACACATTTATTACCCGAAATAATGCTCAGATTTTCACGAATAGCATATGTTTCCAGCTGAAAAAGTGAATGTAGTTGGTACGTCATTTTTCGAAGTTCTAAAAATTGACCCTACGCGACAGAAAAAACAGCATTTTTCACGAAAACTGAAATTTCGACGAATTCGATTTTAATATTTCACGATAATTCAAGCAATTTTTAAGTTAAACTTGAAAGTTACTAGAAAATTTTATTGGGTGTCCACATAAGTACTATATATGTGTGGTAAAATTTTGGAACCGTTACGTTAATTTTTCTACAAAATATATGACTTTGAATATTTCGTAAAATTCTCATTTTTATGTACATATGTCATATTTGATAAAATTGGAAATTTTTGTCATTAAGGTCTGAAAATTTTACTTAAGTATATTTATATATTACTTAACATTAATTTAAAATATTAGAAAAATCCCTTGTCTCAATTTTTTTTTATAGCTGTTTAAAGTTGATATTTTTAGTTTAAACGAAAATCTTAAAATCCGTAACAAATATTATTTTTATTATTTCTTAATACTTTTACAATAAAAATTAATAGAAAATCCAAAATATTTGGTAAAATTTTGAAAATTTTATTGAAGCATACTGACATAATATATCTTAAGCTTAACTATTTCCAAAATATTAAAAAAATTTCAAGACTCAATTTTTTTTTTTTATAGGTATTTATAATTGAAATTTTAGTAATATTATTTATATTGAATGTAGAGGACTGATAAATGTAAAAAATTTAATCGGTACATATATTATTATCTGATGGACTTCACTCAGAATCGTTTTTTGAATGTAATGATTTATCATTGCATTCAAACTGTAATCAAAATTCAACACTATCCTCTTTACACCCGTATCCCTTCCCTTTTTTAAAACTGTATAGTTTAACTTAATTTTAGTTGTGGAACAGTTATAATTTTGAAATATAATTTCCTACAAAACCGGCATAAAAAAATGATTAACTAACAAATTTAATTTAAATAATTTAAAATAATTATCACAGTTATAATATTATACATACATATATAATAATTATAAAAAACTATTATAAATATTTTTAAAATGATATCAGTTTTTATCCTAATACTTTTATTTTTTTTTAAATACCTTGCTATCATTTTAGAACCTTCAGTACTACGATGTTCTTGAACTACTTTAATAGCATCTTGTGGATCATCCAGCTTATCTAAATCTATACGAATAACGTTTTCATAGTCATGAGCTGCATTATAGCCATATAATGCTTCCTTATAATTTCCCATTGCTTCCATAGCCTTAGAAAAAAAAAATAATAATAATGTATATTATATTTTATTGTATATGTAAACATTTAATTTACCTTAGCATATTGTGCATGGATTTTTGTTGAAGTAATGTAAGTTGCATATTCACCTACTTTTGTCCAATTTTTTATACAAATATAACATGAAGCTGCTTGATCCCAATTTTTAATTCTTTCATATAAATCAGCTGCATCACTGTATTTCTAAAAATTGTTTTAGTGATATAATAACATAAATGTTGCACAGTAAACATACAATTTAAATAAAACATTTAAATATCAATAAGTTTGATATTACATATAATAATGGTTATTTTAGATTCTGAACGAAGCAAAAAATTTATTGGTTTTACAATGTGTCTTTTTTTTTTAGTTCGTTTGTTATCACTTTTTTGACCAAAAATTATTTTCACAAATAGCACACGATTCTGGTAGAGATTATTTAAAAAGGAAGTTTTAGTAGGTACTTTGTTTAGGTAATTTTTTGAAGTTCTCAAAATTGAGCATTTGATCAGAAATGTTTTTTTGAGAGTGATGATTTATCATTGCTTTCAAAAATTAATCAAAATTCAACGCTTATCCTCTTTACAACCGATTCCCTTCCACAGCAGTATTAGCTCTTTTATTAATTTTTATATTGAAAGTATATAATATATTCTGTTCACAATAAGAAATGTAGTCGAAAATGACAATTTTTGATAGAAGCAGTTAGATACCGCGCACATTATTTTCCCATTACCTGTTCACAGCTATTACTAATGGGCACAATATGATCAATACACAGAACTGCATTAATGATATAGAGTATACAACACATTTTAAATGATCTGTTCACATGCTTTATCAACATTATGCTAATATGATGCTCTTATTGACAGTGGTGTTTGAAGTCTGTGTTTGTAGTGAAATCACACCAAAGAAGTTGGCTGTCAACTATGTTTCTTATTGTGAATAGAGTATAAGTATCTATATAATAGTGATATTTATTATTTAATATTTTTTTATACAATAAAAGAAAACAAATATGTTGAATGTATATCATGTTACTTAAAATAGAGGTTTTAAATTTTGTTGTTAAAATATAAGAATAAAAAAATAAGTATATATAATTTTATAATTTTATTCTACCGACTGACTTTTTAATTGAGTAGGATTTAAAATTGATTTGTTATACTTTTATATTTTTCAGCAGCTCAGCACATTCAGCAAATAATTTATTTGATCCAATGTCCAAAGCTATATCTATGCCTTTCTTAGTATCACCACATTTTATCAAACATCTAGCTATTCCTTCACGGCAATATCTTAAATGATCTATATCTGCATCTGATTTAAGGCCTTGTTCATATTGTAATATTGCTTCATGAGCTTTACCACTAAAAAAAAAAACCTTAAGATATTTAGACAAAATTTTTAAAAATACAATACAAACATGAGTTCAAGTTGTTGACCATATTTATAAGAAATATAAGGCATTCTTTCAGGAGCAAGTGATTTGGCAAGATCTAAAGCAACATTCCATTGTAATAAATCTTGTCTCATCTCTAATGCTTGAATTGGGTTTGATGATTTCAAAAATAAGTTCTAATAATAATAATAATATTATTATTACATACATAACATAATAAAAACTATTTTTTATTAATTTATTAAGTACTTGAGCTTTATCAAATTCTTTCATATACATAGCTAAATAACCAGCAAATAAATGTTTGTCTTCTATGTTTTTAATTAGTTCTAATGACCATACCATTGAAACATCACCAAGATTAGTATATACTTGAAGAGCTTAAGTATAATTATAAAATTTAATATATATTTATTAAAATTTATTAAAAAAAAAAAAAAATTATGTGACTTACCAGTTTCTATATCAAAATATTTTAGACAACACATTCCCAATTTTTCCCAATACTCTTTTTTATTTAATAACTGACATGTTTTCCATGCATCAGTAATTCTAATAAGAGCTAATTGTTTTTCTAAATCTTCTTCTAATCTTTCAGTTGGATGACTTAATGTAGTAGCTGCTGGTCGTATTAACAATGCTGTATGCGTAGATAGTGTTATTGTATTTAATTTTCCAGTAGAAGTTTCTAATGTTAAATCACCACGAGATAAAAATAATGCTATTTGACGTTCAGGTAATCTTGTAGATCCAATATAATGGATTTCACTACCTAAATATATATTAATTATTAAAGTAAACTTTTAAATTTATTATTTTATACCATTGATTGAGTCACGTATATATACAAATGTTAGAGCTAGTTTATCACTGCATGCTATAAATACATGTTTTTCTGATGGCCAAATATCCCAGAATACTGAACAATTTAAAGTTGGAAAATCTTTAATAGGTATCATTTCCTCTGATACCTAAATAAAAATAATTAATAGGTATGTTTAAGAATATAAATAAAATATTATATAATTTGAATGCATATTAAACATACTGGAGTATATAAGTATGCTTCATTTTTTGTATCAATTATTACACATCTTATGCCTTCTTGATTAGGATATAAATTTACGATAGCACAATGATGTTTATAAGTGAATGCTTCATTCCAATCTTCTAGATAAAAATATTGAATATCACCAGTCTAGATGAATTATATATAAAATTATTGTAGGTACTATGTAATAATAATTTGAAACATGCAAATTAATGAATATTGAGATAATATTATTCTATAAATTATATATTATACATAAATGTAAACATGTTTACGTGTTTACCTCTGTAGAGTATATTAGAAACTCATTAGTTAAATATTGATTGTTAATATTCCTTCCTTTATCTGTAGGAAATATTTTTGATACATTATCATTAATTGCCTTAGAAATAATAGAATCAATCTAAATAAAATATTGGTAAAATTATTAATTTATAACAATTAATTAAATTAAACAATAATAATTTATAATATATGCTAACTGTATGAATTTGAAGTCTGCCTTCAAACAAAACTGATATAAATTCATTATTTATACAAATATTTTTTATACTGCCTAAATATTCTCGGTCACCGAGCAATAAAGTTGATATTTCAGTTGAATCAGAAGTGTTTATTTTATAATACCAAACTCTATTATTCATTCCAACGGCTAAATGATAGGGACCAATACCTAAAAAGCTTGGTTCCATTTCTGTTGTTATAGTGGCCATCTTTGGTTGTTGGTTCTAAAATATATAATAATATTGTAAATTGTAATAAATTAATATTTTTAATATTGATCAGAAAACGAACTTTATCTGAATGGCAATAATGTATAGTAACTTGGTTTAAAGATGTCAAAAATGCAACACATGTATTGTACGATGATGATAACATAGGTAGAGCTTCTAAATAAAAATAAACACTACCATCTGATGTAGTAGCAGCTAAAATTCGTCCATCTTCACTCCATGAAACATGATTAAGAATACTACCTTCATCAACATTTAATACAGCTGTAGTTTCTTGTAATTTTCCAATTTCATGTACTTTAATTCTAAAATATTTAATGATTGAATAATATTTATAAATCAAATTTTATAGAGATGTAGAACCAGGGGCTGACCTTATAATATAATTGAAGTGTACAATGAAGTAAATTTTTTTTTTTTTAATAAATAAAATTTATTATATAATTATAAGATTTATAGAATATTTATATAATAAGGTTCATCATCCTTTATATATCAAGATAATTAATTTAATAACATAAAACTTACATATATTCACCACATGTAGCAACTTTACCAGCAATTTTTGATAAACCAACATCAGATAAAAATTCCTTATGGTTTCGTACTTGAAAAAGTTCTTTACCTACTTCTTTAGGATGGGTTGATATAGATATTAAATAACCTTCACTGAAACCTATTAATATATAACCATCGCCATACCAGTGGTAAGTAATTATTGATCCATATTTCAAGTTAAATGCCAGTTCAAATGGGTTATCAGTATCTTGTAAATCAATGAGGTATAATGTTTTATTACTTACTAAAACACTTACCTAAATGGAAATAGGAAAATAAAGTAAGAAAAAAACAGTTTCATAATTATAAAAACATATAAATTATTACTGTTTCTTCAGAATGTTTTCGACGGTCAGATTTCATTTTTGAAAATGCTATTTTCGATGGTTCACCCCTAAGTGATATAATTTTTAAAGTATCACCATCAATGTTATTTATGGATACTGTTTGATCTTGGGATCCCAAAGCTAATATATTGTCTCTGTTCCATTCACCACATGTAATACTTTTGTTGTGCTTTCCTAGTACGGGTGTTCGTCTACAACCAATTAAATATTTTAATGTTAATTTAATTTTAATAATGTTATTCTTACTTAGTAGTTATATAGTCATAAATTGTTAAATTTCCTTTAATTGAAGTAACAGCGACTACTTGACTAACTTTTGACCAAAGTATACATGTAAGACTATCTTTAAAAACAGGATTAATTTGTTCAATTTTAGATGAATTGGCTTCCCATAGCATCAAAGTAGATGATCCATCACATATAATTCCTAACAAATCACCATCACGATCCCACGCCAAACCTGTACATATTCTAAAACATAAGAAAAATGTATTTAATTATTGTATATTTTTCATGAAATAAATGTGTCTGCTTGTTGTTTAAGTGGAACTAAATAGGTATAAACTAATTATTATATGTTTTGATTAGATAGAATAAAAAATATCTATTGAAATCTATCTAGTAGTCATTACTTATTTGCATAAGATAATTATTACTAATGTTTATGTGTGCACATTTTGGGAACACTGATTAATGATTAGTTTAATTACTTTTTATGTGGTTTAAGTAATTGAAAATTGAAATATCTTAATTAGTTATCTAAGTGATCTATAAATTAAGTTTTAAAATTTATTATTTTCAAAGCAATATATTTCAGTTGTCTAACTAGAGGGGTGATTTTAAGTTTCAAATCATCCCTTTATTTCTCTATTTATGTCATTATCATCTATTTTTTAATAAATAAAACCATAATTAAGAAATGGAATATTAGAGACAACTAAATGAATGAATTTGTATACCTACATACATCCATTGAGAAATAATTAGTATAATATAAGTACTAGTATAGTAACTAAGAGAGAAGATAATAATTAAATACTTGTGTATTGTGTTACTTTCATAAAATCATAACCAACACCATAAAATGTTTATGAATATGCTACTGTTTTTATTCTATGTAACACTCAAATTATGGTGACATTTTGTACGAATATTATTATATAAACACAATTAAAGTCACATAATTCTAAATAAATAATCAAATTAAAACAAGTTCTTAAATAATAGACTTAAAACAAAATCCAAATACCCAGTAATTTTGATTTTTTCTATTAATTTTCCATTGCGATTATAAATTCCGATAAAATAGTCTGATCCTGTTATAGCTAAGTAAGTACCACTTCCTTTTTGCCATGCTATATGTGTTTCACCAATACCACAGGAATTTTCAAGTTTCAAAAGTTTCTATTATAAATTTATAAATAGTAATAGGTATTAAAAATAAAAGTATATTTACATTTATATTTTAAGTAGAAATTAATTGTTATTTACTTTCATCGCATAAACCAACTTTAAATTACCATTGATTAGTAATTATCATATTTTCATCTCGTATATTCTTGTATTAGGTAATTATTAATTTTTTTAAATAGTAATTTAAAATGTATATAAAATAAATACTGAAGTGTCTAAACCTGCATCGAATTTCGATCTATTTTCAAACTTCATCATTGTCTTTGTGTTATCATTATAATATGCTAGTTATCACACGACGGTTAATGTTTTGATACAATAAGGATATTGTTTCCCTGGCAACACGGCAATATTATTTTACTCAGGACGAATTTTCATTTTTATTTTCATTTCATGATTATACTGAAAAAAATTCGTACAATAAGAAAACAATATATTTGTGGTTTTTTGTATCATCATCAGTGTTAGTGTCCTTGTAAATTGCAATGCATAATGATTAATGATGATTGTTACATCTTATATTGTTCGTTTATAATTTTATATCCATAATTATTAGGTACTGACGGTACTGTGTCTGTGACCAGTGCCGTGCTAACCTTCATGAACGCCCTAAGGCAATTATATTTTGGCGCCACACCGCCCCTATTGAAAACAAACCTTTATCTATATAATTATAATATAAACGGCATTTTTCACGAAAACTGATATTTCGACGAATTCGATTTCAATATTTCACGATAACTCAGGCAATTTTGAAGTTAGAGAGTTGAATTTTTTTTTTGGTGTTCGTATAGCTACTATATATATTATATATGTGGTAAAATTTTGGAATTGTTACGATAATTTTCTACAAAATATAGGACTTTGAAGTTTGAATATTTCGTAAAATTCTTGTTTTTATGTATATAATGTTTGATAAAATTGACAATTATTGGTATTAGGTCTGACAATTTTACTGAAGTATATATACCTACATATTACATATATCACCATATCAAAATAAAATACCAACTAGATCCACTTTCAAACCGGAAACATAATGTTATTCGTGAAAATCGGATCATTATTTCGGGTAGTAAAAAAAAAGACACACATCATTGTAAAACCAAAATTAAACCAAACCAAATTTAAACCTAAAATTAAAAATTAAATATATCTTCTATATTTTTGGCGCCCCTAAAATTTTCAGTATCTTTGGTGCCCTAGGGCATTTGCCCCTTTTGCCCCCCCTTAGCACGGCTATTTCTGTGATGGTGTAAAATACCAGTTATATTGGCATACCTATGTATATTCTCACTTTTAATACCTACCTAGTACCTACTACAGTACTATCTAGGTATATATAGTTGGCATAAAGTAACATTTCAATATTTAAAATTTTAATTAATTCGAAAGAGGCATATTAAAATATTTAATATTGATATAGGTACTATTATAAGCTTATAAAGTTATGGCACCTAAAATTTTAGGATTTAAAATAAAAGAACGAAGACAATTAATTTCATTACAATTACATAAGCTATTAATTACACGCGGTCCAACCAGTGGCGGTAGAGGTAGGTAGTGCTGGGCTGAAGCCAACTGGTACGGGGCAGACGTTGTCTTCCCCGGTGATGGTGGTCCATGTGATGACCTGGGACCGTTCGCCAGGCTTACCCGGCAATGCTCCTGAACCTCCGCGGCTCTTGAGTAGCATAGAGTGCAAGAAAGGTCCACGTTGTAGCCGACAAACACAGGATACAATGTCTTCTTTACACCTGCATCCCTTCCACACCAGTATCCTTTCCCTGTTTCCCTTGCTTTATACTTTATCTGTTATCATCTATTTTCTAATAGAATGACCAAAAATATAATGTTTACAGTAGAATCAGTATACAGTAATCTATTCTGTGGTAGAATTAACGAAAAATACAATAATATGAATTATAATACCCCCCTGGTAAAGATGATAGTGTTGAATTTTGATTAAAATTTGAATGCAATGCAATGATAAATCATTATATTCGAAAAATGATTCTGAGAGAAGTACTGTCAAATTTGGGTATTTAGGTGTCTCATTCAAGGGTTTTATGATAAATTATTTATATTGAACGTAGAGACACATAAATGTAAAAATTTTAATCAGTACATATTCTGTGGTCTGTGTTACTCTATGGTTCAGTCTATTTATTATCATACTGATAACTGATAAGATATAACAAAATTGTATTTACTGTTTGCTGTTTAAGTTTTTCATAGATTTTTTGAAGTGAAAAATTCGTACCGAAGTATGGAATAAATGCCGGTCAGGCTTTAACTGTATTTCATATTTATGTATACGTTCCAATATCAATATTGAATTTTAATTACATCCATATAATGTTAAGTTTTAATATATTACATAATATTTAAGTTTTTATATTAATAGATTTCATAGGAAATTGTGATTGAATTTCAGATTGGTAGGTACCTATAGTTTGAGGATTTATTTTTAATTGTGATAGATCCTGACTGATTATTGTTTTATTCTACTTGTATATTATATTTAGTTTTGTAGACATGATTATGAAATCCTCAACAATTATAGTGCGACATTTCCCACCACAAATTTCATCTGAACAAAAAGAGGAATTTCTCAGGTATTTTGGTGCAAAGTACATTAAAATATTGTCATCCAAAATTAATAAAAAGTGTATTGTTTATGCCAGGTATGTATATTAATAAATTTATTTTAATTTTGTTATTTATAATTTTTATGATTTTTTGTAGATTCGAATCATATGAATTTGCTGAAGCTGTTATTCAACGGTTGCATCAAAAAGAACTGTTAGGTCATCGATTGAGTGTGGAATTGTCTTTAATTGATCTTGATGTCAATTTAATGAAATGTCCTAAACCGTTGCCTGTAATTGAATGTAATATTGATGAAGTGAAAAAATTACAAGATGCATATTTGAAAAAATTAAATAGTTGGTCTACTGTTCTTGATCTTAATCAACCACCACCACATCATTTGCGTTACCGATATCCCGATGCAAACCCTTTTATATTATCTAATATTGCTAATGCATTAGCCCATAATCACAAGTTTTACTATCAAGTTTTGCACTTGATGAATCGTATGAATTTACCAGCACCGTTTGAATCTGTTCAAAGTAGTATTCCCTTTCAAAATATTTTTAAAACAGAAACTGCAGATAAGTTTACAACTACTGATGAAACTGATCCAGAACTTTCTGAATCTGAAATGGAAAGTGAAGATGAAAGTGAACCTATAGAACATATAGAACCTAAATTATCATTGTTAAAAAGAAAATTATATAAAGGTATTAAGTCCAAGAAACTGAAAATTGTTCAAATGGATACAGTTACTAAAAAGGCTAAAATTGAGTTGTCTAATGTCTTTGATACTGTTGAATGTGAAATTCCAAAAAAAATTGAAGTTAAAGTACCTGCAGAACTAAAACCGGTTGAAGAGTCAATAGCTGATACTGAAGGTGGATTTGGAATAATTTATTCAACAAAGAGTCTTACTAAGGAAGAATACAAAAAAGAAAGTGATTCTGATGATGATATAATAACCGGCGATTGTATCAGCAAAGAAGAATTAGTTTCAAATAGATTATCCGAAAAAGATATGAAAAATATGCCTATTTTTAAGAATTATTATCCTGGAGCTCCATCATGTAGATTGTACATAAAAAATCTGGCAAAAACTGTATCAGATACCGATTTAAAATTCATTTATAAACGATTTATAAAATTCAACGAACTTAAACCAGGAACTATGTAAGAAAAATTAAATAATAATTATTGTTTCAATTTTATGTAGTTAATAATTATTTACAAATCATTTTTAATATTTGTAGGTTTGATGTGCGTTTAATGCAAGAAGGACGCATGAAAGGTCAAGCATTTATAACACTACCATGTGTTGAAAATGCCCAACAGGCTCTGAAAGAAACTAATGGATATATTTTAAAAGATAAACCAATGATTGTACAATTTGCCAGATCAGCAACAGCAAAATAAGTATTAATGTATTAATTTACATAATACAACAATTATTTTACTTAAATGTTTATATTTTAAATAATTGTACATCATTAATTTAATAAAATTTTAGATCTTAATGAATTTAGTTTCTTCTTCTTCGTACTCTGGAAATTCTCCATGAATTTGGTTCTTCATATTTGTTATACAATGGTTCTAGCCGTTGATTCTTTTTGAACTTGCTTAACTTTGTTGGGTCAGAGAACTTAAAAAAGGCTGGTGCAAATTCAACTAGCCATCTTGGATCAATTGTTGTTACTTCACGCATGTATTCCTTAGTTGTTTGAACTAGTTCATGATACATTACCCTAATAAATGATTGGAATTAAATGTGTATGAATCATTGTTTATAGTTTAATGTCAAATATTAATAAAATACAAACCATTCAGGTTGTCTATTGAAGAGTGCACTGCTAGGATGAATATAAACAGCCTGTCCATCAACCAGGGTACGATAGCCTTCTTGAGGATCTTTTTTAGACGCATTACGGAAAAATCCAGAACAAATAGCTTTTTGTACACGAGCTGTATTTTTACCAGCTGATACAACATCTAACTTATGTCTAAAATTATTTAGAAATATAATATTTGAAAAATGTTGACAAATATAAGATTATTAAAAATACTATTACCTGTCCATAATGCCAAGTAATTGTTTACGGACATCTTGGGCTCGTTTTAACGTACGTATTTGGACAAAATTTTCATAACACCAAGCATTACTAAATTTATTGTTTTTCCAAGAGTTGTATACAGCCAGAAGTGTTAAATGATCACCTTCCACTTGATTAAATTTTGCTTTTTTTTGATCGGCTAGTGCTTGTTTGTCTTTTGGTCTATAGAAAACATTTTGAACAGAAAGCATAGATACAATAGTCAATATTTCTTCAGAGCATTGAAGATGGACTGACATTATTAACATTTTTGAAAGGTTGGGTTCTAATGGAAATTCTGCCATCTAAAGAAATATAAAATTTCAATATTTTATAAATTTTCAATGTTGTTTTATATTTTAATAATTTTTGATATAATGTATACATACTCGTCTTCCTAATCGAGTAAGTAAACCTTCATCATCTAATGCACTTAGAGAATGCAATGATTCCAAGGCCATGATTAAACTTTCAACAGGTGGAGCATCCATAAAATCAAAGTGAAGTAAATCATTAATACCCATAGTTTTAAGTTGCAATACCTTAAAAAATAAATAATATCTTACATTATAGTTATTGAACTAATGAATAATGTAATGTTTGATAATATATACCGTGGTTGCCAAATTGGTACGTTGTATTTCGGGTACAGGTGTGGGTAACATTTCATCTCTATACGCTCTTTCTGTATAAAGTCTGTAACATTTTCCTGGGCCAGTACGACCAGCACGCCCAGCTCTTTGTTTTGCTTGTGCCTAAAAGTATAATTTTGTAATTAAATTTAATATAATAAATTGCATTATATAAAAGAACATGAAAATATTTATATTTTCAATGGTGAATATCATTTTAAATATTATACAACAATTAATATTTTATTTTAATATTTAATATTTTATAAAAATAAAAAATTTGAATATTGGTAAATATACCATTTGTTGTTTATAATAAAAGAGAAAATTGTAACTATTTTATCAAATTCCGCTATAAAATATTTATTTTCAATGCTAATATATATGTTATATAACTGTAAATATTTAGAATAAATAAGTTATAAAAAATAAAATGTTAGGTTTTCTTTGTAAAAAATTGTGTTTTTAAATATTAATACATTTAGTCATTTAATATAAACAAAAAGAAAATTTTTCAATGAAGTAAAAGTTAGAAAAATAAACAAATTTATACTTTTTTAGAAGAAAAATATAAACATGCTACATTTTGTAAGGAGAATTGTCATTTAATTATTTATCTATGTCAATTATAATAATCAACATACTTGGGAAATTGGTGTGACAACTAGAGAATCCATTCCAGTTTTTGAATTATAAACTTTTTGTTTTACAAATCCAGGATCAACAACATAATAAATACCATCAATTGTTAATGAAGTCTCAGCAATATTTGTAGCAATTACAACCTAAATAGAGATATATTTAATATTTTATATGCAAAGTAATATTTTTTATTTAAATTCAGTTTAAATTATTTTATTTATACTTTTCTTGATCCAGGTGGGGCGGCTTCAAAAATTCTGGTTTGCATTTCACTGGGTAAAGCTGAATATACTGGTAAAATAATTAATTCTGGAATATCAGGTCCTAAAGACTTCATTCTCTCATATAAAATTTCACATGCAGTATCAATTTCTTCTTGACCAGTTAAAAAAAGCAATATATCACCAGGTGGTTCTCGTAAATGTATTTGCATAACTGTAATTAGTGACGCGTCTAGATAATCAGTTTCTGGTTCTTTTGTATATAACACTTCTACGGGGAATGTACGTCCTGGAATTGTGAATATTGGAGCTTCAAAAAAATATTGAGAAAACTTTACAGCATCCAATGTAGCAGATGTTACAATTAATTTCAGTTCTCTTCTTTTGGTGACTGCTTGTTTTAATAATCCAAATAAAACGTCAGTGTGTATTGTTCTTTCATGAGCTTCATCCAACATGATTACAGAATAATTTTTGAGGTCAAAATCTACTAAACATTCTCGTAACAACATACCATCTGTCATGTATCTAATAATATTAAAAAAAATGTTTTATTATATTTTTTTTAAATAATTAATATTTATTAATTTTACTTAATAGCTGTTTCAGGACTAGTACAATCTTCAAAACGAATAGTATAACCAACTTCTTGTCCCAATCTACATCCAAATTCTTCAGCTACTCTTTTTGCTACAGACATGGCTGCCACTCTCCTAGGTTGAGTACATCCAATTTTACCTCTTGATATAAATCCAGCTTCAGCTAAATATTGTGTGATCTGAGTAGTTTTACCTGAACCAGTTTCTCCAATGACAATTAGGATTTGGTTATCAGTCACAGCCTATTAGAAAGAAATATAAAATTAACGTTTAAATTTATTTAAATTAATAAGATATATTAAATGTATCACTTTGATGAGCTCATCTTTGAGTTTGTAAATTGGTAAACTTTGTCTTTGTTCTAAGAGACTCAAGTTAGTTTTCATTCCAAATGAACTTTTTTTGCCACCAATAACATGTTTTTTCCATTCTGGTACATCTTGTGCAGTCAAACCAATACCTCTCATATTTGAAGCTAATTGTCTACTTTCATCTAAATATTTTGGTAATTGTAATATAAAATAAGTTGTATTAATGATTACATTTATGATTTATGACTTACTATCTGGTAGTGGGTCAATCCAATTTTTGGTAACATTTTTAGGTACAGAATCAATTTCTTGTTCACGCTGTATCATTTTTTGTTCTCGTCGTTCCTTGGACAATGCACTTTGCATCATGGCTGCTTGTGCAAGTGAACCATCTGGATTTTTAACTATACGAACCTAAAATAAAAAAAACTAGATTATTAAAAATTGCTTTGTAATTTATTCTTAAATATTATTTTATTTTTCAGTGATAATTAGGGTCCGGATTTCAATGCAAAGTGCATATTTTTTTGTTTGATCTTACACAATGCTTTCTAAGTACTATTCGTTTCATATAACAAGGGTTTCAAAGCTACAAATTTTACTTTGCATTTTTAGTATTATTGGATCATTTTATTGGTTTTTAATGCATATTTGTTCAATATACGATAAAATTTAGACTATATTCAAAATATTATCTAACGAGAAATTATTATTCAATGCAATGCTCAAAATTTAATAAGTACAATAGGCTTACTTAGAATTTTATTTTTACATAAATTTTAATATAATTTTGGTATTTTTAGAATGAATAATAATTCTCAAAAACGGCCAAAATATATGCATGTCAGCATTAAGTCATCATTTAAAATATTCATTTTATTTTTTAATAAAATAATAAATAATTATATCTTATTTATAAATTACAAATTAAATAAAAAATATAAATCTGGGCACTAGTGATAATGATAGATATAAATCTATTAATAATATTAAATTAAATGGTTTTAAATAATAAATAGTAATTAAAAGGTAGTTTATTTAATAACAAATATATGGTATTGTTAATGATTTTATAGTATTATATACCAAATTATTATATTAATCTTAATTATGTTTAAGACGATATTAAATTTTATTTTATATCATATACCTTGTTATAAAAATCAAATCACTAAAATATTTATTAATTTAAAATGACATTGTAAATTAGGCTATATTTATATTTTAAAAATTAAATAATGAAGAATATAAGTATTATATAAATAATAAATATAATTTTTTCATATTTGAACTACATACGGGGCTGAGATCATGAAGATTTCTTCCATGACCATGTAAAAATGGTGGTTCGTCCTCGACAATTTCAATTTCTATGTCTTGTTCTTCCTCAGTATTATCTTTAGGCAAAATACCAGTTTCTTCATCAAAATCAGGTAATTCACTTTTGTCAATACAATTAGCTGATAACATCTAAAATAAATAAATAAAAAGAATTCAAATATGCACAAGTTATATTACAAATAAGTTTACTTGTTTTATTTCCCAACGTTCAGGAGATGATATTTTATTCATACGTTTTAAGTTTGTCATTTCATCAGCATCAGCAACTGTTTGTAGTTCTAATAAAGAAGTAGGTCTATCAGGGTTACGGCCACCCATTTCATCGTCTTCACTAAAATAATACAATTTATTATAGTAAAGTTATTTTATTATGGATATTTTTTCTCTTACTTTAAGTCGCTAGGTCGTATCATTGGGTTTAAATCTTCACCAGTGTCTTGATCAACATCTTTCATTGATAATGAGATTTTTTGATTACTACTTATTGATAAGACTTTCACCTAATTAAATTATTATTAATATGATAATTCATTAATTTTAAAACTGTTAAAATATTTTTAATTACTAACCATAATTTTATCACCTCTAGAAACTACATCACTAACAGAAGTCACTCTTCCTTTTTGGCGTAATTGTGATATGTGTACCAGACCTTGGGATTGTCGAAACTGATCAAGTTGTACAAAACATCCAAAATCTACAATATTTAAAACTTTGCCAGAATACACTTTTCCTAATTCAGGAAATTTGCTTTTTGGTTCAATTCTAAATAACATAAATATAAATTAATGTACCTAATGTAAAACAAATTAAAAATAAAATATATACTCGTACTCTTTTTCATGTTTTCCTTTTCTTGATCTATCTCTACTTCTGCTTCTTCTAGAATTACGATGGTCATATTTATCTCGATTTCTGTTACGATCAAAACTTCGATCTCTCTTTCTTTCTTTACTTCTATTTCTATGGCGGTCTCGACTTCTATCTCTATGCGATTTATCTTTATGATATCTATCACGACTTCCATTTCTATGTCTTTCTCGACTTCTACTTCTATTTTTAGAATGAGGTTTGATTTGTCGACTACAACTCCGAGATCGACTTCTAGATCGTTTAGTATTTAGAGATTTTGATTCATTGGTATTACTTTCAATGTTACTATAAATAATTATTTGACTTTAATAATTAATACATAAATGGTTAAGATAATACTATTTAATAAACATACTCAGAGTTAAATATTGGAGCAAATGCTTCCAATTCAGCCATAACATCTTCAATTGGATCATTAATTTCATTTATAATTTTATTGGGAATAGCTAATCCAGGAAATTTACATGCTAATGTATCACTTTTGTTATTATATTCATTTATTATTTGTCCAGATTGATTATTTGTTTTAGGTTGCATATGCTGTATAATACGTAATAGATTGGCCATAAATGAATCCTTAAAACAAATAATGATTAAGTAATTATTATTATCAATAATAATAATAATAAAAATAATAATAATAAACTAACTGAAAATTCTGCGCCATTTTTAAGAAGTGCTTTCTTGAATGTTTCTAACGTATCATTTTTGTAAGCTAAATCGATGATAAATTCAGCTGATAAATAAAAAAAAATATTTTACAGAAATACAAGTATAATATAAAATAAATAAAACAGAATAATAAATTTAAAATAAATGTTTTTTACCCAAATCTTTGTCATTGAGTCCCAAATGATTTTCTAGTTCAGTACATATTTTTGAAACTAAAGACAAATGTTCTAATTTTGATAATTCTTCCATAATGTATTATACTAGTATAAAAATTAATACATATGGCTTGGCATATATAATTTATTAATGTTTAATTAAAAGTATGGACAATAATATAATATAATAATTATTATTTATTAGTAATCGGCAATCGCAGTCGTCAGTTACTATTGTCTATTACTGTACAGAAAAAATTGATTATTATTTGATAATGTTATTATCAAGAAAACAAACAATTTGTTTTTTAATGTTAGTAAATAGATAATAAAGTTTATCTATGATATGAGTCTAACAAACCAGATATACCAATGTGTTTAATAATGGTTCATTCGGGTTTCGTTTGGTTACCGTCGTGCTTATCAATTGAACAACAGATTTGGCTAATTTCTGTCAATTTTCTAAATATAATAATATGTAATTTAAGAAAATGTTATTTTAATTTTCGATTAAAATATTAAATAGTATCTTTATAGTGTTAAGTATTATTAAAATAAATGTAAAATGTAAATATTTGCGTTTGTGTCAATACAATAATTTTAAGTTTCAAGTTAAATTTGGTATTTGCCAAAGTCAAGAGAAGGAAATGATTATCAGTTCAGATAATATAACCATTGAAATTTGTCAGTAAACGTTATGTGAGTGTTTTTGGATTTTTAAAATAATATAAAGAAAAAATAAATAGAAATATATATTATAATAAATAATTATATGGACATTAATGCTTAAAAAAAATTAATTTTTAATACGTACGTAGTTACACAGTGATACGTTGTTTGATCGATAATTGCTATTTATGTAAAAAAAAAAAATCATTGAAAATAGAGCAAATTATATTTGACAAGTGAATATATTAGATTCATCATCTTGAATCTAGTTAAGCGAAACATATTGTTTTATAGATATTTTTAATACCGTATTTTATACTAAATACTTAATGATTATTAAATACATTAAATGTTAGGTAAATAATTCATGCTAATGTGATTAGACTTAAATTTGTATTTAATATACATACCTATAATTTATTTAGTTTAATATTTTGTTACATATTAAAATATGATATTATAATTTCAGATTCATTTCATTCATTTCATTAGGTATTTAAATAATTAAACATTAAATGTATTAACTTTATGATTGTATTTCAAAGTTTATATTATTTTTTAATTTAATTAATATTTGGTTCATTTACATTGTATCTTTATTTTTGTTGATAATATTAATGACCTTGATTAAATAAATAAATATTTTGTAATTTGAATATAATATTTTAATATTATCTATTTATTAGTGATTTATATTAATATTATTTTTCTAAATAGGTATATATATATTAATTAATTTAAATTCGTTATATAATTATGATTGAGTTTACTTTATCCATATTTTATTATTTAAGATAGGTACCTATCATCAAATTAACTTTGTCCCATAATTAATAATTATTTTAGATTTGTTTATTATGATCCACACAAAAAAGTGAATTTGTTTACCTAAAATGTATATGTATTATGTTTATGAAGTAAAATTTTTAAATCCTGGTTTTAAAATCTTTATTTTTTTTCTATAAAAATATATTAATATATAATTGTTTCGATAATTGCTTATTCGTCAATAATATTATTTCTATATATGATGTGTCTACCTATTATAAATTAAATAGTTGAATAGGTAATTCATGTTTATATGTGTAAATTTGCATCTAAAGTTATTCAATACAATCTTGTTTTTTTTAGAAGATTGAATAATAATGATTATCTTATAAGAATTTCAAAACATATTTCTATTCAGTTAATTTTGAATGTAATCTTTTAATATTATATTTATCTAGGTAGGTAGTTTTTTTAAATAGTTTTCAAATAGATTAGTATTCACACCAAATTTTATAATTTATAAGTTTGAAGTAGGTAATAATTTAGGTTCAATTATCAATATGAAAATATAAATAATAGGTATATTAAATAATACAAATTGTTAATATTTTGTTCTTTAATCAATAGTCCATTTTTGAATTAGGTAATACGAAAGCAAGTAACATATTGGTAGGTATACGTATAATGCATTTAGGTAGGTATTTATAAAAGAATGAAATGTATAATATAATGTAGATATATGATGTACCTACTTATCAAATTTAGAAAAACAAAGTTATAGAAATAATAGACTGAGTTTTTACTTAAGTTATCAAATGACAGATTGATGATTGCTGAAAAGTAACTAAAAGCGAATAAATTAATTGTTTTAATAATTGAATTGTTCTGTATGATTGTATTATATGTTTTATATGATATATTAGTAATTATTATATATATATGTTATTATTGCTTTCTGGTGATGTTTTAATGTTTAGGTGATGTTAGGTTAGTAGTTATTGTGATTTTACTTTTATGTTTGTGTTAAAATAGTTTTTGGATGTGGTTATAGTATTTGCTTAAAATAAAAGTAAATTTTTTGTGGATTTCGGTTTTTATTTATTTAAATATATTATCCACAAGTCAATACCTAAACAATAAATAGTGGTTGTAGTTACCAGAGTAACCTTAAGAGGATGCTATACCACCTGTATTTAAATGTAAAAACATGTTAATGAAAAACAGTAAAAATACTTTAAATATACTTTAAAGTAATTTTAGAGATAAAATACTCATTATAAAAAAGTTAGAGGACAACATTTCCGAGGAAATGAGTTTTAAAAAAAATTTATTTAACAAATAGTTACAGAGATTTAAAAATTGTTAAAATACCTAATGCATTATTTTATCAATTTTTAAATCTCTGTAATTATTTGTTAAATAAATTTTTCGAAAAACGCATATGAGGTTCCCTTGGAAATGTTGTCTTCTATCTTTTTTATAATGAGGATTTTATCTCTAAAATTATTTTAAAGTATACTTTTTACTGTTTTTTATTAACAAGTTTTTACATTGGAATATAGCTGGTATAGCATCCTCTTAAGTAGGAATGAGAATTATCAATGTTTTGCAATACCGTTTTATGTTGTTGTTCATGTTTTCTGGGAGTTAAATTTCAGTGAAAAATCTGGGGAGAGTAGAAAAATGGATAAAATTACATTTATTGTAATATATAAAAAACATTAATTTTTGTCTATGTGATACTGGAAAAATATAGGGTGATAATTTAGTTTATGGATGTTTTTTCTAATCACTTTCAAGCACAACTCAATTATTGTGCCTATGGACTTATGTAGAAGACATTATTATTTACATTTTTCTTAATTCGAATGTAGTGGTGACATGTGGGTACAATATTTGATATGTTATTGTTAATTTTTAGTTTTCACGTATCTAAACGTCGTGTTCGCATTTGGCCGCAAAACACCCGCAATAAATGTGTGTGTGTGTGGTGTGTACAGTTGTTGACCATTTTCTTTCGTTCGCCAGCGAAACTTCAACTATAAATAGCCTCACCGGCCACCGGACTAACCCGCCCCCGCGACACCATCTTATCGGACTTCGGCGGCGTAAAGCTTTTTTGTGTCATACGAAAACAAATGACTCATTTTATGTTTGGCGCTGGCACATGTTTTATGGCCTTATTTTATTATTCAGCTTAACTGGAACGCTGCACAAGCGCAATAATATATCGCATTCGTTCATATTGCTATTGCAAGTAGGGTGTAATTCAAAATAATGTTTTCCATTATTTTCACTCCATAATGAAATATGAGTAAATCATTTGATAAATAATATATGTGAAAAAAATCCTGCGGTTGTTTCGCGAGTTATTTGAAATACAATTGGTTGTATAATATACGTTTAATATATTTTAACTTATACTTATATTTGTATTAGTAAATATTAATATAAAATGTAACTATATAAGTTATAATTTCACGCGAATGTTCGGTGGACGTGTTACGTAGGTGGAAAAATTGCTTTTCGTCGAGAATCTGACAAAAAATAAACGGCTCACCCGAATATTTTTAGATCAGAAAACATGACATTCTTTTCACGAGCTATACTGAATTGCATATTTGCTAAATGACGAGATTATTACAATTTATAATATATATTATTGTTGTTTAAAACGTCATCGGCCAGCTTGTTTAGTGTATACTGCACATAATATTATATCCATATATATTTATTATATTAATATATCACGTCTCATTCGTGTAAATTATTTTGTTTACAATAGGTAGATCTGTACGCGAATATCAATGTATACTTAAGTCACCAGTGGATGTATGTACTTATATACCTATAATACATTTTATTAATTACTTAATATATATTGAGTATATTATAACTGATCATAAATTCTGTTAGGAAAATAGTTGTGAAAATAGTGTATTTTTATGTATAAATATACCTACTATTGTAATAGAAACATATTTTATAGGATACTTTAGTACAGAACCTAGGTAAACAGAGGACAGGGAACTTAGCCACTCTTAAACAATTTATATAGGTATGCCACTGAAGATTATTTAAAAAAAAAGAATGTACTTATTATAATTAAATAATAAATAATAATAAAAGTATAAAAATATTTAGTAGGTAGGTACATAGTAAATAGTAATAATTATTAAAAATGTTGTGTTAAATTATATTATGTACAAAAACTGTTTGTTAACAAATATTTAAGATCCTAACCACTTCATATTTTTTTAGGATCTCATTATATGATAATGAATTAATGAATATACCTGTTATATCTATAATTTATAAATATAATATTATATCTGATGTTTTGTGTTATCGACCATGATGTTTAAAATAAATTTAATTTAATTTAAATTATTAATAAAAACAATGGGAATTTTCATTATTCACTCTTTCGCGAATCGTGTACAGAAAGTCATCATTGCAAAATAATAAAAGAAATGATTTAATGATCTAGTATAATAAGCAATTATGCTATTTTTTAGTTTATAAGATTATATAATTTTAATTGTAAATTCCTAATCTTTTGTGGTGAAAAGTAAATAATTATTGTTGATGAACAGCTATTTCTACTATAACAAATCATTATACGAGTAATTATTGCAGAACGTTGTACGTGGTCGGTTGTTCATAATACTTTTTATAGTTGCTTACGACTAATTTGCAAAAAATTTTCATACGTGACATTTATAATATTAACATATATATATATATATATATATATATATATATATATATATATATGATAAGCCTATGAGAGTAATAATAAAAATAAATGTGTTACTATGTATACATCGTCTGTATGTGAGTACAAGGTGTATCAATCATCCAGGAATTCATTTGTTTTTTCTTCTTTATCGTTAAGTTAAATATTTCTATAATTACCTATATTAAATAAGTTAATATGACGACATAATGTTGTATTTATAATATTAAATTATTATTAAATTTTAGTTGTAGTCAATTAAATTACAACTTATACAATGAGGTTTAAAGAATGAAAAGTGTAAAGAATTTAATATTACTTAAATTAAGATAATAATTTTTAATGTAAATTTAAATCTTAATTGTAATAGTTTATTTTATTTTGAATAATTTGTATTAATTCACAATAATTATAAATTATAATGTTTTATATAAATTAATTTACATCATTGAACTTCTTTTGAGGGCGTGTATAGTATAATAGTTATGACTTTTAAAAAAATAACACGACATATTTTTACTAGGTATGTGAATTTTCTTGAAAATAAATAAAGGGTCATTTATTTTGGATCCTTAGTTATTATATTTCTATCAGAGGTAACAATTGCGGATGAACTCCAAATAAAGTCTAAATATTTTCTTAACATTTTGAATTTAAATTTTAACTTTTTGTTCTTGTGAACTATTGATTCCGACTTTTAGGAAGTGTAATATAATAAATCTATGACAACTTATTTAATATCCATTCCTCTTTGTGTAGGAATTAATTTTTTTTTGTATTACAGAAACGAATATAATATTGCTTTTTAGTTATTTTTTTCTGATTTTTGAAATTCGTTTATCTCCTTACGAGATATATTTATATTATATTTATTATTTTTTATTAAATGTGAATTTACATACCTTTTTTAAATCATAACAATAAAATATTTGCCATTATTTTATTTTTATATTACATTATACGAGTATTAATATTTGTGATACATATTAAATTCATAACGTACCTACATATAGTTAAAGACAATAAAAAAAATAAAAAAAAATAAATAAATTTATTAAAAATATTTATACATTATAATATATGTGCAATTTTAAAATTAAATTTAAATATGAATTACCTAATAGTTTTGAATGTGTTACATTTTTGTTGGTTTTATATTAAATTAAATTATACAATGTAAATCGCGTTGATAAAAATCTAATTATTGTATTATTTTATATTCGCAATTTAATAAATAGAATAAAATCGTATTTTTTTTCTTCTAATTTATGTATGTTTTATAAATATACAATATATTTTGTAAGATCTTTTTTATATCTTCTCATGTTATTTTTGTGTTTTTATATTAATTTATTCCGGTAAATTATTTTATTCAAACTTTATATAGAGAATATAACTACTAAAATAGCCAATGAAGAACATTATAATATATTTTTTTATTAAGTGCTATATAATATGCTATGCCAAAACCTTAATTTAACAAATTGTTTTAAATTAATTAATTTAAAGCCACTATTATTATACTAGTATTACGAGTTAAAATTTTATTTTTATTTTATGTATATGAAGAAAAAATGAAATTATCTTCTTTATAATAGTTTTGGATGAAAGAATAATTATTTAATACAATTACACGTGAAAGAATTGTGGAAAAATCAATTATATTAAATATAAATGTTAATATTAAAAAATTTTATATTTTAATTTTGTATGTAATTTACCTGTACGTATGGGTATGACAATATGTAATATGCATACAATATAAAACACGATTAATATATTTTCGTAATCAATATCTTGTTTGAATATTAAAATGGTATAGCATAGTATACTAGAGTCTATATAGTCGTACCTACACATATTTTCACTTTAATGGATATATAGGTAAACCATGAAATACTAGTCATTACTTATTTCGTAGGGATTTTATGGATAATATAGCTTTGTAGTTAGTTAAATTTTCTTTATACTTAGGTATATAAATTTAATTAATTTTTAATGTTTATGTTTGTAATTAATTAAATTTTTATATACATGTAAACGTGTTTTATGTATCTATTTTAATATTTCTTCATTATTTTTCTATTTATTTAAAAACTAATAGGTATATGTAAACAATAGGCAACACATTTTTAATACAAATATTGTCTAACTATATACAGTTGTCTTATAACTTTATACAGGAATATATTTAGATATACCTATAGTATTTCTATGTAGTTTATAGTTAATTTTATTTTGAGAAGGTATTATAGTTGTAATTGATGAGTATGTGATAATACGAGTATTTGCAATTTATTGTGATTTAATATATATATATATATATATATTTACATGGATAATTAAAATTATAATGCTATATGCAAATAAGGCTTCTTATATGTTATATATATATATATATGTGTGTGTGTGTGTGCATGTGCGAGTTCATATCGTGTGTGTAAAAACTGGATTATGTAGCTTTTAAAACTATTATTATGCTTGTATTTTAAATTTTTAATGGGTTTTATTAAACTTGTATTTTTTCTCTATTCTCTGTCTCTTATGTACACCGCACGATCTCACTTACCGTTGACTGTTATCAGTAGTAGTCAGCATTATGACACGTGGATCATCGCATCTAGAGCGTAAAGAAGTAAACATTGGCGGCGGATACTGTCTATGGTTCTTTTTTAAGTTTCTCTCCTTTAGAATTTAATCTTTCTTCGTTTCCGAAGTATTAAATTATTTGACATTTTTATCTTTAAAATCTTTTCGGTTATAATATATGACTATATTATAGTCACTAAGTTACTATCGTCACTATTACCTATATAGAACTGGAACTATATGATGAGGATTATAAAGTTGGCGCAGTTGGCAATCGGGCTCAACTTGTTTTTCCTTACTGTTTCAATGGCCTAAATTTAGAACTTCTTTTTTTCTAGTCTATATACGACTCGTATTTTTTGTAAGTTTAATGATTTCTAAAAGTGCTTAGACATCCTAAATTTGAAATTTAAATTATCTATTACGGAAAAATGAAATTGTAAACGTCTACAAACATATATTTAATTTAAAATATATATAATGCAAATGTTTCAGTACAGTGGGGTATTTACGGGAGGGAGGTCCAAGGGTACTGGACCCCCCCAGAACCACTGTAGTGTTCCTTATTTTAGATTCTGAGCGAAGCGAAGAATGTATTGGTTTTACAATGATGTGATGTCTTTTTTTTTTTTTTTTTAAGTATGAAGACACTTTTACTATCCGAAGTAATGCTCCGAATTTCACGAATAGAATATGTTTCTGGTTGGAAAGTGGTTGTAATTGGTACTTTATTTAGGTCGTTTTTCGAATTTCTCAAAATTAACCCTAAGCGGTAGAAAGAACGATGAAAAAACGACATTTTTAACGAATTCAATTTCAAAATTTAACTATAACCCGGGCAAGTTTGAAGTTAATGACTTGAAAATTTTATTGGGTATTCATATAGCTACTATATATATATACTTTATATATGTGGTAAAATTTGGAACCGTTACAAAATATAGGACTTTGAATATTTCGTAAAATGTTCGTTTTTTTGTATATAATGTTTGATTTTGATAACATGACAATTTTTGGTATTAAGGTCTGAAAACTTTACTGAAGTATATTTATATATATTACTTAATATCATATCAAAATATTAGAAAAATTCCTATCCTCAATTTTTTTTTTTGTAGCTGTTTAAAGTTTATATTTTTAATTTTTTTGTTTTTATGTCCGAAGACACTTTTACTACCCGAAATAATGTTCTGATTTTTATGAACAGCATATGCTTTCGATTGGAAAGTGGATGTTGTTGGTATTTTATTTAAGTCATTTTCGAATTTCTCAAATTTGACCCTATGCGTTAGAAAAAACGACGAAAAAACGGCAATATATTAATCAATACCTACATTATCTGACTGAACTTCGCTCAGAATCGTTTTTTCGAATGTAATATGGTTTATCATGGCTTCAAATTCTAATTAAAATTAAACACTATGATTTGCACACCTATATCCCTGCGGCAGTAGTATCAGTTCGTCTATTTTATATTATATTTATAATAATTTTATTATTCTTATTTAGTAAATTAATAATTTATTGATTATATAGGGGAAAAATTTGGACCTCCCCCCCAGAATTTTGTTTAAAATATGCCACTAGTTGCAGATATTGATTATTGTAGGTCATTAGTTTAGGCCAACAGTTAATTATTTTATAAAAATTATATTCTTTACAAAGCACGATCATATTACTCAATATTGTATTTATGAGTGACAATATTAATGTTATTATTCTATGAATGTGTATACTTACTGTGTACTGTGTAGTGTGTATATTTTATTAAAAAATGTAAATATTCTTGACAAAAATCAATTCCAAAACAAATAATATGTCAAGTTATGATACAAAAAAGAAAAAATATTATTTATACATAGGTAGGTACACTTAGTATGGATTTTCTGGTGACCTCTAAATTGAATATAAAACCACATAGCATAGGTATTATATTGAATGAAATAATTTTATTAATTATATTTTTTGGGTGCAATTTTAATTTAATTTTTTTATATTTATTTAATTTTTAGAGTAATAATTATAAATTTATAACCAATAGTAGTTAATAATAATAGGGATATATTTAAATGTAGTACAGATGTTGCCCACCTTTTTATTGCATCATATGACATTAAACTATATTAATACATATTAAATGCTTTAAAATTAAAATTTATTTTTAGGGGTTTTTTTTAATGATTTAAATATAAAAATAGATGTAGGTATTTATCTAATTATATAATATGAAATAACGTATTAAAATTTATAAAATGTACTAGAATTTTTATATTAATATTATAGGTACTTAAAAAATAAGTTTTGTATTTGTATTTGCCTTTGCCATATAGATGCTTTTAGAGTTTAGAAGCTATTAGAATTATTAATAATAATTAATATAATATGTATTATGTATAATTTTGTTATTATTTATTTGGTTTATTGTGTGAGAAAAATATTTTGAAGGAAACGTAAGCGACTATTTCTCATGAGAAACACTAAAATGGATATTATAAACACTTCTGAAATTCACATTAAACGGATATTGAATTTTATTTTTTAGAAATAGAAAAATTATTTTTAACGTGACTAGTTGCATGTTTTTTTTAAAAAAATTTTGTACACTCGTGTAAATGTATCTATGTTAAATTTTACTTTTTTATAAAGATAATTATTTAAATAGGTCAAGCGATTATTTCAGAAATTGAGATCTACGAAATCATTTGGCAAGAAAGATTTTGAAAGATTGTTAACTATGTAATATATGGTCAGTGCCGTCTTAAGGCATGGGCCCGACGGGCCCGGGCCCGGGGGCCCCGAATTTTTAAGGGCCCCAAATTCATATAAATTACATAATATATAAAATATAATATTTACATTTTTTGTTAAATTTTTATAATATAAATCTTGAACGAAAAAATATTAAAATTAGCTTTAAATAAAAGTTATTCAAAAAAAAAAAAAAATCAATGGAAATTTAATCCTACATTTTAAATTAAGACCCGATAACACGTAGGTACATTATTTTAACGTATGGTATAGCTACGTTATCGTAATTTCGATTACTTTACCTAGAAGTATTGCCAGTGTTATTTATAAATTTTAAAATCCATTTTATCTTATAAGCTGTGGCGACAACGCGATGCACCGTCATTGTCGCGTCGGCCGTGTGCTCACAGTTGGACACACATACAACACATACACGATACACTGCACACTGCACAATCCGTAAAAATATTAAAATTTTCGATTCGTGTGCATTTTATTTTGAATTAAAAAAGGACTACATTATATAATTGATTTTGCGTATGTAAATTTTACATTTATTTAATATAAATTATTATTTTCGTTATTATGAATTTATGATAATTATAAATCGATAAATTACAAACTTAACTAAATTGAAAAATAACAGTTTACGAACGGTTCCCATTATTAAGTTAATACTGTTTTCGTAATACATATTTATCTTAGTTATAATGATTTACTTAGTATAATTAGTATTATTATAAGATATTCAATTTATTATAATAATATGTAGATTAATTTAAAATTGGTAGTTAGAAAATTCAATACTTATATAGTATACGATTGTTAATTTTATAGATTTTCTGACTTTGAATAAAAAAAAATTATACATTTCAAAATGTCAAAGCGATCATATCCTAGTGGTGCTTCAAAGAGACAAAAAAGATTTGTAAAAGAAATTAACGAAAATAAAATCATAAATTCCTTACCTAAACTTACAGACTTTTTTTTCTACTGTTCTTCCTAAACAAGAAACTAATTTAGTTTCGCCAATACCTGAAGAAACAATAACAATTAACCAACAATCTCAAGTATCTGAATATTCTATTTTAAGTTCTAATAAATTGTTAGATGATTTGTCGGAAAATGTTGTGGATAATTCATTAATATCAAATGATCCCGGAAATTGGAATACATTAACTGACGCAATACGAAACATTTATGTTAGAAAAGGTCCCAATTTTTTTCAAAATAGAGATAGTGACTTTTCAAATTCCGCACGAAATTATAATGAATCAATTATTAGTATTCATTTAACGTATCCCGATGATCAGAGTAACAAAAGTATATTGTTTTCTGGTAGTGAAAAATTCAAAATAGAAACATACTACCCAATAATAGATACACTAATAACTCAGTTAAAATATCGTGGTGAATCATACAAATCAATAAATAAACTATTTAGATTTTTCTCTAATTTGAAAAATTTAGAGACAAAAGAAATACAAGTCCATTGCAAAATATTTGCGGAATTTTATCATATAGATATTAATGAAAATGAATTAATTTTAGAATGTATACACTTAAAAGCGTATCTATCCGAACTTGAAATTTCTGAATTCAGTATTCCTAGTATATACAAATGTTTAAAATCAGATAGACTAGAAGAAACATTTCCAAACATAATAATATCATTCAGAATATTTTTATCGATGATGATTACGAACTGTAGTGGAGAACGTTCATTTTCTAAGTTAAATTTAATTAAAGACGAGCTTAGAACTACCATGAGCCAGAATCTGTTAAATTGCATATCTTTAATGAGCATTGAACATGAATTATTATCAAGTATAGATTATTATCAAATGTTATAGAAGAATTTTCGAATGATAAAGCCAGGAAGAAACCTTTAAAAAATATTTAAAAATTGACATATGTACATAAATGTATATATACTTTATTTTATAACAATTATTCTAAACAATGTGTTATGAATTACATTTAATTTTTATGACTGTAAATTAAGAGATTCAAACCAAAATTGACTTCTTATTTTTTATTTTATTTTAAGTAAAATATTTAGTGGTACCTTATAAATTATATATTAAAAATGTATGTATGTATATATATATATATATATAGAAGTATTCATATAATATGTATACACCTATATATCAAAATGTATTTATATAATATATAAAGGCCCCAAAATATGTTGGGCCCTAGGGCCCCACATAACCTTAAGACGGCTCTGTATATGGTGTATATAAACTGCAAAATTTAACTCTTTAAAAAATATAGTTACTTCTGTTCCTCTTAAACTAAATAAATAAGAATTTTAAAATCTTTTAGTAAAATAATAAATAATATTTGTTTTACTAAAAGAATGAATATTTAATAAAATAATAACATCAAACAATTTAGTTATTTTATAAATAGTTTTAAATATATTATTATTATATTAATCTTATAGAATGTCATAAGGATAACTTTAAAACGATCTATATAATGTTAATTTAACATATAACATAGAGTGACTATGTTTTGAAGTAAATTAATAGACAGAAAAAAATATTCGTTATCTAGATAATTTATAATTTATTTAAAATAATTCGTTAATTTTTAATAGTATAATTGTGTAATTTCAACTGAAGGGCATATAACTGTTTAGTATTAAATAATATCTACCGTTTACAATAATTTACGAATGGATATTATTATTTATGTATTATATTTGCTGTAGGTGTTAACGGTCGAGATGCGTTCTAATATTGTAACATACTTAATTCAAATGTTAGGTATTTTTTCTTTTAAAACAAGTCAATTTTTTTTTTATATTTTTCCAATATTTTTCCATTATTTTGTTTTAATTTTTAGACCTTGATTAATAATATGTAAAATATACCATACTATAATGTTGTTTATAATTTTGGCTCAAAACTCTTATCGTTTTGTTTAAAATTGCGTTTATACATTTTCTTTTTTACATGGATTTATTTAATATTTATAAATCCATGTAATTATAATAAGTTATAGGATATATTATGTGGTTGTCTTTTTGCATGTGTTAATACATAACCCCGATGACGGTAGACGCGTAAATTTATTTTTTCTTACTTATTCCAGCAATAACAATAATAATTAATAATAAACAGAGAAAACGCTCGCCAATAATGTTCGCATAAGTGATATTTCACAACCCAGTAAAAATAGAATTCTACATACTGACGTCTATAAATTTCTTAACATTCATATATTTTTTTTATTAAATAAAATTTTCTATAGTTCTTATAGTGATCATAATTTGCTTTTAACGAAACGGAAAGCAGTATTAAAAAGTAAAATTTATTATTTTTACCGTACTATTCAGGTATCCTCCTTAATGATTGTTTTTTTTTTTTAATTTATAAGTGAATTTTCGTATTTTATTATTAATTTTTGAAAAATATTATTCTGGAGTGATGATCTTCTAATAAATAAGTTATAATAAGATAAAATGAAGTTCTATATTATAATTATTATATATGTATACGTCTATATATAATAATTTTAAAAAAAATAAGTTTAATAGGTAGTATAATCAAATTATAAAGTGTCTGCACTGGATGGTTCTTTTTATCATACATATATTAAGTTAAATTTAATAATGTACCTATTTGTACTTATTGTAAATATTTTTTTATGGATTATATATATTATATATATAAACATATATATTTATAAAATTTAAAATTTTGTATATTTCATAATTCATCATATCCCTACTGTATTGAATTATATGTTTATTATAATTATAAGTATGATAATCGAGTTCTGATAGAGATAATCATGTTTGGTTAATTGTTATAATATAATTTATTACGATTGTAATCTTTTTCATTATTAAACGTAACTTTCTTTAGTAGGATGATTTCTTTTAAAATATAACTTATGTAAAAATATTTAAAAATAATAAAGTTATAATATCTATATGTTTATTGTATAATAAATTAATAATTATTTTTATGTAGTATAATGTATGTATATTAAAAAATATAATAAATAAAAAAATGAATTAAAGGCTCGGAAAATTGAGAGCGCAAAATAAATTACATTCATGTACCACGGGCAGCCGTCTGGCTGCTATTGCAGGGAAATATACGTATGTAGATTATGTATGTTTGTGTTCCGATGTCGATGCCAGCAAATATGATTTGTGATCCCGTGGAAATTGTCACTACGTTAAACGTCTGCGTGAGACTTTTTACGTATGTCTATATAATTTATATACTCGTAAGTACGAGTTCATATCGTCAAAATCTTATAAAATGCATTTAAATCCCGTAGATTAACACTTGTTAGTTATTCCGTGTGATTTATAACATATTGCATGTTACCGTAGTGAGCTTCGTGGAGTAGGTATTTTGCTCATTTTTTAGTAATTATATAAGACTACCTATTAAAAAAGAACAATAATAATTGATATTATTTGATATAATTGTATGTAATATATACTGTGGTCTAAACTCTAAATAGCATAATAACTAAAACTATTCTTTTTTTTAAATTAAAATTAAAATTATATTCATATTTATCATGAAAAATTATAGTTTTATTATTAAAGTTAAAACATTAATTTAATTTATACATTAGTATTTATAGAATACTTAAAAATTATAGACGCAATAATCACTTTCTATTATATTTGTTTTTTACCTCATTTTTTACAATTTTTTTTTTTATAATTCACAAGAATAAAATAAAAAAATCATTAATTATTATTATACAAGGTACCTATATGTTTATTTAATGCATATTAATTTATAATGTTTATATAAATATTTCTATTAGCCATTAATTTAAAATATTTGTGAATTAGAAAATTTTATAATTAATATCATTAATTAATTATATGGAATTGTTCCAAAAAGAAGAGATATATAAAAAATAAATGAAAACATTATGAATGTGAATTTCATTGTATACTAAAACTCGTAGATTATAAAATTTGTTTGCTTTATATGTATTTCTTGCTTATTTAACACAGGTTATAGGCATGTAGTTATCTTATGTTATAAATTAATTAAAAGAAATATCTTGTGTTTCAAAATGATAAATAAAACAATTAAATTTCTAACTTATACATTAAATTCAAAAATTTTGTATTTGTACTAATAGAAGAAAATAATAGGAGTTATGCATAATATATATTATTTTATGTGTATAAGAAACTTATCATAATAACTACTTCTTTGGTGATCAATTAATGAATATTTCAATATGTCTTATTAATTAAATAAAATTGTTTTTTAATTTCTCCGTGTTCGCACGTTTAATTTGATTAATTTGTTGGGATTCTGGTCACTGCCTGTAACGAATATTTTTATCAACCTAGTTTTTGATAATATATACGTATAATCATCGAGTTATTTGTAAATGAATAAACCAATACAAATTTGGCCAGTCCATAGCTTATTACACCCCCATCCAAATTAAATGATAATTTATTTCTATCGGATTATTTAGCTAAACTGGTAAAGTATATAGTCTTAAAAAATTTAGTTGACTATTTTATAAATTATAAAATACGATTTACATAAATATGTATATATATATATATATATATATATATATATAGATATACTGCGAAGTAATAATTCTAACTCTATATAGATTAAAAGAATATTTAATTTCGTAAAACATAAACGTAAGATAATTATTAGTTTAAGGAGACAGAATTCTGTGTATATTCTCCCTAGGTTCATATAAAATATATTATTGACATTTGGCAACGTTCGCCTATATCATTAATTATTTAATCTATTTTGTGTTAATTAAAAGTAGTCGTTTATATCATTATGAGACACGTATAATTTATAATTGTATCTTGTATAATATGTTTCAATATTTAATGGAAAATATAAATTTCTATATTAATGATGATTTACTTATATAATAATGATTATTTTAGATTCTGAGTGAAGCGAGGAATATATTGGATTACAATATTATGTCTTTATTTTGTTTGTTTTCTATGTCTGAAGACATAATCTTCATAGTCTTTTCGACTAGAGATAATGGCGGTCTCACCATAAATAGGATATGTTTCCCGTAGAGATTAGCATTTAATTGGTACTCTATTTTGGCCATTTTTTGAAATTCACAAAAATTGCGCTTACTCGTATATGATAGGAAAAACTATTAAAGAATGACGGAAATTCGGCAATATTCATGGAAATTGTATTTTTAACGAATTTGGTTTCAAATATATTAAGATAACTTTGAAAATATTGAATTAGAGATTTGAAAATTGTATAGTGTGCTTATATAGATAGATATATATATGACATGTGATAAAATTTTGGAACTGTTAAGAGATTTTTAGTCTTAATATAGAATTTTAAAAATGTCCTAAAATTTTAATTTTTTTCCTAATAATGTTAAATAAAATTATAGTTATAGTTATTACGGTCTAAAAATAAAATAGAAGCATAAAAATATATCGTATGACTTAGTTCCTATCAAAATATTTCAAAAATCCCTAGTCTCAATTTTTTTTTAATAAATAAGGTTTGAAGTTTAAATTTTAGTAAAATCGAAAACTATGATATTTATATGGATTTTTATTAAGTTTGTTCTCAATGATGTTTAATAAAATTGGCAATTTCGGGTTTAAGGTTTGAACATTTTTTAAGGCAGGAACTTGGTCCGATCATCGTGATTAGTGTATGTTTTCGGTAGAGAATTGGATCTAGTTGCTACTTTTTTTCGGTCATTTTAGGAATATTTTAAAATTTCACATATGCAAAATTAATAACTGTATCAAAAACTACTAAAGACGGCAAAAATTAAGGAAATTAATTTCGGAAATTTTGATTTTATTTATTTTGCTTTACAAATGAAATATTAATTATATATAAGCATGGACATTTTATTAAGTCATATATAGATATTTTACATATTATGTTTATGTTACATAATTTTGGAACAGTTATTTGATATTTAATTATTAGTATGCATTTTATGTCAAAATTGTAATCATTAAATCATACAAATAAATGAGTACCTATATCTGAAATATTTTTGTGTTGTCACTTGTAGAATTTTTTTAAAAAAAATATATAAACCCAAATTCTACAAAAAATTTGTTTTTATTTTAACAAATACACATTTTGAAGACCAAGTCTTCATCATCAGTGCTGAACAACTACCTATATCTGATTGAACTTAGCTCAAAATCTTTTTTCAAATACGATGATTATCATTACATTATCTTTATGAAAATACATCACTATCCTAAATCATCACCATTATCTCTTCCACATATACGAGTATATCCAGTCTTTTATTAATTATTAATATTGATTTTTTCGATTTATAAATTAATTGTAATTATTATATATTTATTGTTTATTAACATATTGTTTTATATAGTTTATGATAAGCATTTAAGTATTATAATATTATATATGTAATATGAATAATATAAAATATACAAAACTGAAAACTAAGAACAAAATGAATTTTATATAACTTGTGTATGTGATGATTACGTATTTTTGGTTCGGTTAAAAGTATAGATTATGTGAAGAAAAACTTAATGATGAGTTTGATGAAAAATAGATATTGATAAAGATAAAGTTTAATTATGTTATAAATTAATATTATCTAAATTAAATTTGTTTATTAAGTGCTGATATTAAAAATATATTTTTAAAAAAATAAAAAATAAAACTAAACTTTTTACATTTTTTTGCATAAAAGCCTTTATATTACAAGCTATACCTCGTCCTGGCACTACAACCTCGTAATTTGGACACCATAATTTTTTTTTCAATAAAATTGGTTTTAAAATATTTTTATTTTTAATCAACAAATAATTAATTAAAATCTATGTGTATCGTGTGGTATATGGCTTACTTTTCGTTATCTGTCAATTAGTAATGCTGAATCCTTCGTATATAATGGATATATCATATATGTTGGGTTATATACGTAATACGTGTTTGGAATAATGTAAAATTGGAATGTATATAATGTATTACTATTATATAATATATATATATATACAAATACATTATATATAGATATTCCATTATATTATTATAATATATAATATTTTTTGTATGCATGTTGACTGGTTTCAAAAATAAAAATCTTCCAATATTACGTTTCTGTAGTGTTGTTGGTAGGCTCTATTTTTTCGGATGGCGGCGAAAAATATAAAAACTGTCCTTATAACTCATGTGCCAATTTACGTGGGCGAATAGTTTATATCCGTAAATGCACGGTAATTTGTTGTTGTGTATGTACCTATGTGTATTTTGTCATAAACAACGTCTGGTGTGTCTGCCATAGACAACATGCTTTAAAATGTTGTTCTCCCGCGAAATTATAATTTCTTTGGGTGGAATAATTTATTAAATATACGGTTTTCCTTTAGATTTTGAGTGAAGCGAAAAATGTATTGGTTTTACTACATTGTGTCTTTTTTTAAACAAATTTCGTTTCATTATCATTATTTTCGTTATCTATCGTATTTTTCTAATTTCATAAATACCATTAGTTATAAAATCGTAGTTAAGGAGACAGTTGAAAAATTTTTATGAACCGTTTATTTAGTCCCACGCGTTATAACGCCATCTTTATATTTTCTGTTGCTAAAAGTTTTTTTTGCATTATTACATTATAAATTCATTCCATAATGAGGATCACGAATTCATGACCATTGAATATTTTCTTGGTGTTTCGTGTGCTTACAGTGATATGTGTGTATACTATAACCGCGCATCGTATAATAAAGTCGTTTCTTTAATTTTTACCACTATACAGTAAATTTCCTTCAGGTAGTACTCAGAGACGTAGACATAATTTTTGTTTGGGGAGGTGGTCGAAGATCAATAGTGAAAATTTTTTTTTTAGTCCTAATTATTTAAATGACTTTCTAAATATATAATTATAGGTAATATCGACAATAAATAAGTAATCAACCAGGGTGTCAGCAGGAATTTGTCAAGGGGCGAAAAATCTTAAATTTAAATTTTTAAATTAAAAATTGTTTTAATTTTATTTTGTAGTATTTATTACCATAATATATTACGTGATTATGATAATTTACCTAGAAAAAAGCCAAGGGGAAACTGCCCCTACTTAACCCCTGGGGACGCCCTTGGTAATCAATTGGTATTTACTTAATAAATATCCTATAAAATTTACAAACAGAAAAAAATATTTAAATATATTTTTAAGAATTATAATGTATATTTTTATATTATAAAATCTAATTTTTGTTTTTTTTTCACAATTCTTCCAACACTTCTTTAACAGTAATATACTAATACTCGTATTATAGAATATAAATAATAATATGTTTCAATTTTTATTTTAGATTTATGATAAACTTCTATATTTAGTATTTACAATATTAATGTCTATAATATTGTAAATTATAAATAATTACTATTTATAATCAATGGTATTTTATATTATTAATTTATTATTATAAAATAAATTTGTTGCATTTTTAATTTACTCAATTTTCATAAATTCTTATTTCTTAACAATGTAATTTTTTTTGTTTATACATAATATATTATTATATTTATTTGGTATGATTTGCCTTGATAATTAAATAACAAGTACCTTTTTTACCTTTTTTAGCCCTTTGTATACGCCACTGGTAGTACGTATGCAGCCAGTATATTCGTATAGTGTATTCATAGTTTGTATTATTAATTTTATTGTTTTGGCGTTTTGGGTATACACGTACACAAAGAATCATATACCTATATGGCTGTATATTATCTTTTATCATTTATTATTTTGGTGTTAATTAATGAGTATATTATATATATATATATATATATATATTTGTAGTAAATATTTGAATGTAATAAAAGAGAAAAATATATCATTGATGAAACATTGTATCGTAATTATTATTTTGTTTGTTAATATATATAGAATTATAGATTGCATATAATGATATTGATATAATTGGTTTATTGTTACATTTGTAAGATTTTTTTATATTATTATTACAATATAATATATGTACTCGTATTGTTATGGTTTTCGTACAAATTAACTATTAGTTAGTAGATATATAAAATAAATACAGATTGAGAAAGTCTTATAATTGTCAGTTGGCAGTATTTTTAAATTTTATTTAATTTAATTTAAGGATTTTACTGAATAAAAACATTATATATTTCATGTTCAGTGGGCGTTTTTTCCGTTCTTATTTTGTCTTCGTAATTCGGATATATTATTGCATTATTACGCCCATCATAATCGCCCACCTTGATTAAAAATATATCGTTGCTTTAGCGAATCGGTATAATATACTTTATTTTCTATCTTTTTATTATTCAACATCGCGAAATAGTTGTATGTAAACCTGTTGATCAGCTGTTATGAATTTATGATTATTATTAACATGGAGTGCCTACGTCATTTTGCGCCCATGTCCTTCTAATATTATGTTTTATTCCTGCATTAATTTTATATATTTACTGCAGGGAAAATTTAAGGTAAATATTCATGTTTTGATCTTTTTTTTTATGGGAAATTCGTACAAGATGTCATTATTTATAATTATTGTTATAGATTGGTACTGTCAAATTTTTATTTTATTTGTAGTTATACAGGGTGAGTCTCGAGGATTTGACAAATGGAATAACTCTGGTTCTAGGCAATATTTTTTTATAATTTTTTTTTTAAATTATTCTTATACACCGGCGCTACAATTATAGTACTTTAATTTTTTTTTTTTTGTATCTAAATTAAAAAAAATAACTTTTTATTTATTTTTTAATTTTTTAATTCAAAATAGCCATTTTGTAGATTTATATTTAAGAATAATTTTGGCGTTAAAATTTTTTCTTAAAGTTTTTCATTTATTTTTATTGATTTTTTGAAGTTAATGAAAATATAATATTTTTTCATTATTTCAAATATAAAAGTTTACCGACTATTGTATCAAATTATCATTATCTAACTATTTTCTCCATGATATTCGCATGTACCACAATACCATCACGTGGTTAATAATTGATCATTATTGAAATAATTAAATGAAATAAACATTAATCAATAATTCATATTATAGGTATCAAACACAAATATTAATAAATAGTTTATAATAATTGAAATACAATCACGACACCAAAAAACAATATTTATTTATTTTTAATCAATTAACAGTTATCAGTTTAATTTTAATCTTTATCTTTAACCACTTATTAAATATGACTATCAAATTAAAAAATATAATATCATCTCATGGACAAAATAAACATTTATTCAATATTTCAAATAATTAAAAAGTATAATAACTTCAAAATATCATTAAATATAAATCTACAAAATGGCTATTTTAAATTAAAAAATTAAAAAATAAATAAAAAGTAATTTTTAAACTTTTTTTATTTAAATACAAAAATAAAAATGAATTTACTATAATTGTAGCGCCGGAGTATAAGAATAATTAAAAAAAAAAAATTATAAAAAAATATTGCCTAGAACCAGAGTTATTCCATTTGTCAAATCCTAAATACTCACCCTGTATATTATATGACGATTACGAGATTTATTATTATATTATAATTTATAGATTATTATTTTAAAATGTCTTAAAACATCATCACTCTTCTGATCATTTATTAGATATAGATAGAGTATAACTTTTAAAGTAATTTGGTGTAATAATATATTAAAATGGGTACTTAGTCAAATGTTGAATTGTTTTGTTCATATTTGAATGATTTCCAAGTAAAAAGTGTAGCCAATGTAATATTGTTTCAGATATATTATTCGTTTTTGTATCGTAATTTTTTAAAAATTGGTAGATATCTATATGTATATTCCCTTGTATATTTTTATATACATTATATATTATATTGGAATTATTATTGGAATTACTATTGGATATAGATATCTTTTTTTTTTTTTAAATTAATTAATATTTCTTGATTTTACTTTATAATAAAAACTAATATTAATTATTAATTTTCAATTATTGCTACTTTATTTTAATAATACTTTTATTCATTATAATATTTTAATACTATATTTATAATATCTATATAGGTTTTATGTATTATATGCATATAAATAAGAAAATACAAGAAAAAATAATTCTAAAATTTTTTTGAAGTGTATTTTAAATTATATTTTTCGATGATCCTCTCATTATTATCTACCCTAAAAATCCTTAAGGCACTTTTCATGTGTTGAAATCATAATAATTATGATAATTTATTTGCCAACAACAGTGATAATATTATAAAATGTTTACATAAATTGTTTAGTTAAGTAAACTCTGCTATCACTTAAAGTTCTATGATATCGTGCCAGAAATTCTTAACATATTGTTTTAATGAAAATAATTACTTTCTATGGAAATTCATGTTGACGTTTAATTATTTTGAATAAGTTTATTATGTTTTTGTTAGTAAAGTTTTTTTCTGTACTTTATATTTATTTTTAATAAATTAACAAATATTTTTATTTAATTTGTATGTGACTAAAATATAAAATATAAATTATTAGGTATTAAATTGTTTTACTTGTGATATTGTGGTTTACAGATTTGTTTTGGGCAGCGGTTCTCAACCTTTTATGAACGTGACCCTTAAATTTTAAATTTAACTTTTTGCCACCCTCAATTTATTGGAAACTCATAAAGTCATAATATTAACTTAACAAACACAAAATTTATTATAAATTTAAAATTAAAAAAAAATTGGTATTTAAATATTAAAAAAAAATAATCAATATGATTTATATAATAAATAATTATTTTATAAAAAATATCATTAAAATTAAACAAGAATATAAATTAACGACTTTCTTGGTGTCTGGCCTGCAATATTAAAATAAAACAACCTAGTAAAAAATTAAACATAAATCTCACTTTATATTTTCCTGCAGTCTTTTTTATTGCCAAATATAATGTCGATTCACCTCTGTTTATATAATTATTAATTATTTTCACCCAAAAATTTCTATGATTATTAATAATAAATTTAAAAAAAAAACTTAATAAAATAATATAATTTGAAAATAATTTTAGTGACCTTCCATCAAATACTTATAGCTACTCTAATTTGGTTCACGAACTATGGTTGAGAACCGCTGGTTTAAGATAAATTGTTATATTAGAGTATGTTTGCTGATATTTTCTTTAAATAATTATTATTTTAATATTTAAAATGTCTGTACAATTATTTTTGTTATTTTACTGCATTAATGCATTGTATTGTAGTGCTTATATAAAGTAATAAAATTAATATTTATTTTTATTTTATTATCTACATCAAAATTAACATTTTAATTTACATTTAAATTTTACATTAAAATTAAAATTTACATTTATATTTTAATCTACATTACATTTTTTAATGATGTAAGATAGGTATGTTCATTCAAGAATGATTTTATGATTTATTTTAGTGCTACACAGTACACATAATATTACAATTTTAAGACTATGGAGTATAGATATTAAGATAGAGTTTTGTATTTATGTTATTAACAATTAAATTAAATTTATGAAAATGTTGAATCGATAATTTTAAAAAATTAAGGAAAATTTAGTAGTTCATAGTTAAGTTTAAATACAATAAAATATATACTATTTATAATATTCATTTTATTGTATTTAAACTGAACTATGCACAGGAACACGCCAAGAATGCAATTTTAATTAAATATATTCGACCAGGGACGTTATAATAGCATTGATAATTATAACTTATTACTTACTATTGCAAGCTTTATTTTCTTCCTTCGTAAATGTAATAAATCATGATACATTATTATTAATTAACAAAAATTTTAGAGTATTTCAAGATATAAGATTTTTGTTGGACTTTGAATTTTGTTATTTATTATTTTATTATAGTATATTTGTTTGAAGAAATATTAGACATTTTTGAAATTAGAATTATAAAATATTTCTATATACTCGTATAATTAGGGTATGTGCTATATTTTGTAGATAAGTAACTAATATTATATATTATATTTATACAATTTCCAAGAATTTAGTAAAGATGTTTTTTTTTCAATAATTTGTAAATATTGCCATTTAAATAATTATAATTAATTTTCAAGTATTACTTACTATTACTGTCGAAACAGGGTTTCTTAAACTTGTATGAAGAGTAACAATTCAAAGTTTTTTATTTTATTATAACATTTTGGACAATTATTTTTATTAATTTTTTGAATGGAACATAATTGAAATGTTTGGCACTACCTAATCTTTAAAATGTCTAAATACAGGTCTTTGAACAATGCCCTTGGGCCTCGGATGTTGGGACATACACATCGTTGTTGATACTAATATATTTTCCACTTCGTTGATTTTGACGACAGCAGTTTTCTTTACTTCTTCGTAATTACCACCGCCTTCACCACTTGCGTCTGCTTGTACGCTTTTTCGTCCATACCAGCATACGAATTGCAAAAAAGTGCATCGTCGCGTCAACGGTAGCTGCCCACACCGGGCCATAAATTCATCGGAGTTTTGTTGGGTTCTATAAATATATCTTCTCTAGGACCTATTTGCATGTTTTAAAGTAATTAATTATAAACTCCTAACAGCACATTAAAAATTATAATGTGCATTTTTAAATTTTTTTTATATTTGAGCTTAATTGCAAAGTATAGAAAAAATAAACCCTAAATTTTTATAGTTCTATAGGTTACATTATATTATATAAAGGTGATTTATATAAATTATAAATTCAATAGCATTAATCTATGTAAAATTATATTTCCATTATATTTATTTTCGTCATGACTATTTTTATGAAATATTTCAGGTTCTTGTGCATATTGTATAGAAATCGTGAAAATGTATTTATTATAAATCTTCGCGCAAAAAGAGATCATAGCAAAACCACAAAGGGGTTGTCGAACTACACAAGGGTTTCTTTTTGTCGTTTATATGAGTCATATGAAGGATCTATAATATATGATTTACTGGATGTTAGCCAAGGAATTCGCGCTACGTCCGACCGATACCGAGCGCTCTCGATGTCCCGGGACCACGTTCCTATCGCGCGTACCATACGGCCCGCAGACGCCGAATCGCTAAAGCCTATATACCTACCTATACACGAGCGGTTCGAACGGTTTTCGTTTTTATCTCCCATAAACAACCGTGACAATTTTTCACGGGCATTCGTGATCTTTGTTTTCGACATTTTTAATTGATCGATCGTCGTCGCGATTAGGTGTTATCGTTTATGTATAAATTTGTATCGGCAATCGATTACGTGTATGTTATTATTTTGTTATTGTTTTTCTATGATATCTACGAGTTTCGTATGCCGATGACCACAGACCATTGGTCGGCCCGAACGATCATCGTTGAAATAATTAAAGGATTCCCCATATATTGTCGTCGACGGTGGTCTGCGGCATCGGAGGCGGAGGTGATCTGGGTGGCCGACGACGGTAATGCACGCAACGGTGACGGGCGCGTGTTATGGGAGGAACGGCGATCGCGGAGGTCGTCTCCCTTAGAGTCACTGGGTCATTATGCCGGTCAGCAGCAGCACAGAGGTACCAGATGCCAAATGCTGTTGTAAACACTGTCAAGGTATAGAACACACAAAATTATTTAAGTAACATAATTTAGGTATATATGAATGGGTAAAAGAAATAATTATTTTTACGTATAAACTTATAGGTTTCTGGTACCTATTTGGTTTGAATTTGAATCGTGGTTACTGATTGGTGATGACGTATGCGTATACTCTTGTTTAAGTAGTGCATATTGTGAATGATTATATAATATTGATATTTATATTAATATAGGAATATTAGAATTTTTGAGCAATACAAATTGTTTAAATTGGATATTTTTTCCAATATTTTGGTAATATTTTGTTTTTCTCTATATTAATATAATAATAATCTCTTATAATATGGTATTGGAAGTTATTTGTTGAAATTATGGCAGAAATTTGAGTTAATTTTATTTATTGGTATTGAATTCATATTATTTTGCTATATAGTAGCCTTACATAATATTATAACGATGTAATATTGTTATGTTTTATGTAAATTGTTTTTTTAATTTCCTATGCACGTATTACGTATACCTGATAATTAAAGATGATTAAGGACGTTTTTGTATCTGTTACCCTCATTTGCAATTGTCAACGACTCATCTCTATATTTTATGTGTATTTCACTCATTCTAGATATAATTTATAGATATTTATAATGGTAAAACGGTTTTCTTGCCGATCTAGTACAATTTATTAGCATTTTAATTTTCGATAATTGTAATCGAATAATGATCAATTTATCAAAATAATAATCATGCGTATCTTAGATGTTGATTTCTTTAATATTATGCGATATAATGCTCGTATATGCTGTTTTTGTATTTAAACAAATGTGTTTGTTAGTCAATTTAATAATTAACTCATTCTGTTAATATAATATTTACATTTATTTTTGTTCGTTTTTTAAGTTTTAAGTAAAACTGTTTTCTAGATGCTTACTAATAGTTATTATAATTATCAAAGTAGTCACTCTTACAGTCAATACTATTGTAAGAGATAATTTTTTCACACAAAGAATTAAAAATGTATTTCTTATTTTTTGCGATTCCTGATAATATAAATAAAGTTAAATATTAATTTAGAAGATTATATTTTAACAATGATGGAAATAATTTAAGGCTAGTAGAGAAGTATGTAGGCCTCTGTTATATGTATGTGATTATACTTAGTATATAGTGATAGTCGATTCGTTATAATTTATAATCATAGTACAAATGTATGTTTAAATGTGTATATGTGTTATGTATACGCGTATACAGAGCTTTAATTCCAAAATGATAATTTATCAATAATCATCGTTGGCTAGTAGAAATTAAAAAATATTATTGAGCATTATTATTATTATGTTAACATATTTTAATTTAACTGTGCGATATGTAGAATTTAGATTTATCCAAATGACAAGTGTATTTAGGTATTTGTATAATGCCACTTTTAATGAAATATAAATAATATAATATAAATAAATATATTTAATTATTATATAAATATAAATAATATAATATTGTTTGATGTTTTAAAAATTACAATTTGGTCATAAATCATAATATATATATTATCTGTTATATCAAATTAATTATGTATAACACAAATAAACTATTAGTTATAGGTATTTAATCGAAAAAGTCTTTGTAGATTATTCAGCTGTGTAATCTTTAAAAATATTAAATCTATTTTTTTTCTAACTCGCCGACGTGTTCTTTGACTATAATTTAATATAATATATAATTAATTTTAATATTCAAAGGAAAACGCTAATGCAACTACTGTTTTTTCGACTTTTTTATTTTTTTCTCCGGACCAGAGGAAATATTGAATGCAGTCGCCAAATTGGCTCAGACAACCCGCGCAGGATTATTACAAATATACCGCCTCTGGATTTGTTCTTCTTATCATGTCTTATTATAATACGTATGTATATGTTATATGTACTTATATAACGTATAATAATAATATAACTGCAGTATAATAATATAACATAGAACTATAATTGTTGTATTTTTTTAATTTTTATAATTTGCTCAATAAATGTAAAACACGATGTTGATTGTATGTTAACGTATATTGAAAGTTTAATGGCCGTATTTATTCGGAAAGTGTGATGGCCGTGGCGTTTGGATAATTTATTATCTCAACATCAATCGTTGGCGGTGTAAATTCGGTAACCGCTGTAGATATTGCAGTAACCTGCGCGTCTCAAAACCGTGCGTGGGCCGTTTCATTCATCAAAAGAATGTTTTGTATTAAAATCCGCGATCGTGGTCGTACTATCGTAGTAGTAATTTTTGTGTATACTGCATATATATTATAATAATTAGAAAAAAATCCATATAGTCTTTATTAATATGATATATATTATTCCGACTTTCTCTGGTGCACGGACATAATATATACAATTGATCGAAAGTCACAAAAGCGAAATGTTGTCGTCCTTTTTATATGCTACTGTAGTACTACTAGCTGTAATAATAATAATATATTATATCCTTCGCGGTCGTCGTAGGAACGTCCTTGACACAGAGCCGGTCTGCCGGGTGCGGGCGAGTCCAGAAATACCGCCGTCGTTGCAACCGTACGTCGCTGTCATCACCGCTACCGTCGTAACTACTCTACGCGTTTGTCGCGGAGGGGACATAACCCTACGGTTGTTTTTTATGTTTCCACCTGAACGTCGTGTGACCCAGTTAGGGTCATAAATAGATGTATATATATATTATAATATAGATTGTACATATATGTATATCAATATTATAATTTTTACTGTATAGTTGAGGACGCCATGGAGACTTTTCTTCTGGGTAAATTTAAAGAGTTTTAAAAATTAAATATTCGGTTAATCGGTTCGGAGTGAATTCGACGCTGCCTCGTTATCTTAAATCCTATTATCATATTATATTGAAAAAAAAAATAAATAAAAAAGATAAAATCTGAAAATCGTATTAAATATGCATTATATACGCAGATAAATGCGTGGAATGCTTTACATCTTTATCTTACGTTTCTATAACATTGATTCTAACAGTAGTTATTATATGGATGTAAAAAAAATATATTAGGTACATTATTGCAGTTGTACCTTGAACGTTTGAAGTTTGATAACATGTTTATAACACGAACGTTTGGAAAAATATTTTAATTTCTAATTTTTTACGTGATTTTGATTTTCGATCAATTTTTAGATTATAATAATATAAATATTATATAATATTATTTGACGGTCATCCTGGAGACGAGTGGACAAGGTGATAACAGCCGTTCGGGTCGTGTACGGTACAATATATTGTAATGGGGTTATAGCGACTACGACGAACCTATTTAGAGCGTATATATTTATTATTGGTGGTTATTGGCACACGCCACAGCGGTGTGATTGTGTGTGCGCGATGGCGTTTTGTTGGCACCGGGCGACCGGGCGGAATGAACGCTATTTTCGGTTCTAAAACATAATATATAAACGCAGTGCGGTGGCGGTGGCGACCCGGAGAGAAACGATGCGTGAGTGTGTGCGTAAGTTTTCTACATAAACTATGCCATGCCATGCCATCGTCGTCGTCTTCGTGTTTAGGCAACGTATTTACCGCCGTCGCGTTTGCGGCATTCGCGCACGGCGACTATATAGCCGAGTCCCATATTGTCGTTTGCCAACGAATGCCGATGCGAATTTGTCACGGCGATATAACGATGACGATACCACGCCAATCATACATACGCACTTCCTCCTCCTGTTCCTGCAGCCGCACCTAGTGCTGATCCTAATTACTTAACAATTACCTATCCCACCATAATAGTATTTATGTGCATATAGGTACGTATATATATATATATTAAGATGATTGATGATTGATAATTAATTAGGAAGTATTTTCGCGATGGTGACGAATATATATAATATATATATAAATATATAATTTAATATGTACACGGAGTAGGTATTTAAAAAGTACAATATGAAAAAAAACTAAGAAAGATATATTTTATATAGAAAAGAAATCGATAGTGAAAAGGATTAGTATCATTAAATCTTTAATTTTGAAAAAATGATTCTTAGCGGAATTTATTAAATTTAATAAATTTAAATTATAATACATTAACTAATATATAATAATCTTATTTAATTTTAAAAATAATAGCTCTAAAATATTGTGTAATACATATAAAATATTTATGTGAATATGACTCATTAAAGTTTTTTCAAGTCTCTATAACTTATATATATATATATAATTTCATCATAAAATATAAGTAAACACAAGTTATAGTCATGTTAGTATTCTTGATTTTACCGTTTTTTCTCTATTTTCTAATAGTTCTTCGTATTTCTATTATATAGAAAAACTTCTCTACTGAATATCTGAATTCCATTTTTGTTAAAAAAAATATAAAATAATATCAACGTTCTTCGCTCAGAATTTATAAATTTAATATCTACTAAATGATGAGAAACCACACTGCATTGGCGAATGATTGTGTATATTATATAGAAGTATAGTATTAACAGTCACCGTCACAGTGCTAAACAAACGGATTTTTGTCATGATAAGGCATAATTTTTTGCTGGACCGTGTATACTTGTAAACAGTGTAAACAGTGGATACTTTTTCCTTCAGTAAAATATATTTATCTAATTATTTTATGTACACTTCAGTTTTGTATTTATATATTCGATTAATTTTTTTTTTTAATTTCTTCCGTCCGTTTTATATCAATATAAATATATAATTAATATTTCTAGAAAACAATCTCTGATTTAAAAAATATTATCCTATTTATTTATATTATTTTACTTTATATATATTTATATAAATATATTTTTTGTTAGGCTCATCGTTAAAAGTATTTAAAATTTATATTATTAATTATGGCCTTTTAAAAATATTGAATTTTAAAAAAATCCAAGAAATATGCATAAAAAGAGTATAAACAAAAATCTGAAAAAGTTGAGTTTAAGTAAAAAAAAAAAAAAAAATAAAGCTAAATAAGAATATAAATAATTTACTAGTATGGAACGCAGTATTTCTTTCGTCGTTGGTGGAATATATTATTTATGTTTTATAAAATGTATTTCGAAGTGAACAAGACTGTTGAATAAAATCAAAAATATTATAATATGTATATGTATCGATTATCAGAAATGTAAAATGCAAAAATGTAATCGACAACAAAATTTAATTCAATAAACAATACGAGTACATACAAGTGCAAACAAGTACATTTTAGGAACGTATTTTTGTGAATTCTAAATATTTCAATTAAAAAATGTGTTCATGAACTGTACATAAATTTGAAGTTAACATCTCGTGTGGCGCTTGGGCATGGTTAAAAATAACATCTCCCGACGTTTTATTAACTATTTAAAAATCGTAATGCGCGTCTTATTTCGTTGTCGTTTTATAAAACGTTTGTATAAAAAAATGTAAAGTTTTTCTCCCTGTAGTTATCGTTTCTTGAGATAAAGTCATCATTAAGTTTATATATATATATATATATATATTAATATTTGTTACTTTGGTATATTATATAATACATGTAGAATATTTCTGTCGACTTGTGTACGATATTGTGACGTACATAATTGTATGATTGATTTGATTTTAAAATGGGCGAATTAATCAAACGGTAGTTGGCAAACGTTCATCGTGCCGCCGTTGACGACGGCTGATTAATTTATCGCTGCCGCCAATATAATATGTATCGTAAATTTGTATTACAATACCGTGACACGATCGCAACCGTCGACATAAATATTATTATAGTTATTCGTATTCGTTTATAGACAAAATATTTTAATAATATATAATAGATAATGAGTGTGGAAATTATAACTGATACTATCTATTACGGTAATACGATGTGATGCTTGGCGCTTGCTATTAATGAGAACCTATTTTATTTTTGTATTGTGATTGTGTTTACGTTTACTATTATGTATATTTAAATCTTGTGTGTTATGTTTGACTACCTAATAGTAGCAATATTACTATATTAGGTTTTTCTAATATATAATATATATATAATTTTTATATATATATATATATATATTTTATAAAGTTTTGTGTTTTTATAATGATCATACATTTTTTATGTATATTAATATATAATAGGTATATAAACTTTTGCAATTTAAAAAATTTATAAAAGGGATATTGAAAATATTAGTGTGATGTAATATATGATAGATAATGTATAATTATAATAAGTTTTATTTTATTTATGAGATATGTTAGGTTTTTAACTAATAATATATCATTTTTGTGGCTTTTAAAATTATCTGATATTCGAAAAAAGTTATTGGTCTTGCTATATAATAGTTTTTATTCGATAATTTGTAATTTCAAAATGAATTATATTCACATTTAAGTTGATAAAAAAAATATGTAGGTACTTTACATTTTTTTTTTTTTTTTTTTTTTTTTAAATATACGCATTAATATATATTTATTATTATATATATTATGTATCATTAATATAGATTTATTCAAAAAATAATCTTAATTCAAGTACGGTTATGACGTTTGCATATGGAATTATAAGTGTTAGAAATTGTTGTTGTGGATAAAAAAAAATTGAGTAAAATATCAGAAATGTATACGTAAATGACAGCAATGTCGTCTCGTCATCGTTATTTTGTCATTGATTTATCGTGATTAAATGTTTATTACGTACGTGCATTTATAATAATGTATTATATTTTGTATGTATAGTATATTATATATATATATTATATTATTATGTTATATTCTTCTTGAACTTTCACATTATTATGACAGGAGATAATTTAACTTCACACAATATGCGCATTGCGCATTACCTGCTTGCAATTGTAAACCAAAAAATGTGATTAATTTAAAAAAGATATATCAAGAACAGTATTTGTTTTTCAGGATATCAATGTGATATAATTTAAATTTGTTTATAATTTTTATCGAGAAACATAATATTTATTTAAAAAAAATATATATTCACGTCTGTTATTTATCTTTTTAGTTTTATTATGCGCAGACGTTTTTCCATGATGTAGGTAGTATATGACCAAATGAAATTAATTTAATGTGTAAATAATTATCGTGTTCACGATTATTATTATATAATAATTAATTATACATAGGTTATATTTATTATACATAATTATATATAGGATATATTCAATAAATAATTAATCTATTTAATTAATGGAGACCATAATACTATATGTTTTATTTTATATAACAATATTAAGGTTTATATTCTCAACGAAACTATAAAAATATTACAAATAGTTAAATTATTTATAGTTTCAATATATATTTGTAAAGCTCAGTGGGCGAAGCTTGAGTTCTAGATTATTGTAGACAAATATATATATATATTTTTTTAAAAGAAATTAAATAAGTAAAAATACATAGATAAACTTATTTATAATAGTTTAAAAGTTTTGATAAGTTTAAAATGTATATTATTTTAATTTTAAGCCTATTAAAATAAAACACCCATAATATTATTGTTCCATGTGAATAAGAATATTACTATATACTCGTATTATCATGATTCGGGTACAGGTACATTCATAAAATTACGGTACAAATTTTTATGAGACATGTCTCCATTAATATTCACCGTGCTTTCAACAACCCACCAAACCGCATGTCATAACTAAAATATGAAAAACTAATCACGTTGTATTTAAAATCTAGAAAATAACAATATTATTGATTATTGTGTTGTTTTGAACCGACAGCGCTTATTTATATCTGTTAATGCATTTATACTTTATATAACAGACTATTTAAATATTTTATAATATAATTGTTATAAACTGAAGTATCTATTTACAATAAAATCCAATACGTTTTTATAAAAACATTATATTTAATAAATACGATTATAAAATAGAATTTGACAAAATAAATAGCGAATATATTATATATGAAATAAGTTAAAATAAAAAAAAAAAAAAAAAAAAAAAAAAAAATGAAAAAAATGTCTCTTTGTCTCATAGGTAGCTTTGCCACTGTTACTATGTTATATTTGCATGATTTGTTACTAGTTTACTACCTACTACAATATTTTAAATTTTGATTTTGTAAAATAATTTCGATGGTTTGTTTTAACGTATTATAATAAATATCTCATCAAAATGTGTGTTTTATGTGTTATTTATATAATTATATACGTTATTTTCAGTCCATATATAAGTATATATCGGTATATAACCATATATTTAATGATAATATTGATTATAATAATATGATTTTTGGCGTTTTCCGAAAATGTAATCATAATTATATATATTATATGTACATTGTACATATGTATTTCCCCTAAATGTTGTGAGTTCTTAATATTTCGACACTACATCGCTATATAAGTGATATTTTTAAATGCAGTTATTAAATAACTACACATATATAGAGGAACCTCATTGACCCAGTAATTAGATAGTAGTTTTTTTTTTTATCTAAAAACGTTAACCGCGTAGTGAAAGTTGACGATAACTATATAATATATTGTTACCATAATAATAACGAGCCGTAAATGTTTAGTTACGTCTTTTTTTGTTCTCATGACAATAAAAAACGAATTTGTCGTATTGGTTTTCATATTTCATATATACGAGTATCTGTATGATAACGAATTATTGTTTTTTTTTCGTGTAAACTCGTATATATAAGTTCTAATAAATAATAATAATAATAAAAAAAACAATATAAAACTGAATTCTGTATACCTATAATATATTAATGTACATTTTATTTTAGTTTAGTTTTATAGTATTTTTTTTTTTTTGACATAACCCTACTAAATTTGAAAAAAATATTTATTTATTTATAGGTTTTGTAAATAATGAAAGTTAAATTTAGGTTTAGATTTTATTTTCTGTGTAGACCGCAGGCGTAACGATATAATACTCGTAATATATAACTGTGACAATTTTTTTTAAGGTTTTGATAAACTTACTACGGTTTTTTGTTATTAGGATTGAAAAATTTCATTTTTTCTAAAATATTGTTTTATTTAGGTATTATATATAATATTTCGTATATATCGCATACCTGACGAAAAAAAGTTTTATAAATGCACCCTTGATCAATACATTATTATTATTTTAACAAAAAGTATATAATTTCAAAAGTGATTTTCGATATTATAATTTACATAACAATAAATCAATAGCTACTATTATAATACTTATCGTGATGTGCAAAAAGTAATAATAAAAAAAAATTATTCAGTTTTCACATTATTCGTGATCGATTTTATGAGAAATTATTCGAGTATAGAATACTAATCTAAATAAAATAAAACTTAATTCAGGTTTTTTGCAAATATGTATTGCAAATTCATTAATTCTTTTGATCGAGTACGCTTATTGTGGTGATATTTATTATTTATATTGCAAAACACGTCGATTCCTTGACACGTCATTCATATACACGAGTTTATTTATGTGTATATAAACAATCCTCGGAAGCGTTATACAAATTGTGGAAAGATTATAATAATCTATAGAAAATATTTTAAGAAATTTGGTCACATAAATTTTAAATATTTTTTTAATTTTCCTTGTTTTAATTATACTTTTTTTCGAATATTGTGTTGCGAGATAATTAAAAATATTAGTTACTTTAAGTTTTGGAACTTCAACCGTATAGGGTGTTAAATACTCTAGTCACCTACAAGTCTATAAACTATTATGGTACATTTTGGAAATTATTGTAATCGACTATTATTATAATTATTAAATTATATTATGCGAAACGCAAAACCGCTCGTTAGCGCCGCGTAGATAGTGTATAATATAATAATATATTATATACATTCTACGCACGCGGCCCCGTCCTCGTAATAGTTATGACGTCATCCGGCCGGGTGGCCGCGTGGACCATATGGTGCTGTTCCGGCCGGTTGCCCGTCCACCTAGTTGGCCACACCCGCGGACGAACGGTGAAATCACGCACCCTGGTTACCTGTAAAGTCTCGGTTGGGACGTTGGTTCTGATGGTTGTCCCATGTATTGGGACCATGTGGTGCGTCAAGTTACGACACTCGCCATTGCGAATATTAGTGCTATATTAAACTTCATTGACCTTGTATAGCCGAAAAACAAAACATTATTTTCAAAATAGCAAAACTGCGTAATCAAAATGTATAATATAAAAATGGCCTTTACACTTTTTTTGGTGAATTATATTTACGCGCGGGCGAAACTATTGGCTCGGATGGGTGTTTATTTTTCTTTTCTTTTCGGTCTAGCAGTTTTATGCGTGTATATATTTATATATATAATATAATCTTTTGAAGTAGATCATCATAGTTAGTTCTTTTTCGACGATATTATTTCGTTATAATAAATACATAAAATTATATTATACGTGTACGTTATAATATATTTATATAAATGAAATTCATTACTATTGACCGTGAAATGTTCGCGAAAATTATGTTTTTTTCGTTGCAGCAGCTTATCTATCGCAGTGATGTACAAATAAAATTGCCTGTACCGTGGGTGGCTGGTCGCATCAAAATATTTTTGGGCAATTTGTTTTATATTCACCGTAATTATACTATAAGAGTACTGTGCCGTGTAAACTGGGTTAATGCGATCAAACGCTGTTCAAAAGACATGTGGTAGCAGTGCTCGTGTACCATTTTGATGGCCAAAATTATACCCTACGTGTCCTCCAGATCCAGACTTGTTTGTCATACGACCTCTGCGCATGACCCGAGCATGATTTTATATTATAAATTTATAACATTATATTTATCTCAAATTTTATTTAGGACAAAAACAGTAAATTTATATAAACATATTCATAACGAAACGAGTATACGGGACAGTTTTAGACACACAATATTTTAACAACTGATATATCGGTAATACGTTTTTCTTCTTTCATTCATTATTGTTCCTTCAGACGGGTTTCTCGGAAATTTTTAAAAACTTCTTTTTTACTATAAATATAAAATGTAATTAAATGATATTGTATTTATTTTTACAATTTTTATGTATGATATTTGGGAAGCATTTTGCACGTATATACGGTATATTCTTTTCGTCGACAAACCCCGCCCCCGTCTGTCCACCATGATTTATGCCGAACCTGTATATAATCTTAAATAATCACGCGCGGGAATCGAGGGGGTCCTCGTCCTCTTCAGTTTGGGCGCCACCACGTCGATTAGAGTGGGATTCGCCCACTACGGTTTTGCACGGAACGCGCGCGCGACGTGAACTTGCACACACGCATTTAAGTACACGCAAATCGAAACGCATGCGAACCGGTTGTCGTCATCGCGTGTGTTGTGTTTCCGTCGCACGCGTGTCTTTCTTATCGAAAAAGTGCCGTCACTACATCGTGCGCGTGTGTATTGTGTTTTCGCGGCGCTAAAACGCTGATGAATTTTCCGTTTGGATTTTCCGTAGAGTGCGTATCGTCAAACTGACCGGAAAACAACGCCGTCAACGCTCCGGTAGTGATCGTTCGTTGGCGCTAAAACTTCTCAGCCACCGCCGCCGCTATAATGTCGTGTTCTTCGGGAAATCGAGAAGTAATTCGAAAATATAATATTATATATTCGTACTATATAATATACTGTATACCTCCCGCAATTTTATTGATGATTATAATTTTTAATTATTTTTTTATTTGTACGTGTATTTACTTAGAGTCGTTTCTCAGAGAGCGGAAATTCGGTAATTTCTTTGAAAGGAATGTATTTTTCTCTATTTCAATATCAATTTTCTAGTAAAATTATATTAATTATATTAATATTAAATATTTAGTATTGCAAATAGTAATAGTAATAATTGTAATAGTTTTACAAGGAAGTAATTATTGTAGTTTACTCCACCACGGAGGATCATTAATACGTACAGGTATAATTAATAGTTTAAAAAAGAACCGAGTTGTTCTCGAATGTGATCCAAGTTGATGTTGGTTAATACATAAATTCGATTAAGAATTAAATACCTAGGTAAACTATACATATATCTTGATATACTATACTAAACAATTCAGTTGTTTTTTCTTGTGAAAATATTTGAAAAACTTTTATTGATAAATAGTACTTCGTACTTGTTCGAGTATTCTAATGAAATATTTTGGCTAGTATGTACCAAAATTTCACTTCTCTCTCTTTCTTCCCACTATAAAATGTTATTTGTTTTCAACTTAGTTGACCACAAAACGAATAGAAAATTATTATTTTGGGATTTGTTATTCTAAATTCATCACTATGAGTCAGATAACACAGTATATGAAATAAACAATATATTTGTTTTCGTTATAGAATTCATCCTGTTAGATTAACTATTTTGAAAAATATCCTTGTGATCCCTTTATTCGGTGTTAAACTAACAGGTGTATAAATTGCGTGTACTACCTCACCATTCGATATGTGTAGCGTATTATATTATTATAATATACGCGTTTTGTTGTTTTTCGCGCAGAGAAGCTGCTTTCACCGTCGTCTAGTCCAAGGCTATACACGTTTGGTTGTCTGTCATTCAGGCAAGGCTATTTATCTCGTACAAATTACCCGCTTGCGATGATATATATATATAATATGCAATATGTATATTATGTTTGTGTGTATGGGTCATGTAGTTGTAAATAGTATAATGAAACGTTTTGTTTTTATTATTAAAGAACGGTTTTGCTAAACTTATCTTGAGGTGTAATAATGTACAGGGACAGGAATATTTTTTTATAGTATGCGTGAGTAATAAAATATTGAAAATAAGACGTATTAAAAACACATTTAAGTTTTTCTCTCGTCAATTCATTCGTAGTATAAACAGTTGATCTTATATAATAATATGATTATTTTTGTCTGTTTACCATACGATTATAGCACAGATATTATTAATTATTTCTATTTTTCTATTTATTACTAAGTACACGTTTTTACGTGGGTGGCTAAATATAATATTGTATATTGGGACGGCGAGTTTCCTATGAAAAACTTCCGCAGTGGTGTAATGCCGCAGTTGACGCGTGGGACGATCATCTGGTCTGTAGCTGACACCTGTTTGGCCACTTTTCGATCGTTATTTGCCGTCACCGCCAGCGATAAATATATTATTATGTTCATGTATTCAAAACACTATTTAATTATATTTTTAATTATTTGGTGTTTATTTTTAATACAATTCTTCTAAATATTTTCATATTGTTCTTTTAAAATTAACTTTGAAAAATGCCAAGTTTTTTATAATGTAATTTTAATATTTATTCATATAATTTTATGCCCACCTTCTCCCCCATACATCATATTAAACACGACATTATATTTTACATATAGTTATTCTTATTTAATATTTGAATAATATTATATCTTACTAATAAAATAATTTCGATTATAACTTTTTATAATATTAAACATATTTTATATTTTTTTAAATTTTGAATCTTTTTGTTAAATATTTTAATTATTTTTAATGATTTATGTGATTTTGAAAATTGTATTTATTAATATACAAATATTATTCGAATTTTTATTAATTTGTACATATCAATATAATTTAATTATTTGACAATTCTAATAAAATATGTATAAAATATTTATCCATTTACACTTTAATTTATAATACAATTATAGTTATTCAAATTCACCATAATTAATCTTCTTTCTAATATTCTTCATGACAATCCTCCTTAACGTCTAAAACGAAATCGGTCTCATAATTGTTGATGAATTTAAGTTTTAAATGTATTATACATTCTTAATGTACTTAATGTATAGTAGTTTTATTAAAAGACGACGATGTTATATTGACTTATTATTGAATTAAATGTTTTATTTATTTTCACCTTCAAGGAATATCTAGAACACGTGCTACAACAATCACATATTCACATTATATTATTTAGAACGTGAATCTGTATGAATTTTTTTCGTTTATTTATCGATGGATTTCAAACGGTTGTTTTACTTTTTTCGTCGTTCTCATAAATATCTTATAATTTATCGTCCGGCCTATCTCGTGCAAAAAAGGCACATGACGCGAATTGCCGAACAACTATTGCCGTGTTGCTATATAATAATAATGATAATATATTCATAGGTATATAACGTATATAAGATTATATAAATAACATAAATATACGTCCTATGCATAAAACATCATATTTTATATTATACGCTATTGTATTTTTGTGTTGTCCTTGTTTTGACGTGTACACATCAACATCAACACAATACGCGTGCGACTTTCGTGTAAGCGGTTTTTGCCTGTAGTGAACACATTATACGAGTATATACATACATTACATATAATATCTAATATATAATTTTATTTTGCATACATATATCATTTCGTTATTTTCATCGGCTGCACATATACGTTATATTGCTAACCGGTTATAAGATGAATGTCTGAATTTTTTTTTTTCCATAAGATACCTGAAGTCCAATTTGAAAATCAGCTTGCAGTGCCTTCGTAACTAAAGCTTTTGGAGGGTCACGTTTGTGATGTTATTTTATTATTTAAATTGTTTAAATTATGTTTGTTTAATGGTATCTGACAAATTTTGTGTGTCATTATCGTATAACAAATAAAAAAAAATAATTAATTTTATAGATTTTGGTTGTAATTTGCATGAGCAATTTAAAATGTGTTCATCTGTAGATATATAATAATTATTATATTGTTTGTAAATAATTGTGCAGTTTACAGATTGTGATCGAGACGTCTTGTAGAGTTGTAGTGCAAGTCGATCACAAAAAGTTTTATTATATAGCCAATTTTATTATTATTGCATGCCGAAAATTATTAATCAGGGGTGCCCAATGTTAAATATATAGAATAAGCTATTTTTAAAATTGAAAGAAGTCAGAAATTGGTTTGAATCAGAATTTTCATTGGTCTATACTTCTATAGTCTTAAACGTAAAGAATTAATTTTTCTAAAATAATAATAGCTATCAATCGTTATATTAATCATTGAAATAAAATTATTTTATTTATGTATAAAATTAATTTTTTTACATCGTAATGACCTGTTTGGGGATCATTGTTTTACATTTCTGTTCGCAATCTTGTGCGTGCAATTCTATAATATAATAACATGTTTATATTACTCCGTCCACTTGAATAGTTTACAATATATTGCATTTGCGTATATTATATTATACATAAATACAAAATCATTTTACGGTATTCGTCGAGTAATTCTTTCGTTGATAAATAAACAAGCTTATAGTTTCGTTTAAATAAATTTGCGGTCTGTTGAGAATAATAATACATAATATAATATAATCGTCTTATCGGAATGAAGGCCTGCAAATGAAGAATTTATGTAGAACAGGTGGCGTAGATTAATTATATGTAAGACGTTCATACAGAGTGATTCCATTATTCATTGCTGCATAAATCTTCTTAGATTTTCAATAATATTTAAAAATTTGTCTAATACTTTTACATTTGCATTATTGCACATTGTAATAATTAGTTATTAATAATATTTAATTGAAGTATTGTAATAAGTATGACTGAATATTATTTAAATGCATATATTTTACACGTCTAAAATTATATATATATATATATATTATGTATACGTGTAAAATTATTATAGTTGTCTAACCGAGAAAATTATTGTAGTGCTAGAAATAGTAAACACTGGCAAAAAAGAAAAATATAAATAATTTTAGAGACCAACGTATTTTTAATTTTAGCTCACATAAATGACATTTATTTTTTAGAGAATAGAATAATTTATGCGTGTATTCAACCATTTATTTTTAATTTTTAAAAAATTTTTGATTGTATTATTTTTTCAATTAAATTTAGATATGCATAATATTGTTCATTTTAATTTTTTGTGTAATTAATTTTTATTGACTATGACGTGAGTGTTGTATTTAATATTATATACACTCAGTGGTTAATCATTATTCATTATGAAATACTAAAGACAATAATTATATTTTTCCGGTAGGTTATATCATATTTCAAAAATATTTTATAGTAGGTAACATATACTATAAGACGTGTAGGTTTTTATTAATTATTTATTTTACAGTATTAGGATAGCACATAAGCGATTTTACCATATACCCAGCATTTCCTAGCTTATTTTTTTTTAGTTTTAGTGTTAGGTACTAAAACCTCAATATTATAAATTTTCACATTGGAAGCTTTTTTGGTAGATATGTTAAATACATAAAGATAAAGATGTTTAATAGTAAATCATATATTATATATTATCATGAATAATAAAATAATTCTAATTTTTCAATACCTAATATTACGATATAAAAAGTATTTTAACCTATGTGGTTTTTTCAGTATAATACATAAATATTAATTTATGAGAAATACATAAATGTAATATATATTTTAAGATAGTAGATATGCTAGATGTGTAAAATTAAAGTACAGAATTTGGATTAGATTTAACATTTTAAAAAATCATGACGATTTTAACTGACTAAAAATTAAAAATATAATATATATATAATTATATATTTAAATTTTAATTTTCATATAATTTAAAATAATTAGGTAAGTATATTGTTTTAAAATTTAAACTTATTTTGATTTGATTTTTGAGTTTATACATAATATTATACTTTATACAAAATTATAACTGTAAGTTTTAAAATTATTACTGCTTGACGACTGACGAGTTGTCATCGGGATTATCATAGAAAATGCTCACGTGACCTTTGGCGCATATAATGCAATGCATGTATGTACGGTAGTTGAAATAGTTTCTATTATAATAATTATAATGAAGGTGGCAGGTGTATATCGTATATGTAGCTGATGGGAAGACTTTGGGAACGGGTTTGGCACCGGAAATTTGCTTGGGTCCGACCGTCTTCAATCATCGGACGTCTGAATTTTAGTGCAACATAATATAAATGTATCGAGTAGGCGAGAGACGATGATGCACGTGGGTTGCGGAACGGCGGCGGTCTACTGCCCACCCGAGTCCGCGTATTATTATTATTACCACTACAATGAAATACGTTCCATATTATGTTTACGATATTATTATTATTGTTATTGATATATTATTATAATTTTCATTTCATTTTATAATATCATATTATTATAAAATGCACGCGGACGACTACTCTGGATAATTATATTATAATTGTGTGCGTTGCGACGACCTTCCTCTTTATTGCGAAATCGAGAAATAAGCCCATAAGTTCAGTATTTCATCAGATCGTTATTGATTATACGTGGTACAATATCGTATTCGGCAAATTTGTTAGCCACTTAGGTCTATCGCTGTAATTATAGAATACGGTTTGCGATCTGAAATATAATATTTCCATTCTTATTATATGGTAGTTTTAAGTGTTTTCAGATGCTTTTTATCTTATTGTCTTAATTATAATTATAATTTATTTATTTACTTTGAAATCTGTAAAAATTTCCCATCTATATTTGAATTGATCTATGCCATTTTTTTTTATTTTTGTAGAACTATATTTTTTATTTTTTTGTATTGTCGTCCACATTTCACCAGATTAATAGGTACATCCACCATCATTATAGGTAGGTAGTAATTTATACTATCTTTGTTTCAATTTTATTAACAGCAAATTATTATAGCTTTTTTTCGTGTTTAAGTCAACGACCCACCCCTGTGTTCCCTAACTGTTTTCGCAGGATTTTTTCCGAACCCCAATTATATCTATATTAATATAATATAAAAATGTACATTATATTATATAATGTTAAATCGATTTTTATTCATTTCATTTGATTTTTTGTGTACAGACCGTGGCCGTGGTGAGCTGTTTTGGAAAATTCAGCTGGACCAAGACCTGGTGGACACCATATCATCTATATACCCAGAGTGGTTCCGCCAACAGCAGCAGCAACAGCAACAGCAACAACAGTTGCAGCAGCAACAACAGTACACTAACCCGTTGACAATGCAGAACAGTATTTCGCAGCCGTCTCCGCCTTCAGCCGAGGTGGACGAATCTCCACTACAAAAGTCTATGGACAAAAATAAAGAATGTGAGTATCATAATTTACATAATTATAGAGTATAAATATTTAAATATTTATATAGGGTTGCTACATAATTTGTAAGACAAACTAAAATTCCATAGAAATTATATTATGAAAATACCAGTATATTATCGGGTAGGTATAGAAAATTTTAAAAATTATTCGAGTCCTTATGTTAAATGTTATTATTGGATCACTAATATATACGTCATTATAGTTATATTAAACTAAAGCATTTAATATTTCTGATATACTATAATAGTATAGGTACCTATAATATGATAATGTAGTATACACTTATATTTTAAGCAAATGATAATATTATGTTTATATATAATATATATGTAAATACAAAAAAAAAAAATTTTAAAAAGAAGTGCGTGACTATGTGAGGTCATCATGAGGGAGAAGTGATTTTTGCGAATGAACCGGATGTGTTATTGTGCGAGGGCGCGATGAAAATCCCACCGTAATAATATAAAATATTAGTTATAGGTATTTAAAATAATAAGATTCTATGATACGTTTAGTGTGTATATAATTTTAGTTCTTTATATAATATATTGATTTTATGCATTTCTATTTATTTTATGTTTTTAATTTTAAATTAATATTTTTATTAATTAAACTAAGAAGTCGCAAGTTTTGATGAATATTATAAATTTTGCGTTTGACCAAATAATTTATAGCTCTAATAATTTTTACACGATTAACTCAAACATTTTAATGAAAAGTCTTGAAATAGAAGTTATGTTGTCCATAGTGAGTAATGAATGATGTCCTTATATATTTTTTTCCTATGAAAACATTGAAGACATTTTTTCTTTCCGTTACTATATCTATTATATTTGTTTATTTTATCTGTATAGAGTTGAAATTCTATACGACATTTAAAATGAATAGGCTTAAAAATAAAAAATCAACCAGAAAAAAATCTAATTACTCGAGAAGCTCCCATGTTTATCATTAAAGCAAACGCGCGCGTGTTGTAAACATATAATTGATAAAAATATATTATTGTGTCGTGACCTGTTATCACATTTATATATATATTACTAAAGTCCATTTATAAATAAATAATAAAATCTCGAAAACATTGTACGTGTTCGTGTGCCGTTTTGACAGATACCCATTACTGGATCGTTTATTATAATAATAAAAAGTATATATTAAAATAATAAAAAGACGATGTCGTCGTGTGTATACAGAGTGTTAAAAATTTGATTTTTGTATTTTGAAACGGACGCATGATTAAACGCGATAACGGATCAATTTATTATAATTTATAAGGCACGCCCACACGTCGGTTTTTTCGACGTTGAGTCTAAACGGTTTTATCTTCATCATAATAACAGCCATAATATAATAGTATTTAAATGTGTCATTTGAAATTGCGTTAAAACCGCAATGCGGAATTTAAATATTTTCCTCATTACGAGGGAGAAAAACGCCATTTATTTTTGATCTCTCTGTAGTTTGTATATTATATAATATTATAGTTATGTATATAGGCCTGGTCGAGACGGATTCGTCGCGTGTATAAAGTTAAAATAATTATGTTGCTTATAAACATTTGTTTTATTAGCCGACGCGTGACAAATTACATTGTTTTTGTCACGATCTTTCGGCTGACTCCGCCCCCGAAAATCGACCGGAAAAAATAATTTAATTATAGTAATAAAAAGAAGAAGAAAAGAGGAAAGAAACTGGAATTTGGCCGGTCGCTCATCGTGTCTTGTCGTCCGGCTGTAAGAATGCCAATGTGGCGACGTCGCATGGTGGCGTCAGTATATTTTATAATATATGTTATTATTATTATAAAATACAGATATATATCTTATTATAAAATATATGGGCGTGATGTGTACGAGGAAAGAGATCTGAAAGGGACCGGGGACGATGGATGACTTCAGGGATCAGTGGTAGCGGCCTATTTACCGAACGATTAATAATTAGATTTTCCCGCCAAGCGATGATACGAGACGATGGCAACAATACTGCGCAATAATTGATACCGTGTGCGCGATAAAATTATAATTTTATTATTATTAAACGGCATTTGATATATAGCTAATTGTTATCTGCGAAAAACGGCCGCGTGCCAGCTATTCTCCCGCGGGAGAACGAACTGTGTGTTGAAGACCACGTAGCTATACTTATGCTGTATACGAGTCGATGACCCAAATAAACATAATATATACACGCGTGCGAAAGACCGACACACGGTTATATTATTGTCACCGACGGATGTAATATTTCGCCTATACCGTCGCTGTCTTAGATTTGGAATAGAGAAAATGAATTTCGGCGAAAATTTTATTTTGGACGAGTCCCCAAAATTTGCAGTGTATTATTTATATTATAATATATATTTTTAAGTTGTATATTTTGCATTAAAAACTCGATGTAAATCGATATACTTAGATATTTTTTAACGTTTGCGGTTATTGGGATATCGTTTACTCAACGATATCCTGTTGCCGTTCTTGTGAATTTCAGATAAATAAAAAATAAGTTTATACAGTTATTCGTAATATCAAGATATAGTATGGTTTTACAATGATGTGTGTTTCTATGTATGTAAACACTTTCGAACCGAAATAATACTTTGATTTTCACGAATAGCATATGTTTCCGATAGGAAAGTGGATATAGTTGGTACTTTATTTAAGTAATTTTTCGAAATTCTCAAAATTGAACTTATCCTGTAAGAAAAACTATCAAATAATGACGAAAATACTGCATTTTTCACGGAAATTGAAATTTTGATGAAGTTGATATTCTTATCTTATATTCTTATAAATTATTACTTAATCAAAATAAAAACAATTTAATATTATTTACCTAAATAATTTTTTTAAGGAAATCAATTTTTTATGTATTTTTTATTTAAAAATTTTAGAAATGATTAGAAAAGAAATCATTTTTGTTCAATTAAACGTTAAACAATACATCAGAAAATGTTATATATTAGTGATATTTCTTAGCAAGACTGTTTTCGATTAATTTAATTGCATGTTTTCATTTAGCAATTTACTTGGTAAAGTATAAAAATATTAATGTGTGTTTAATATGGTTGACATTGAACGAAAATGAAACTACTACATGTAGAATTATAATTTACATATAGAATATAAATTCGTAATATCTATTTTCAAAAATGTATAAACTAATCTTTATAGAAATTAATAATTAAACTATTAAAATTAAAAAAAAAAGAAGAACTGATACTCCTACCGCACAGGATACAGGTGTGCGAATCATAGCCTTTAATTTTAATTAGAATTTGAATGCAATGATAAATCATTGCATTCGAAAAAACGATTCTGAGCGAAGTTCAGTCAGATTATAATTTTCGTTTGAACTAAAAATATCAACTTAAAACATCTATATAAAAAAAAAAATTGAGACTAGAGATTATTCTAATATTTTGATATTATGTTAAGTCATATATAAGTATATTTCTGTAAAATTTTCAGATCTTAATTATTACTAAAATTGCCAATTTTATCAAACATTACTTGCATTATATATGCAAAAACGAGAATTTTACGAAATATTCAAAGTCCTATATTTTATAGAAAAATTAACGTAACAAATCCAAAATTTAACCACATATATATAGTAGCAATGGGAACACCCAAAAAATGTATAAGTCTCTATCTTTAAAATTTCATGAGTTATCGTGAAATATAGAAATTGAATTCGTCAAAATTTCATTTTTCGTGAAAAATTCCTTTTTTTTGTCATTTTTTCGAAGTTCTTTCAAACCGCTAGGGTCAATTTTGAGAAATTCTAAAAATGACCTAAATAAAGTACCAACTACATCCACTTTCCTACCGGAAACATATGCTATTCGTGAAAATCGGAGCATTATTTCGGATGCCTAGTAAAATTTTACTAATAAGTGTCTACAGTATAATAAAAATAATCAGACATCATTGTAAAACCAATACATTCTTCGCTTCGTTCAGAATCTAAAAAAATAAATTTATCTCAAAATTTTAATTAATTTGGAAACAAAATTTAATTTTTTAATTTTGATTCAAGTACTATAAGAAAAATTATAATAAAGAAATTTTTGACTTGTTTATATAAAAATAGATTTCAAACTTAAATTTTAATAGTATGACGTATTAAAGGTTATTGATAGAGAGAGACACACACAAATTTGGACATTCTGTACAGTGAACTAAGTTAGAAAATATTTTTCTGATACCGAGGATGTTTAATTCGCCGCTTTTGTGTTTGTATATATATATATATATATATATAAAACGTATGATTGTAATAATAATGATAATGAATATATTTTAAAATAATTATGTAATATAGTATATTATAATTATATTATATTATTGTTGAAGGCAATTCGTATCTATTCATTAAATCCTTGACAATTCACTACGGTAGTAACTACTCGATTAATGCATAAAACTACATATACCGTTCGATTTGTCATACCATATTATAATAAACGACTGATCGTAAAACGAAACGTACATTTTTATATTTAGCATATACTCATAAATTAATCGCAGTGGACGTCGATGCCGTAGGACACGATGCAGACGAAAATCCTTTCAATAAGGAAAATACAGTACCTACCTACACATTAGTATATTTCTACATAATATACATATTTGTAAAATTGTAATACTTTTGGATTTTTCGTCTAAAATGTATACAATGTTCTTTCTAATAAGCAATAATTACAATTTTACGTATTATTCGATTCAAGTATAATTGAAATTTTAATAGTAGGCATTATATTATATTTCATGTAATTTCTATGTACGAGTACTTGATTACATTTCTAAGTTGTTTTTGAATAATCGATTTTTACATACTTATTCTTAAACATAATATTATTTATTTTATAATATAAAACAATACTGTCCTTAATAATATTATATATGGGTATAATCTTTAATAAAAATTACGAGATATAGGCGTGGAAAGGATAATAGTGATTACATAGCGTTGTATTATAATTAAGATTTGAATTCAATTATAAATCGTCAAATTTGAAAAACACAATTGTGAGTGTAGTTTATAATTAGATATATAGGTATTGATTATAAATTAGTGATTAAAATGTAGTCATCTTAAATAAAATATAATTTAATTTAATTTTAACAATCAAAGTAATTCTGTCATTTTTTAATAATTTTTATTCCTTTCGCATAAGTGCAATTTTGGGTAATTCAAAAAATAACTTGAATAGCGTACTAACGAGACATGATTATTTACCAGTATGGTGGTACATTATAAAATAGTAAAATGTATGATCAAGTTTAAATTAATAAAAACGTTATTTTATAAATAGGTATATTTTGGAGATCATTACTTTTTAAAGTTATTGTATCTATAATCTATTATAAATTTCATAATTTATATTATGCTCGTTTTATTTTAAAAAAATGCAGGAAAGAATATGAAAAGATTTTATAGTAAATTTTGATTGTTTTCGGTGGGAGTCGATTATATTAAAATATTATCAAATGTTTGCGATCATGCAGTTACTATATCTTTAATTATCTCGTATGTTATATAATTTATAAGCCATTAAATAGATTGCCTACGTGATAAAGACTTCATTAAAATATCAAAATCAACCTTCATCTACACCTATATAATTATTAATTACAATCTTAACAGTTATTGAAAAATGATAAATAATTTTTTTGCATTGCAGTTATTATTTCTCAGGTGTTCCACGGACACGGAGTTTAATCTATATATTATAGTATATACACACTTCTCCTAACAGTATATTTTTCGTTTAATAATTTTTAAAAATGAAATTACAATAAATTTCGATGTTTTTCTATATATCCGATATCCCCAATTTTTTATATAGGTAAATACAATTTTTCAGTTTTTATTTTGGTTTTTCATGAAATTTATTATATGAATTTGTTAAATATTTTATATTATGTTCTTTTTTGTTTTTTACCCAAGCATAACGATAAAATATTTCGTTTGACCACTACGTGATGTTATATATTACATATACTTAACGTCCACTGTAACCGCGACCTTTTGGCTACGAAATTATAATATGTGATATATACGTATATAATATAGTGTATGCAAATTAAAAGTATTAAAATTACGTGGGCAACTGTTTCAACTTAATTTTGGTTACTTTCCATTTCGTATATAGCGTATGTCATCTGCTGAAAACAATTGTATATTTTATTCCACCATAAATATTTTATAATATTTTTCTTACTGGCTTATGTAAATGGAAAAACAAGATGTGTAAGTACTCGTATTTATAAATTTAATTTTTTAGACTTAAACGTGAACATTTAATTTATATGACTGAGTTTTCGTTTGTTCAGCCGCATAGTTTGTTGACCATATTTTTGTGTGCCAAAATTGCGGTTTATTGATATTTGATCGATTATCATATATTATTTTGTTTGAAGTTATATACATTAGATATAATATTGTACAAAAACCAAAATGGGTTTCACAATAACTTGAAAAATTATAATTGTTTTTGACGTAATCTTTTATAATTTATATAAATTTTTTTTGTACAATGTAATAGGTATATTAATACCTATCAATATCTAATAATATTACGAATTAAATTGCTATTAATTCGTAATATTATTCAATTTCATTTTCTAATACTTATATTAATTTACACATACGAGTATTTATGACTATTTTTACAGTTTCTATATCATTTGCAATTATTTCCTATACTTGATTATCTATAATATACATATAAAAATTATATTCTCTGACCGTTGAAACACGCTTTGATGATGACAATGAGCGACTATTTCGTGAAATAATCCTGACACGTTCAACGAAAGTGTTTTCTCGTATTCACTGCCAACTATATAATATTATAATATACTATATTCTGGCGTGATAAAAGATGCTTTAATTATCTTTATGTATGTGTGTTTTAATGACCAATTCGCCGTTGTGTATGTGACATCAGGTTATTTTGCCCGTCTTGAGCTTGCCAATCACAATCATGGGCTATTTATTTGTTTAATTATATGAAAACGTAATTGAGTGCGCACAAATTGGCAAAACCGGAAAAATATAATACTCAAAAACTGGTTGATAATTGAAAGAAAAAAATATTTTTTTAAACACGTGTATGTTTAAGAAGTCAAAATATATACCTACTCTAAAATTTAAGTGATTATATTGTCTAAGAGATTTTTCATTGTTAATTTGGTTATGAAAAATCTCATTATGTTAATATAAATCGATGAAAAAATAATACAGCACTAACGTGCTATCAGTGATCACTACTGATTATAATAAAATGTAGAAACTTCCCAGTCAAATCTATTGAAAATATATTATACTAAATTTAATAAATATACCTACATACCTGCTATTAATATTGATATTTTGTATTATATTTTATTTTAGTTACTACCTATGTATATATTAATTAATTTTAATAATATGTATTATTTTCATTAATATTAATTAAAATCATTAAACAATATTTTATTTTTTTTATTAGTATAATTTATTTACATTAGTTTAGGCTAACATATTTCAAATTTAATTTAATAGTTACACTATCCTTAAGCTAAACTGCACATCTCATATCTGCAATTACACATGTATATGATTATTCATATTAAGCCATTTTACATTGGATATCCATTATCCATCCACTTACAAGAAATTATATACCTCTAAGCTTTTATAAGCCTTAAATTCTTCAAAATTATAAGTACTTTTAGTTGGAACAGGATAATTAAATATGTCGATATACCTAAGTTACATTTGGTACAGAATGTAAATTTGTGGTTGTTCATTGAACAAAATTATGTTTTTAGCATAAAATATGGATCATGTTAGTTAATAATATTTATATCTTTTTGGACATATTTAGCTAAACTCCTTATGTAATTACCTACTTAGTTTTAAGTCATTAATATTAATATATTAATATTCTATTTAAATCAAATTATTAAGGTATTAAAATTAAAAATTTTAAACTTAAAACAAATTTTAATGTAAAATATAATATACATACCTAATTAATATAGTATATTATTGTATAAAATTTAGAACCACCAATTATTAATAAGAATAGAAATTAGTTTTATCCTAAATTATAAAGGTCAATAATATGTAAGTATAGTAGTGCAATATGAACTCTGCAATAGCTAACTTATGCTGGAAAGCTGCCTGCTAAAACATTAAAATTCATCTTCCGTGTATTAATGTATATATAATATTTATAATCGTATATAATGCTCGTATGCCTGACGTCTGTAATATTTCTTGAATCGTATAAAAAACAATAACAACAATAATAATAATGGTAATAATAATAATAATAATAATAATAATAATAATAATAATAATTGTTTCCGAAAACAAGAAAATTTAACGCTATTTATTTTAAAATTTATTTTAAATAGTCCATGACATTGCAGTCGCAGAGCTGTTCTTCCGCGCACTGTTGGCATCAAAATCAATGCACCATGCATGGCCTGAAACGTTTTTTTTATTTTATTTTATATTTATTATTATATATTCGTTTTAATAGGTGGAAGATTATTTATTTATTTATATTTTGTCAATGTAAAAAATAAATAATTTGTACAGTTTACAGTTCGTTTCCATTTATCGTAGGTAATGATAATAGTATGCACTATCGACAATCTAAGCGCCGCACACGCGTAACGATGATGACCGTCCGCCAATATAATATAATAATATACCGTTTCGCGATGTACGACACGTGCAGTATTAATTATATACATTATAACGTCAGTGGGCGTTAGGTTGTGTAATAATTACAAATATTAAATATAGTACCTATAATAATTATATTTTATGCACGCGCTTGTCACAAACAATAATAATAATTAATTATATTATTATTATATTTATTTATAATATATCAGATACTTGTAGACTGTACTAATGAGCAAGTATACTAATTAGTATTTATATTTATAAACATTTAAACGACAGTAAGTTGATATATTTGTCGATTATAAATATTAAATCGATATTCCTAATTAAAAAGCTTAGGCATTAAATGTTTTGCTTTCCTATAGTCTTAAGATTTTTATTTCTCATATAAAATATGGTTTTCAAATTTTAATTTGAGTTCAATAAAAACAATTCATTAATTTAATACAATTTTGATACCATTTAATACAATTAATTAGTAATTCTTTGTGACGTACTGACGTTAATAATTACATATCATATATTTACATCGCTATTGCAATCGGTATTAATTTAGAAATCGAAATTTCTTGATTTGAATTTAGTTGTATTTTATACAAGAGTAAAGATATAGTATGTTGATTAATGAAATATTGAATTTCAACTACAATTAAAAACGATTCAAAATATTTCTGCCTATGCTTTGTGGATCAAATTGATTTTTAACTGAATTTGAATTTCTTATCGGCCGAAATAGTATACTACGTATACGTGCAAACGAATATGTTAACACGTCAATAATAATAATTAATAGTGTTTCGCTCTTATTCCGTGCGTTTCTTCGATGACATTGGCGCCATCGTATGTATATATTTATAATGTAATGTTTGCGTGAAATAAATTAACCTAATGTGCAACAAGTGGCTGTCACCATTATACAATGCGAGGAAAAAACTTAATTATTATGTCATGTGGCCCCACGGCAAGACTACCGCGTGCGCAGAGATGTATATGGTACCTCCGCAGGCTGCGAAATTTTTCTATATTCGTACCAGTTGTACCACATAATATCCTCGTCGTCGTCGTCGTTTTGCTTACACTCACGTTTACTCTTTTTTACTTATTCGCAAATTTCCTATAGAAGGCATGCCGTTGAATAATGTGTTGTGTACAGCTAATTCTACGGACGAATATATTATGTTTATTAGGAATCATCATAATATTATATATGTATTATAGTTAAAATATTGGTATTGACAATGGAAAGTTTCGTGAAAGACACGAGAGGTTTCTAACTGTATATAGGTGTATAATTCGTCAAAAAAAAAAAAAAAAAAAATTTCGGTTCTCTTCGAAGTCGGTATTGTATAGTAATTCTGACAATTATTTATAATGACAACGCGCTCAATGTACGTTTTTGGCAAGTGTGTTATATATTGTTGTTATTACAGTACTCGTAGGGCTGACATAAACGTGTACGAAATTCTTCATACAGTATAAAGGTGAAAAATTAGATTGGGCGGTTGATTATACGCGGCTTTCTTGCTCAACTAATTTTATTATGTATCTATAAGATATAATGTTAAAATTTAAACGATTATTCATTGTAATATTAATTATTTAACAAACATTTCTTATTAGTAAATTACAGAATTTTTCATATCTGTATTCTGAATATATTTGATTATCTGAGATACATGAGACAATTATTTAGACGAAATCTTGGTGGTTTGAGTTTTCGATTGTCACTTATCTGTATATAAGTAAAATTAATCTATATATACTAGTTCCATGCAATCGATTTTAATTTACTATAGTAAATAAAAATTATGTCCAGATTACAATCTGTTAGTCGTTTGTTAAGATGATTTATGTGATAATTAATATATGTATACCTATTATGTTAATACGTATATATTATATTACTATATATAAATTATAATTTATGTACACGTGCACTGTGTTTTAATAATACACAGTCGCTCATAATGCGATTGAATGAATTAAATCGTATAGGGAAAATAATATACTTAATAATAATGTACTTACTATAATATTATTTTCATTATTAAAACTTGTATTCAGGTTATATTATACAACACGATAATATTAAACATGCTGATTACAATATTATATTGCACATATCGATTAAAATTAGTTTACTAAAAATGGATATGCAGATAAAACTGTGTAATAATAGAGACAAAAATAATAATATTTAATTATATTCACAAAAGTGTTTATTAAAAATACGTATTCAGTTCAAAACTTCAAAATTGGCTATTTGTTGATATAGATCAAATAGTCATAATTTTTAAATACGAAGTAAAAAAATTATACACATATACTATAAATAAAATTTATTTTTAATTTACCCATTATATTAAAATACCTCATATGTATTAATTCACACTGGTCGTTAGAAAATATCCGTATTAAAATAATATGGTGACGAAGCCATGGACTATTCTTCACATTCTGAACTTTTATCCATATGTAATTTTGTGTAATGTATTAAATTTATTTGAAAGCATAATAAATATAAACAAATAAATAATGTTATTAATCAACGGAATAGTTGTATTACGAAAAAAAAATGTCTAAAAATAATTTAGTAACTCATAATATATATTATTTGTAATGAAAAAATATTTAAAAACATGCAATAATTCGTTTAGTCGGGGTCAACAACCATAGAAATTGTCGTTAAAGTTTTATTATTTCATTCAGCCTGTTATTATTAGGTATATTATATTATTAGAATTAACAAATTATCCAATTATATTAAAATACACTATTCTGTTTATAATTTTATAATCTTAAATATAATTTAACATATGGTTGTTACCTTATTATATACATTTTTATACAATTTTAATATTTTGAGAGTTAAATAGCTTAAAAAAATTTTATTTTAATTTTTAAATTATATATTAATAAATAAAAACCCAAGTCCACAAAAAATTTACTTTATTATTTTAGTAAATACGTATTTCGACAACGATGTTATCATCTTCAGTAGTTCAGTACTAAATACAGACTGAATATTTTAAATTATATTTTATTCATATTTATTGTCATTATGGTTGGGGTATTTTATATTGTTTTTTTATTATAATAATTAGTCTAATTCGAAAAAATATATATATAATATATAAGGTAATAAAAATAAAAATTTTATTATAGTCAAAAGAACTCTACTTTTTAAACTACCGTGGGTAAATGTATATTATCTATAAAAAAAAGATTGAGAATGATTTTATTAAGATTAAATTAATTATATTTAATTTTATTCAATTTTAAAGTATACACAATACATAATATATATAGTATCATCATAATTTATTATATTATTTAACTAGTACATTCATCATTTATATTGGTAATATATGGATTAGTCTAATAAAAACAAATCATATGGTTTCTGATACTTATGTAGTAAACATTTTGTAGTTAAGCGTGTCACATACGCATGACAAATCGTCTAAGGAGAATACATAATAGTTTCAGTTTCTAATTTTAATGTATAGTGTGTACTATTTAAATAATTTTAAATATTTGTCGAAAATGTTTTTTTTTCAAAAAAAAAAAATAGGACAAAAATGCTTTATTTGATCTATTCATGTGTTACTTAAAGTCTAAAAATGATATAGATTTAAAATAGCCGTTTAACAAATAATATTTGTATTTTTTTTTCGCACGATCGTATAAGTGATTTGAGCCTGCCGGAGATGTGTTTAAAATATATGATCCTCATTCACCGAAGAATTTTAACTATAATATGCAATTACGACGGCCAAGTCTCTTCGAACACACACGGCATCGAATTAATCACGCTAATGATGACACATTTAGCGATCGTGCCGTAACTGTCGTCGGTCGGCCGACAGCCGTTGACAGGAAAACATTTTTTTAATATTGTGACCCTGCCGTACGATTTTATTATTTCTCGGCCAGACGCAATATTAATATCGAATCCATTCCATTATTTTTGTAGTATTAACGTACGATAAATAATATTGTCGTCGTGCGGTCATTTAGCAAGTGAAAAAATATTAAACTGATGAAAAATAAAGCATTTTATTGACGACGATCCACGGTTAATATAGAGAAGACATTACTGCGATGAGCAATGTAGTATATCCATTCACATACCTTGCGATTTTTATTTATCGATTTCACAAGTCGAATAGCCTCTGCAGATATTTATCTTGCGTGAACTTTATCGAACTTCAACTAAAACCGTAAACGTTTGTCTTTATATTGTTATATATATATTATATGTATGCTATCTTTTTATCGGTGTATAGTAATAGTAATCTTTACATGTAAAATTACATAAGATGTTGCCTGTCGGGATCGCGCAAACAAAAATTATTGTCATCTCAGTATGTGTCCCTTTTTTGTTATCGTACTCGTCACCCCTTTTTATAATAATATGTAATCATGCTGTCGACCAGACGGACGGAGGCCGCGTAATCATCAATCACTGAGCGCACGACCGATTATGTAAGAATGTCGCGTCACGAATCGACAACGAAATTATTGATAATGATAAATAATAATAATAATAATAATAATAATAATAATAATATGGATGAGATTATCGATTAATGATTACATTTTAAATAATATATCGCGAATTCCGCGATGATGGTTTTATACAATCAACAATCGCAATAATTCGGGGATGACATATAGTGATATACGTAGGTAATATTATAGACTTATTTAAGTGAAGCGGAGTTATATATTTCACGTGTTTGTATTATTTGTTCTTATATTATATACTTAGTATAATACAAACTCGTGGTTAGTAAACTTACAACTATTTTATTGTAAACCGCATGCGTACTATTTTTGGCTACCGCGGACCGTGTAAAATTTAAATCGCGAAATTTAATTATAGTGAGTCTCTGCAGTAAACCTGTCGTATAATTATGTATGAGAAATTCTTGATGATATTATTAATTCAATATTACACGATATGTCTGTGTGAGTATATATATATATTATATGAAACTTAATATCGCGGTAAAATAGTTTCGGCGACGACGGTTTACATCACAATAAATTGCTAATTTGGAAAATGGGGGTGTTGAACATTCTGAAGCCTCTTCTAAACGGCGTCTATTATGATATTTATTATATATATATATATATATATATATATATATATATATATATATATAAATACGTCTAGAAAATTAGTTTATCTAATTGTTTGGCACCGATTATACTACTTGACTTTTTTGATTATTATCATCATCATCATCGTCATCATCGTCATTATTATACGCTCGTATTATACTTAACTGCGATTGAAATGTCCAAGGTGTATATTTTCGGAATGTTTGATAATTGTTTTTCCTAATATACTCGTAATAGCGTGAAGAAATAGTAGTCATCACTGCTACACGTCATTTATTCGTATTCACGCTGCGCCGGTCATAATCCGATTGTTTTTCTTTTAAATGTCGCGTTATTATTTATTATTATCGGTTCAACGGCAAAATAAAAAGTGAAAATAAAAATATTCTATTTTTTTGGCGTTCCACCGCCCGGTCGACGCCACACAATGTCCACGCGATGTAATAACGACACGCGCGCATAATTCATTCTATACCGCCTGTAAAAATCTCAACGTTTTACTTTCCGCGCGCGCGGTGCGTGATGCTGTATGTAACTTTTTTTTCCCCGTTCATTTTTTCATTCGCTCACACGTTTGAATTAATATCCCGCGACAGTATTAACGTCTTCTTATAAGTGAGCGCCTCATCTGTACCGAAATAGAAAAATACGCTTGTACGCTCGTAAAAATAACAGCCGCGAGATAGAGATTATATTATGAATTCTCTCTCTCTCTCTCTCTCTTTCTGAGCATATATATTATAATATCGTTCTTCGTATACAACTGACAACATTACGCCCATTAATTTACGACCAAACCACATGCGTAATCAGTAATCACGTATACGCAATTATATATATATATATATATATATCATATAATATATTGTGACATTATTATAAAATTGGTTTATTCGGTCACACTGTATAGTTTTTTCATAGTTGGATCTGAATAATTTTACTATTTACACGATAATGGCTATATTTAAACAACGTAAGCCTTATATTGTACCTCGGTATGGTAACTCAACGGGTCCACACAGATATATGCATATTATATTATATAATACCCTTCGTGTTATTTCGTTGCAGGGTTGCACCGAGCTGTGCGTCCAATTATTATTCAATATAAATTATCCGATAATACTGTACGAGTGATCAAATAACTCAAGTTTTTTTAGTAATAACAATTGTGGTTTGCCGTAGGTATATATATATATATATATTATGTGTGTATTATCGATGAGACGATGAAGAAAACTCACAATATTATTCGTTTATTTTTATGAAATGAAAAATGTTGCACCGTTTCGCCACTACTCCTACTCACAATATTATATTTATTATCACCGAATTATAAAAATGTCCATAAAGTCTTCATTGTATTCAGCATATAGGTATTTACGATATGAATATCATAAATTTCAATATAGTAGACGTATAAACGATTATTTATTTTATAGTAACGAGATAATTAAAAAATGAAAAAATAATTTTTTGATTGTTTTGTATCAGTTTACATTAATATACAGTAGGTAGGTATACCTGCAGTATGATAAACAGATAAATTAAGGCAATTAACTAAATAACTACCCTAATTATATCATACATATTATTGCCTAATATCAATACATAGCTATATTATATAGTTGTTATATATTTATAAATTATATTGTCGGGGATTAATTTGTAAATATCTCTCGTCTGAAATCGTGGGTATTATGGGCACATATTTGTTTACACGCTATTTATACATGTAAATACGTCCTTACATGACACGTAGTACTTTAAATTTCAGATCATGTATGATTCGATATAAATGTATTTATCGTACAAATGTCTGTGCACGTTTATTATAATATGCTATGGGACTTGTAGATGTAATATGCCGTGTTCTCGGGATAATATTATACATGTATATTGTATACGACATACGTATTATATATTCACGTCAATATATGTTGGATGTTAATTTTATTAGGAAAACTGACATTTCAATCTTGTTATACGTGAAACGGTGAACATAACAAACAATACGCTACGAATTCAAAATGTCACAATTATTGAACGAAATTTATGACTATTTTCAATGTGATTTATATAGAATATTATCGGTTTATTTGAATAACGATTAAAAATATTATGATCTTTTTTTTTCTAGCTTTGAAAGTGAAATTGATGTTGAGGAGGCCAATTAACCAATTGGTAGCCCAAGGAATTATGCCCTGTAAGTGTGTTATACATTTTTAAGCTCTTAAGAAGTCATCTGATTTCAATTCCTTTACTTATTCATAATAATTATTATTTCTGTACACGGAATGAAATTATTAGTAAACGTGAAAATTATATCTCGCTATTTTTGCTGTCATTTAATAATTTTAATTTAACTAGTTTTATTTAAAAAAAAAAAAAACATTTTGATATTTTCTTGCGATACATATCAATCACGTTAACACAATACCTACATCCTTAATCCTATTTCTTAAACAAAATTATGAGTCAATTAATCTATAACTTTTCTTATTATAACTTAAATTTTTTAATCTAATTATTCAGTACTAATTTTGAATTCTTGTTATGTATAATATTTCCTTAATTTTACTTAGGTTTGAAAAGCCCGCCAGCCTATCATGAACAAAGACAAAAGTTGGAAAGGGCCAAAATGGGCGATCTTTTAAAAGCAAAAATTCAACAAAGGCCTGACAAACAGCAGCTGGTCAGACAGCACATATTAGAGGACGTTGGTGACGTGGATCGGTCATTAGCTGAACGTCAGCGTATGTTGGTTAAGTGTCGTTTGGCAGATTCTTTAAATACACAGTTGGCGCATAGGCCTGGTCCTTTGGAACTGATAAAAAAGAACATATTGCACACAGACGAGCCTATCGAACGGGCCGTTAAGGGTATGTATACATTTAATATGTTCTGTATTATGTATAGGCTTAAGTATAGTAATAAAGACTATTATATACGTTAAAAACAAAATTATTTTTACAAAAGTTAGGGTTTGATAATAATTTATAAACATATATTTATCCTGTTTATTTTTATTGTTTTTATAATAATTTAATTCTTCGGAATATTTTCATGAGAAAATTTTAAAATAATTATTATTCAGATCCATATTCGATCATAATTATATTTAAGATGCCTGCAATATTTAATACCATAGTTTTATTAAATTCGAAATATCCAAAATCTTTAAAACTTAAATAGTGGGAGTGCAAATTAAATTATAATATACGTTATACTGTGTTCTTATCCTAACCTTTTGTATGTAAATATAAGTCGAAATAAATTCATCACAACATTTAGGTTACAATTTATTGCAAGGTTAGGTGAATTTTATCAAAACCTATTACTCTTGCAGAGGGTCAAATTGAATTCAAGGCCACCAGTGAAGGACAAAAAGTCAAACCCGAACTGCCCAACCAGTATCTAACGTTGGACGAGGACTCTCAAAGTTCAGGTGGTGCTGGAAGCTCCTGTTCGCCCCCGCCCCCACCGCCCCCACCTCCACCACCACCTCCACCACTGCCACAACAAACTCATAGACCGGCATATGACATGATAGAGACAGCCGCTGCGAATGCTGGTATCGTCACTTTGACATTATTACCATCGCCATTGGGTTCGTCCACGTCCAGCCTGTCACCAATGAGTTCAGTGGCATCGCCACCTCCTTCAGTGCCGCCATCGATTCCACTAGCCTTGTCGGTGCAGTCATCATCACCATCCCTATCCTTGACGTCATCATTGTCGTTATCGATGTCATCACCACTGTCGCTGTCATCGTCGTCGTCATCATCGTTACCATTACAGATGCACAACATGCAACAGCCGGCTCCAGGAAAAGACAAAAACCGAAAGAAAAGTAAAAGCAAATCGCAGGCCAAAACTAGGACGATCAAGTTCCACGAATATAAAGGTCCGCCAAGTGCGCACAAATCGCAAAATCAAAACGCGAACTCAGCCGAGACCTCATACGAATTGCTTCTGCAACAACAACAATTGTTTTTACAATGGCAACTCGAGTGGCAACAAAAAGTAAGAACATGCTCACATTCACTACTGCACGGAGTGACGAACTTTTTCCAATTAATTACCAGAATTTTAATACAAAATATTTATAATATACGTCATATATTAAATACTCGTATGTTTATTTTTGTTGATAATGTAAAATGTAATAATAATATTTTGAGTTAAAATGTTTTATTTGGTTATATTGGTTGGTATATTGGTTCGTAACTCTTGTATAAGTAGATTATCTTAAATGCAAAGAAGAAATGATTCTCCAATAAGCATATTCCTATAGTAAATTCCATGATTTTTAAAATTTAGATATTTTTTATGGAATAACGATTGCAAGTACTTTTAAATAGTTTAAACTTTTTTTTGTTTATGTAGTACCCTCAGCTTATACTTCCCGCCCCACCACATAAACCGACCACCACGATTGTGGAACAATCATCTACAGTATCATCGTCGTCATCGTCATCACCGCCATCATCTTCGTCATCATCCGTAATCTCTACACCGTCCGTCCAGACTATCAGTAATCAGACGCAGATTATCGAAACAAGATCGTTACGAAATCTTGACGATTTAAAGGGTTAGTAAAATATTTTCATTAGTTAAAAAAACTATTAGCTTAATATGTGTAATTATTTTTAAATTCTTGTTAAATTATTATATTTAGTGAGCGACTTAAAAGCCGAACTGAAGAAACGTAATCTACCTGTGTCAGGTCCAAAACCACAGTTAATTGAAAGGCTACGGTCATTTGCTGAGCATAATTCAGATTTATCTAACGTAGTAATGTCTTCACCTAGTAGTCAATCGAATCCAAATAGTCCACTGAGATCATCTTCACCACCACCTCCTCCACCACCACCTCCGCCACCTTTACCGTCTACCGATTCTCAAAACACGCCAGAAGAGGACCGTATCATACGGGAACAACAGAAACGTATTGAACAGTTACAGAAACAATTGCTCAACTCTCAACTACAGTTGCAACAACAACAGCAGACCCGAGTACAAACATTCCAGGTATGTAATCACACTAATCACTGAGCAGGTTACTGGTTAGAACAGAGGTCTTAGGAGGGGATATTATGATAGAATGGTTTCAATTAGATCAATTACAAATTTATATAGTAATTAATTTATATAGTAATATATTATATTTTTATCTTTATTTGCAGCAGTCTCATCAGCCAGTAAATGCAAAAGCAAATTTGGCAGCATTCCTGCAGCAGCAACAGTTGAATCAACAACAAAAACAACAAAAACAAGTGATATTAACTTCAACGAACAATAATTCGATGAAAAACAACAACAATAATAACATTGAGTTACCAAAACGTCGAAGTAACACTATTGTGTTGGACAAGGAACAAGCGGCTTCCATTTTGAATCAATTGGATAATAATGGTCAAAGGTATTAATCAAATAAATTTACATATTGCATAGAAATTTTAAGCATTTATTTCACTTAATATTCTGTAGTTATATAATCTTCATTTTTGTTTGTTTTTCAAAGGACTATTTCATTACCAAATTTTCTGGGTACTTTTGTTCAACCTAACTTAACAATAACCAACAATAACAATAATAACATAATCAACAACAACAATATCAGTAATCCGACGATTACTGTAGTCCAGACCAATGCTGGATTTCAAAAAGTGGCTAATGATGGCAACCATGACATTCCTATGGTCGTGGATGATGTAAAGTTACAGCAGTCACAAACTGGTATAAACATGGTTCAACAAATAGTTGAAATGACAGCAGAAAAATCACCAGAAAATCATTGTACAGATTTAAATGAAAATAACCGAAGGATAAAAGATGATGATAATAGATTATCACCATCATCATCATCTTTTATTGATATAAATAATTTACCAATGGTATTTGATGATACAAAATTATTTAGTAATGTAAGTACATTTATTATACAATTATTCGTTATATTTTATAATTTATATTTGCCAAATTAAAAAATTGTATTTAATAATATATATATATATATATATATATTTATTATTATTATTTTATACATTTGTCATTACATTATAATAATATAAATAATATGTATAAAATAATTTAAATTTTTGTTTTTTCTGTATGTTAAATTTATACTTGTATTTATATGTAATTATTTTTTCTAATTAGTATACGATATATAAATTATTGCTCTATACAATAAGAGACATTTTTAAATTGGGGTAGAGGCCACTAAAAAAAAAAATTTTGCTTCAAAATATGTATATCCATAAACCGCAACTACCTATTATTATAAGATTTTTCATTAATTTCAATTTAATACAATAGAATATAATAAGTAGGGTTTTAATTTTTTTAATTTTTGGAGAGTTCACTTTGAATTATTTATAATACCTTTATAAACATAATATAATTGTAAACATAATTTTGATATTAAAATACTTTAATAGGAATTAATTTTTTAATTTAAGTATAGTTAAGTTAGTACTTTAATTTCTAATAATGTAAAAGTGTAAATTTATATAATGCATAAACAATTGTTTTAGGATCTTGTTGACACCTGTAGACATAACGTTTCCAAAAGTCAAATGATGGATGATGTACTGGAGATATTAATCAGGAATGGAGAATTACCTGAGTCTGCAGCACACGACCAATCATCTACAGGGACTACTACTATTACTCCTTCCGTTTCATCCACCAATGATCAACCGAATCAATCCCTTGTGGAATCTGAATTTGACATACACATGGATGACCCGTTTGCTATGGATGTTGTTGGGTGCAATGACGAGCTGATGATGGATGTGGACACTGACTGGTTGGATTCTTTAGACTTACCGCCACCATCAGCTGAACCATTAGCTGACTTATTCAATGGTGAAGCTACTGACAATGATTTTAAATTACCCGCAAATATGGATTTTCTGTGGGATCGAATAGACTTTGCAACGTAATTTTATGCATATAAAATATAATATTAATATATTGTTAAAATATAACAATTAAATTATTATTTTACCACCGTAAAATTTTATGTCCACATTCATATATAATATATTCATTTATATGTATGTGAATTAAATCATATTTGTCATTCCCCTACATTTTGTTTCCATTATCATGTCTTGACTATTGTCCCTTTTTACCCACCATATAATTAATAAATTTAAAAAAAATTGATATATATTGTCAATATTAATTATAAAATTAACCAGTATGTACGAGTATAAACAAAAATTTAAATTAATGAAAAAATGTAATGCTCATTATAAATATATAACCAGGGTTGTGTGTACTTAGGAAAAATTTATTTTGAAAAAAATTATTTAATTTCTTTTTTTCATTGCTCAAAATTGTATTATTATTATATATTATATATTATTTATTTTATTTTTTTTAATTGAAAAGAAAATAATAATAAAAACTAACCCATTAAATCTATTTTCTGTGGTTTACATTCCTTAATTTTTTTTTTTTTTTATTTAAAAGATAAAATAAAAAATGTCTGGTATAATGTATTGAGTTCAATGAACAAATAATATTATTTTCAATATCAAATTTTATTTGTATTAAGTAATCTTGTATATATTCTATTGTTTATATTAAACTATTTTTTTTAAATTAATTTTAAGTATTACTAATTTTTCATAGTTAAATTATATTTTTATTTATTTATTTTTAAATATCAATAAAAAAAAAAAAAAAAAAAAAATGACAAAAACAAGCGATTAAAAAAAAACAATATACGAAATATTTGTTTAATCAATAAGCCGGTGCTGAATAGTTATTATTATTATTTTTTTTTAATGAATGTACTGTTATATAAGTGTTTTGGTTCGGCATACGGCACACCTAGTGTCGTCATTTACCTCGATGGGCTGTGCGCCGTACTGGGCAAAAACAGAATTAATATTATAAGTATAATATATAATATATATATATATATTTTAGATAATATCTCCATTCTTAATGTATTATATATAAAAATTAATTAACCTTTATATTTTCATTATATCTGATGGTTATATTGTAGTAAACATTTGTAACTTTTACCATTATCCTTTTATGCTTCCTTCATCAATATCTAATATGAAAAAAAAAATTGTATACGTAAAATTTAAAATTTGTTCTGTTATTATTTGTATTACTATTACTTATATATATATATATTTTTTTTAGACTAATGGTGCTCTTTACTTATATTATGTAATACTCCATATATAATGGTTTATATTATAATATTTCATGATTGTCATCCAGTTTATAATGTTGATAAAAATATTATTATCGTGTTTGTTTCCTTAAATAGATTGAATATTAATTTAAACATTCCAAAAACACTAAATAAATATGTAGCAAATGTACAAAATAGCAAATTTCCATTTAACAATTTTAATTAGTTTTGGCTCGAAAAGTATTTTGTATAATTTTATTACAATCACTTTGTCTAATATATTCTGGAATCTATGGCCAAAACAATTTATTATATTATATAATATTATTATAATTTATCACTTAATATCCAATTTATGCCATTACATTATTAGTTATTGTGTATTATGAAAATAATGATTAGTTAATATTTTAGATCAAAAATTTTATTAATGAAAAATTAAAATTAAACACCAATAAAATAAAAAAATTCCTATTTAATTTTTGATTTAACATTTATGTGTAAATGTAATTATTAAAACAATAGAATTAATTATGTTCAAAGTATTGTTATTATTATTATTTTTTTTTTTTGATTATGTAATTTGTTTATGTATATTATGCTGAAAATTATTATATTTATATATAAATATATATAAATATATATATTTGTGAGTAAAAGAAAAAAAATTGTTAAATTTTATGTGTTGTTTATTTGTATTCATAATAACCAGTTATCATTTCTTTTAGGCGAATAAAATATTTTTGCTTACAATTTTCTTAGTTGTGTTTAGGATTCGATTTTTTTTTACAAATACCTACTATGCTTACTCTCTTTATATTGTAAATAGTTTTAATATAAATTTGTATTTTTTCTTCTTTGTCTGGATATTTTCTTTTATACGGACTTCATTTAATGAATAGAATCCAAATCCTCGTGTCCATGTCATGGTAACATTAGCTATTTGGCCTATTTGTAATATGTTTAATCAAGGGAAAAATATTCTTAAATTGTTTAAACATTTTTCATTTGTATTTTTATGTTGAGAGAGCAGAATTCCAATGAAGTCACGGATAGAATAGTAGAATACCATTCCACGCTAGTCAACAGTTTTTCGTTATTTATAATCCTGTCTGTATATTATGTCTGTGTAGTGTACCTACCTACATTAATATTATGGACCTTAAGATTTTGGAATGAAACATAATAATATATCGGCTATTTTTATTTTATACACTGTAATAATTGTATCACTTTATTTGAATTAAATGGTTTTTGGTTTGCGTAGGTATTATAAGAATAAATAATATTTCTATAGTTAATTAATTTTTGGACATTTTGACGTGGTCAAATTAAATCAACAGTTGCGTTGTAAACGGCATACAACGTAGTTGCTTTACGGTCGGCATAATAATAAATAAATTTTAAATGTTAACGTTATAAATGTAATTTAAACACTATATTATTATATATTAAACCGTGCAAAAGCCGTGTTATTTAAACTGACCCTACCAATTTGACACTGGACCTTATGTGGGACCTATTACAAAATATTTATATGGCATTTAAACAGTTTTTAGTATTATTTTTTTGACCTCGGTTCTCGGCGGTGAACGATTAAAATGTCCAATTGTCACTCACAAGTCACAACTAACCATTAAATATTCCTGGAATAAATTCAGGACAAATAACGGAAAATTAATAAATTATACGCGATGTATACGTTCAACGTAAAATTTGAAATTCGAGCAAGGGGGAAAAAAAAAAAGAATTAACAATTTACCTATCTTGTTTCAAGTACCTACCTTCTATTTAACAATATTAATTATTCCGTGTAAGAATAAATTTAATCTCTACTCGGAACTATGAGATATAGGTAATTAATATTACTCGATTTTCATCATAATAAATTTAATGATACACAGTAGACATAGGCAATATTAATTATAAAAAAAATAATAATTGAAAGATAGCATTATCATACTTCATACCTATGTATTATAATAATATTCGTCATTATTCAAAAGACAGCAGATAGTAGAGGTACCTACCTACAACTTTTTTCGTATTTTTAAACCTCTTGTGTTTGGGCAACGTTCTTCCAAGTAGTTCGTCATGTTATTTTTTCTTCAAATTTATAATCGATTTGAATTCTCTTTATCCGCGATAATGCGAGACAATAATACCTACGCATTTTTAATTAATTTTGACCTTTTTTTTTTTAATCTTCGAATATGGAATATAATATATAAGTATTTTCAGGTTCACCGCTCCATACTATTTAATAATAATATAAATAATCGTACCTACCTATTGGTTTGGTGTTTAAATATTTTTCGTCCTGTGGGTTTGAAAATGCTTTTTCGTTCAGTTATTATTTGCTATATTATAATACACACGATCGAAATTAAAACACAAAAATATATCCGGTTGTATTTTATAATTTTATATTTCATTTTTCACATATTATTATAATAATAACAGCTAAGTTGTTGGGTAAGTGTACGATTTCAGATCGGTGCATTCATAAACGTCACAAATATTTTTTTATATTATATTAAATTTCCCACAAAAATATTATTAAAAAAAAACTTAAAACCGAAACTCGAAAATAAAATAGTATATGCATATACCGTTATTAAAAATATAATAAAATTCATACCATTAGCAGGGTATTATATAGGTATACATACCGAACAGTTTGACAAATAATGTCCACTGTAATATTATTATACTCGTATTATTATATTCTGTAATATTCGCTACAATGAGTTTAAACTTGGTTTGAGAGTATCGATTTCCACCGCGAAAACTATATTGTATCACATTGCATTGTGCGTTTATAATATTATCATACGAGTACGGAATAAAAGTAAAAACACGCGAATTAAACAATATGAATTAAATGTTAATTATTTAAATGTTTAATAGTTATACGGGCAATAACAGTATAATAATATGAAGGTTGGCACCTATAGCTATAGTCCCTGTATAAGTGTATACAGTTTTCCAAGTAAAACAAAATAGTATGCAAGTTTACGTAATTTTTACCTATATTCATATGATCAATGGCCAATATTGGTTATACCCACGTGGTCACGAACAGAAACGTTAATATTATATTCAGGGACTGGAACCGAACCGAAAAGAACCGGTTCCGAACCCTAAAAACCCTTAAAATATTAGGAACCGGAACCAAACCGGAACCGTTATTAAATATTTTAAAATAACCGAAACCGGAACCGGAACCTTAAATTTGTATACAAAAAGTACCGGTTTTTTACGGTTCTAAAGTTGATGAAAATTTAATAATTTAAAAACGAAATATTTTAAATTGGAAAATTTAATTTAGGTATATTAAGTATTTTATTTTAAAATTTATAATTTCAATTATAGAAATCTTTTAATTTATAATTAATTGTACTATACTGTATAATGAAACTTGTATTTCGAGACTAAATAAGAATAATATTACCCCTGTGGTTACTTATTAGTTTATTACTAGGTAGGTACTAGGTAGTTATTGGTATTATCATTGGACTATTTATTATTTATTATATTTATATACCTATAAGTGCATTTATATTTTATTTATATTTTCTCGAAAACAAATAAAAATAAAATTATACAATTTAATATTATTAACTATTATATAAATATCTATTTTAATAGATTTAATTTTAAGCGTGCAATGCATTAGCGTATGAGACTGTTTCTCAGAATAATCAATAGTTGTTTGATGGATGATGAACAAGTATTATAGCGGAAATAATTCAATTCATAACCCGCATTACAAACAAATATTTTTGTTGTTTAGATGTAAGCAATAATATTATTGTCAATCGCCTGTCCGTTTAATTACCATATAAATAGGACAATGGACAAATCATTAATAAAATCTATTTTAATTTTTACTGCGTTGCCCGCCATCTCGGCTCTCACCAACAAACAAAATTTAATTCAGGTAATAGTGACAAACTGACAATTGACAAAACAACAGTTAACAGTACTGAATATTGTTATATTTTATGGTTTTGTTAATTTTTTTATTATATGGTATATAAAATAAATATATGGTATTTAAAATTTAATATTTTTATATAATTTAAAAAAAAAATTATATATTTAAAAATATATTTATATATAAATATTACATTCATTACATTTATATATATTTTACATTCCACTTGCCATTGGCGTTCTTAATGTCTTAATTTCTCCGGGGAAGAATGAGTTTTGAAATTGAAAGTTGTTTACGATTATTTTATTTTATTGATAATTTCTGATCCACATCTAATTTCATCCACGTTCAACAAATGTTTATGATTACTTTATTATTATCAATATAAACAATAATATAATAATTATTATTTATTATCATAAATTATTTGGCGGTTTTAATCGTTATATTATACTACCTCCAAAATATACAGCTGTCTTACATTATCAATGATTATTATGATCAAATTGAACTAACCTAAAAATCGATGTCACTTACCGCATTTTTTTTCTTATCTATTACTTACGACGCATTTGTTTATACAACAAAAATGCTGTAGGCGACAAATTAAACTGTTGTAACTTGTAAGCGACAATATGGCGTATACATCATTATTTGGGCGCTTAACACAAAATTAATATGTCGTTTACTGCTCATTCAATAAATACGAATGTCACTTAAATCAAATTTTGTCGCTTACACATCACTTTTTTCACACCTGTCGCTTACAGCATAAAGTTTGATTATTGATAACACGTTATAAAATAATGATATCGCTGAATGAAAACTATCTATGGATCCGTTAGAACGTCGTCTACAACGCTGGGTACCAAGTGTCGCTTACGACAAAAGTGTCGCTTACAGCAAATAGCCTTTTAACCGACGATATTTCAACAGTATTATCAAAAGTGAACATTTTAAATAATTTTTTGGAACCGATAAAAATACCGGTATTAACCGGAACCGGAACCGGAACCCTAACCCTTAATTTTTGAAAAACCGAAACCGGAACCAGAACTTTAAAAAAAAAAGACTTAGAACCGGTACCGGAACCAGAACCGAAAAAAACAAAAGGTACCAATCCCTGATTATATTGGTTTAAGAAAATGGAAATATAGAAAATTAATTTTTAGTCAATCGATACACGTAACACATAAGTAGGTACCTACATAAATTAATTATGCAATACCAATTTCAAATTTCTCGGCAAATCTCTGCTTAACGAGTAATTTATTTTTCTTACCAGTACAAAAAAAAAACGAAAAAAAAACAAAATTTCTTCGTATTTTACAAAAATGAATTGATAAAATGTTTAATGAAATAAAAAAATGTTTCGCTAAAACGTAAAATTAATTTTAATATTAAGAAATGAATAAATATTGTGAAACTCTAATGCGACTACAAACCAATTTTTGACTTGTATAAAAACAGAAATCACGGGTGTCTGAACGTCCGATGACTACAGCGTGGTGCAAAAAGATAACGTTTGCCTGGCATCGTTTATTGAAACGTGGTGTATTACCTATATTATACGAGTAGTAGGTGGCAATCGTAAGTTTGCCACGTTTGGTACTTATTTTTCTCGCGTCCCTTGCCGTCGCCGTACGGGCATGCAGGGACGTGTCTCTTATTTCGCGGACCAACAGTTCGTTTTTTAAGTTTCGTTTTTATTATATAAATATAAATAATAGCAATAAATTCGCGGGCGTATCTAGTTTTGTGTTTTAAGGTCCTCGAGAACACACACATTCGATTTATACGGTTAGATTATTTTTATATTGCCGTTTAAATCCAATAATGTCCAAGGGATACTACTCCGGGATACTATTATTATTTCGCGTAATAACGCGCAGAATATTAAAATACATATTATATGTATATAAAATGTTGGCGTAACCGTATACTAGGTATCTGGTATACCATATTATAATATAGGTAGGTATATATATTACCGCACTATACCTATAATATTGTTTTTATTTTGTATTTTTTTTAAATATCGGAATTTAATAATATTGTACCGCTTTATTTATACCCATACGATATATTATTTTAATACTCGTAATAAAATTGTTTCCATATAGAGTGGTGTACATACTACATATCACTATATACCATTATATCTATATAATATAATATGAAATGTTCTTAATGTCTGCTCGTATCGAGAAAATTGTTAAATTTTTGACCAATACTAATAGGCACCTACATTTATAATCCCGTAGGTATATTGTTTAATGAATGAGTGATAAAAATAGAAATAATAACAATAATAATAATAATAATAATAATAATAATAATAATAATAATAATAATAATAATAATAATAATAATAATAATATACTCGTTTATATTTCGTACAAAAACCTTCCGGTGTTTATAATATTATAATAATAATATGTACAAAATAAATATAACGACGAATAATAATTCGAAATCCAACTGTTATTATAACCGCGCGGGGTGTGCGGATGGAAAAAGGGGAAAAAACACGTATCGCATACACGTCATAAACATAATATTCATATAATATAATAATAATAATAATAATAATAATAATAATAATAATAATAATAATAATAATATAAACTAACCTCGATAATGTTATATTTTATTTATCGCTTCGGTTGCCGCAAAGTCTGAAGCGCCGCGGGTACTTAGCCGCATTATACATTATAGTACTCGTGGGGTCGTTAAAATATTATTTTTATTGACTTTTAAAATATTGTTTAAAAACGAGCAAAAAAAAAAAAAAAAAAAAAAAAAATGAAATAAAAATAAAAAATTTCCACTATTATAATACGAAAACGACGTAAAATTATCACCGCACAATTTATAACATAAATTATTATTATTAGTTAAGCGTCGTCCGATCCGAACGTAATAACATTGATTATAAATTTATAATCAACGGTAATAATAATAATAATTTTATAACGTTGGCGTCCGGCAATCCAACGATTTAACATTTCACGTGGTCCATCAGAGTTCCCGAGGGTACGGCCATTATTCATGCGCTCGTATAAAATACCTCTCGCGGGATAACGTCACGTCGTTTCCATCGCCGTACGCATTATCGTCGGAATAATATTATTGTTATTATCGTTCGAAATTCTTCAAATAATAATATAACAATATTAATAATACATGCTATAGGTCTTATTAGGTGGCCGCCGCCGTTTTCCATACCGTCATGAGTATTATAGTCATCATAAATTCATCACTGATTTGATGACGATTTTTTTTTCACGTATAGACGCGTAAAATCTAATAGAACCGCACTTGCTTTTAACAAAACGAAGCGTTCGTTATAAATATACAGGCATAAAAATGTTAAATTTTATACGAATATTATAATAATTATTACGTATATTATACGAGTGCGTTAATAATTTCATAAATTAACATCATTAAAATTAATATACTACACTGAAATTGACAAAATTACGAACATAATATTATTATTTTATCTTACAACTGGTATAAAATAAAATGTGTAGAAGAAAAAATGTCCTCGAGGCTCGAAACAAGCGCAACGTTATTAAAGATTAATAACGAATACTACGATGACATAATAATATATTATTTTTCAAACAATGGTTTCAAGTATCAAAGTTTATTTTCAATTAAACAAATAATAATTTATATAATATTGTTTGTACCTATATAGTACTATAAATGGGTATTATTTTACAATATTTGTTGTACCTACCACCACTCACAAAATACGAAGTCGTCTTTTATTATGCTTATTGTGTTTGTGACCATCTTACATCGTACGTTATTTAAATATTATAATATCATATCGTATTTCATAATATTATGTGCGCATGATAATAATATCATATTTCTTGAAGTATAAAATCAAATTAATTGTTAGTTCCAGGTGTGGTGATGGTGCATCACATTTTTGTTATTTACGTTGAATAAAATATTCTTCGATAAAATTGTGATACGAACTTTAATTATAATATGATTTATATATCATATTATGCTAAGTGATATCTTAATAATAATAATTTAAAAATATTTAATTTTCAGTAAAATAAAATCATTTGTCAAATTACAAAAAAAAAAAAAAAAAAACATAATTATAAATTATTCTGTTATTTCATTATTACACAATATATTTTATATACATGTTGATGTTTAAAATTTCAAACTACAAATGATCAAAAATGACAAAACTAATTCCACGTGTAATGAAGTTTAAATCCATTTGACCGTTTCGTAAAAGTTAAAATGTTAATCATACGGTGTAATTATATTATGTATATTACGCGTACTGTGAAAAATAAAGATTTTTAATCTAAATATCACTTCAAGTTCGATTTATAATCTATTTATAATATTTTAAATACAATTGTTTTTGTTTTTCTCTTTGACAATATTATTGTGTTCGCGTTATAATGACGAGATACGAAAAATGAATGACCTAATGTTTGTAGTTTATAAACCAAAAAAATTAAAAAAATTAATCTTTATAATTTTAGGTAATAGTTTTGAGACGACGAGACGGGAAATTCGCATTTCTTCAAGTTATGAACAACACTATGTTATCATATAATATAAAATTAAAACGATAATTATTATAATAATAAAAAAAAAACGGTATAATACTAATAATAAAATGGGGAAAAATAATAATAATAATAATAATATCGAAAAAATAAATGGGCACTTATGATGTCTCTAATTTATGATTTTTTCTTTTGAAGTTTGTTCAAATGTGAAATATAATAATATGATTATGAAAACTTAACAACGAAATACAGTGCTTTTTTTTTATTAAACTATAAATTATTATTATACCTAGAACCTAGGTATAATAATCCCGAATAAAAAATGATTATGATATAAGCTGACATAAATATACTAAGAAAGTTTTAAAAATAATTTTCTAAAAGAATCGTCGACGAATTTCAAATATATTTTTATAATAAATAAATTATTGTATTTAATTTTTTTACCTACATACCATTTAGATAATACATTTTTGACAATAAACCACTTTAAAATAAAAAAAAATATTTTATTAATTAATTATTTAATTCGTATACATATTATTAATTGATATAATTTACCATTATGTCATAATTCCATTTATATTTTCTAATCATTGGAATGAATTATTTTTTACCATTTGGTAACCTATTAAAAGTTACCTCTATTATTTATAAAGTTTATGTCTTCTACAGTTATAATTAACACTAATTATATAATGTTTATAAAAAAACATTATATTATTTTCAAATAGATTCATTAGAAATTTCTATTGAATTTACTTCAGCAAAATTACTATTTAAACATAAAAACATAATATAAATATAGTCATCAGATAATATAGTCATGATACGATAATAAATAAATTTAAACAACTACCAGAAACATTTTCAGAAACATTGAAAATTATTCAAATTATTTATACTTTATCAGTCAACAATGCATCTAATGAAAGTCTTTATCGTTACCTACTTAAAAGAGTGAAATCTCATTTTAGATCTACGATAGGAGATGACCGTTTAAATGACTTAATGGTTATATCAGTGGAAAAAGAATCAAACAAAATTGATTTGAATGAGGCTGTTAAATTATTTGCCAACATGAAAATTAGAAGATAGAATAGTTATTTTAGATCTTTTGAAACTATAATATATATTATAACATTATATATTATATTACCTATTATATATATTTTGTATAATTAATAATTACATTAAAATAACCAAATGTATATTTTTAAATTTAAATAAATTTAGAAATGAATGAGTTCAACAGAAATATATATTTTAATAAATAAAATCTAAAAATATATTTATGAATATGAATAAATTTCATCATAAATTATCTCCTTTGATACTAACATAATTTTAAACAAATTTAATAAAATCAAAATTTGGCCTGATTAATTTTCGCTTTACTATAAAAAAAAAAAAAAAACTGAAATGGCGCCCCTGTAATGAGTAGTAATTATTTTATTGCTGTAGGTATGTCTGTATGTATTATAATATTTATGGAAAAGCATCATACAAAAATTGATATAAAAATGACAAAAAATTAATAATAATAATAATAATAATAATAATATAATTAAATTTGTTATGTTTCTACATTTTAAATAAGGTTTTTTGAAATTTCGAATAAAATTAATTAGAATAATTGTGAGTATATAATTTTTATAAATAATCATTTATAATGATTTTTAAAAAAATATTTATTTAATTTTCTAGAATTCGGATGTTTATCAAAAAATACTAATGATTACTTATAAATAAATATTATATTTCGCGAAATAATTAATTAGTTTTTTTCAACGCGATGTCGTTTATAATTTAATTAAATAATAATATATTCGTATACTTACTCAATTTTAAAATCGAAATCGTGTCCACGTTTACGTGGAGCGTATAAAATACGAACGGCCGGGTGTGAAAAAAAAAAACAAAAAACGATTGCACGCAAATACAAATGCAGTCACGTAGACCCGTAAATTTTCCCCGAAATACCAAGGTATATATTATAAAATATTACAGTACGATACTTATATAACTGTTGAAATAGAGGTCACCGCAATTGTGGTTACAAACTTTGCGGATGAATCTATTTGTGCGCTTGCGTGCCACGAGTGGCGTATAAAATATATCTTGGGATAAATCGACGGGCTTTACGTTTAGGCGTACGTATTATTTTTTGAATAAAACGTATCCGAGTTAAACGCGAGCTGTTCGCTAAACTTCGTTGATGCGTCGGAACGCGGATTAACACGACATTATATTTTATACTTGACAATTTTAATCAACACTAGTAAATCTATTTTGAGAAAATAAAAAAACACTATAGGTATTATATTTCAATTGTAATAAATAATATATTAATATATCCAAAATATTGCGATAATTATATAAGAAATTTGAACGATACCCCAAAGATATTTTTATAAAAAATTTTATATTTTTCAATCCACACTTATAATATTGTAATTATTTATTTATTATTTTTTTTTTTTTCATCTCTACCACACGACACTACAGTAATAATAACTATATAATATTTATTTGAAGTATATTTAAGAGTAAACTAGTTTTAGTGAAGAGCTAACTATCCGGAATATTATTAAAACAATTTCAGGGAGTTCAGAAATATTATTATTATTTTTTTTTTTTTTTACCGTCTTCGATAACAACTATTTTTATTATAATATTATGTCGAAATAGAAAATATTAACGCGGACAGTCGCTATATTTATAGACGGAAGGTCTAAAAATATAGAATAATATTATACTAATCCACCAGGTTTAAATAATCTCAATCGTATATAGACTTAAAGTTTATTATACGTCGCAACGATACTGTTTGTACCTAGTCTAAAAATAACAGTGGCCAGTATATTAGTTCAAAATTTAAGCCCAACGTTATATTATACTTTCGGTCGGAAATTGTGGTTCATCAACAACGCTATAATACGGACAATAATAAAAATCAAACATATCGAAAAATTCACCAAGAGAAAATTTATGGCCGATCGAACTATGTTTGTTGACATTATATACCTATATATATATATAAGTATAACGCTTAGTTTTCGATTTAAAAATAAAACGTCTACCGTTATATTTATTTTTTTTATTTTTATAACCGCTATTATGTAATGTTATCAAGAATACGTGGTTAGATCTGCAGAAAGACTTTGATATTATTTTTTTGTTATCTACAGACAAAACATCAATACGTTTTTTTTTAAAAACAAAGTGTGATCAGTTTATGATCGGACGTGTTTGGCACAGCAAAGGTTAACGTTTTTTTTTATTTTTTTCAATTAAATATCTCGACGGGCATAATATAATTTTTAATCATTTTTAAAACTACCGTATCTAATAATAATTAAAATTACATGAAATATTGTTGAACTAGGAACACAGAAACGACAATAATATGACGGTTAAAAATATCGATATCGCAATAAAACTATAATAAGTATCAACTAGAATTAGATTTTATAAAGTAACGAACAAAATAAATTATAAACTGTTGTACGCTGAAAGTAGTATAGTAAGTAGTTGTTACCGAATCGGTCTGTAGAAGGTTTATTATAATATTATTATTATTTTTTTTTATACTTTTAATAATAATAATAAAACGAATATTATAAAACTGGAATATGGAGAAAATTATTAATGTTCGTCGAATAAAAAATATGTTTTAAGAAAATAATAATAGGAATATTATTTTCACGGTGTTATTGTACGTACTTATTATAGCCTATTATACGTCGAAGAGGTGTTTTAATAATATTAATAATATGCTAAAAACGTAAGCGATAACAAAGTGAAAAAAAAATAAAATATAATTACATTATGAATAATTCAGAATTTGAATGTCTCGAGTGAGAGAATATACAGTAGAATAAAGTACCTAGGTATATAATAATTTAATGGTATACACACAGGAAATTTTTACTTGCTCCGAACATGTGTAGCAAAAGCATTTAACGCGTATACTTACGTATGCCAATAATACGAGGGTAAATAAATTTTTTAAGTTCGTTCGTTGTTGTGCATAATATTATAGAATTATACGGGTATTATACAGAGGGATTATATTATTTTATTTTTTGTTAAAAATCTCGTCATTCATATTTATTATTGTTATACATAATATTAGCGAATTACTTCTCTCTCTCTCTCTCTCTCTCTCTCTCTCTCTCTCTCTCTCTCTCT